>CM063511.1:135012301-135047301 GCA_032207245.1 Pardosa pseudoannulata
AAAAAATATTACTACTGACTGTTGAGAATGAAGAATTTCCATACTATAGAATTAAAACAAATGGTAAAGTTTTATTAGTTATCATTTAGTAACTGGTATAGAGTTTCCCTGTTATCTAGGGAAATTCAACTGGATTAAAAATAGAGGGCTCAGCGATCAGAGATTACGATCAGTGATGAAGGATATCCTGAATGGCCCCGACTCTTATTTTATGGTTAAGAGTTTTGGCAATGACATTGTTCTGGTTTATATTTTGCGTTGAGGAAGAGTTAGAATACGTTTCACTGTTGAAATTAATTACATTTATCACGCATTTTATATTACTTTAAAAGTAAGTGTGTCATTTTCATTGATTAATGGTGAATTACGTTAATCATTTACATGAAACAATGTGTACATGATATTACTTCGCCATTTTAAGAATTATGTCTTGTGCTCTTCCGGATAAGAAACCTGTATTATATCGTAATTGTAGATTAAAGTAAATATAGTCTTATCTGTATGAATAAATATTAGATTTTAATATAAGCATTAATAATATTTTCATCTTATTTCAAGTTAATTTCTGTGTCATTCGAGACGTTACGCATTTACTATGTTCATATGATATGAATCTGGAAAAACTTTTTTTTGACAATTATTTCTTTTACTATTGTTTTCACACTCTATCTTCTGCAAAATAAAATTGATAATCAGACAAAGTCTAATTATTTAAACGTATTCTGATGATTAAAGCTCTTCTACAACTAAATCTGTATCAGATTCTGTATTTTCGAATGTTGAGTAAATAATGGTGAAATCCCATGAAGATTGTATATTTGTTGGCTTGTTTACTGTATATTTTATCATAATGTTATTTCATGGATGTAAAACGTGCAATCTTACTAAATTTTGTGCTAAGTATTGTAGATTGCCTGTAATACTTTACACAAAATTAAGAGTTTTGACTATTATTTTGTCCCTAAAACAAATCTGATTTTAAATGCGATTTTTTTTCTTGGTAGTCAATTATGTTTCTATTAAAAAAAGTAAACAGCTTATTTGTATACATTCTCAATTACTATAATATAAATTGGAATTTTTATGTAATTATATTGTAAAACCTTTTATATCTTATATTTAATAGACTAAAAAGACAGCAAAGAAGTGTTTAGAACATAGGTATTCAAAGAATAGAATCTGAATTGTTGATTTGTATTATGCCAATTGCATTATTAAAATTCATTGTTATCAATGTATTTAATTGAAATTCATTATAATACAAATTATTAATTTTAATAAACTGCGATGTGACAAAGATATAATATTTTGCCAATAGTAAGGTGTAATTAAATAACAAAAATGGTAATTTTGTAGTAACTCCTCAGGTATTTCCTGGGCTGTTTCTTTCAGGATGTAAACTTAAATAATAATTAACATTCACAGTAAATATTTAGAATAAATATTAATGAAAAGGCTGCCATGATCTCACAAGGTTGTTAGAAAGATATTAAAAAAAGAATGTCGATTTTTAATGGCATTGTCAAAAAGCAAAACTGAGTACAAATTTGGTTAGAATGTTCTTTTACTTTGCTTGAACAAATTTAATTTTTTTTTAATCTAGATTATTGAAGAAAATTAAAATATTGAGAAGGAAATCAGAATATAAATGACTTAATACTTGGTAAATCTGAGATTAAATATTCTTTATTATAAGAAAGTTAAATTGTTTTATTTCACATTACTAGTTAATATCAGTCTGTTTGGCATTATATATAATTAAATAACAATATATGTAGTTAGTAACTAATCATGCTGTGAATCCCTTAGGTTAATGATGTTTTAAAACCTCTGATTTTCAGTAGTTATATTTATATATATATATATATATATATATATATGTGTGTGTGTGTGTGTAAGGAAAATTTGCAGAGATTTTTAAATCTGAAGTGAAGGGCTAAAAATTCCCGCATCCTTTTGAATTCCCACTAGGGCTGCAGTTTAAGCCCGCAGAGAAGGGGTCTGACCAATTATAACTCTACATTGCCCTAGCATACAAATTTAGGAAATTTCCAAACAAAAAGGAGATGTACACTGTCGGAGACAGATTTTTCTAGAGATATTTTCCCACAGATGTTGACCCAGGTGTTACGTGTCTTGTACATAGAACTTCACGCTAGCTGACCCTTCAGTTTGTCCTGTCCCTATGATGAAGTGGGAACCTGTCCTCCAACGTTATCTTAATAAAGATCGTTAGCTGAAATGTGTTATTTTTATGGGCCATGACTGCAACCACCCATCGGGAAGTCCGTCTTATTACATATATATATAGTTATATATGTATATAATATGAAAATTGATATTACATGATACCAAATTATCTTTTTTTTTTTGTTATCACTCATTCCAGATTGTGAAGTTTTTACTACTGAACTACTTTGCATAACATATGTTCATGTAACCATTTTTTGTTATCAAAATTGTTTTAATGTAGGATGTTATATTTGTAATGCATTGATTTTAAATTTATTATCCAAAAAGATTTCTAAAAACTCAAAACAATTTCTCAATCAATTCCAATTTAAACATGGTCTTTAGCAATTTCATTTCAAATGTGTTAAGCATATTCTACATTCCAACCATAATTAAGGAAAACAAGCAAGTGTTCTCATAAATATATGGCCTAATATAAATTTAGAAAGGGATATTAGGCAATTTTTACCTCTACACTTATGTGTGCAAACCCAAGGTTAATTAAAAGTATTCCAATATTATATATGTGTATATACAGAGACTCATTCCAAACATGCCAACTATTCGGGAGTTGCTCTGGATAAATTAGAGAATTTGATAACTCCGGAAACACCTCAGATTACTCCGGAAATAACTAAAATTTTGAACAACTAAAAGATCACAATTCATCAATCAAATACAAATTCTTGCGAAAAAGTATGTTGAATATATTCTTTCCATACAGTAATGCTGCATGTAAAAGAGTACTTTGTGGAAAAATTAACTGAATTTAGGTAAAATATGAGCAGACAAATATTAGAATCCATGATGATAGAAAAATGTAAATATTTTAATTAGAGTCAATGGGCTACAAGACAAACTTTTCAGAAAAAGTTGTTAAAGCTAAAAAAGCTACTTATATATTATTAAATGCATAAATTTTAACTTACTCTTTATAATTTACTACTGTTTAATTTATTTTGCCCAATTTTAATTTAAAAACCAATAAAATGTTATATTTATTTTGTTTTGTTTATTATATATATAAATTGAATACACTTGTTCTTTGTGGGTAACTTGTTAAATTTTAAATCTGAACTGTTGCTCTTGACAGATGTGCTTGAATATTGGCATGTCTGCCATTTATATAAAACTCTTCACAGGAAATATTCAGTTATGTGAAGCATTTATTGTTCTCCAGCAAAACTCCCATACTGCCTATGTTCTAATATAATCATGTAGATATTCAGTAATGTGAAAAATTCATTTATTCCAAGGAATTTTTTATAATTGAATGTAAATGTTTTAAGTTAAAAATAGCAAGCACAACTTTTCCACAAAATGTTTTAGGAAAACTCTATAAGAGAATTACTCTTTTTTATAAAAGAATTACTCTTTGTAATTGTTTATGATCAAACCTACTCTTAATGTATCTGTCTACTTTCAGAGAACGTTTTTCTTTAAACGTAGAAACTAGTTAATCTTTTTACATGTTTAGGTTTATTTTTTATATTATCGTAGAGAATTGCACTTAAAAACTTCTCCAGGAATAAATTTTTTATAAAATAAATGAAGAAAATTTAGTAAAAAAAATCAGGTTTTTCAAAAGATCTAATTTTTTAATAAATTAAATTATTTTAATATTTTTTATGCAACACATTTCTTATACACTGGACTAGTGAATCACCTAAAATTTATGATTAATTTACATTTAGTAAACAATGTTGTTCCTTCAAAATCATACACATTGAATTTTTAACGAATTTTCATTACCTTTATATCCAGCTATGAGTGTAACATCATTAAAAATTATCCAAATTTAAAGCTTTTAGGTCATTCAATAGTAAATACTATCAACTGCTGTGGAGCATAGTTTGATAATCGCAGTGCTAGACCATGTGACCAATAGTATTTTTACTTAGATGCTAACGCCAAATTTAAATTCTGGCAACCCTATATAAAAGTAACTTTTTTCTAAATTTAAGCGGTATAATCTTATAAGAAAAGAAAACAGATGCTCTGTTTGGCAGTTTATCGATTGCTTCCAGATCACACAGAATTGTGTTTATTAGAAGATTAGCCTATCCACTACTGTTATAGTACTGTTGTTTTGGAGCAATTATAATTATAACACAGATAAGTCACTTAAAATTTATTTTTCAATTTTTATGTCTTCTCTTTTAAAATTTTTACAAGCTTTATTTACTTTTTGCCATTATGCATTTTCTTTTTTGTTCTTTACTGTTTTTTTTTTTTTTTTTTTTTTTTTGTTTTTTTTTTACCATTTTGTTAATTTTTGCAAATTGGAGACTTTGGTAGCAATGATAGAAACATCACCTAAAACCACATGTATTACATCTGTTCCATGGACATAAGTCATACCCCCTCCCCAAACACACACACACACACACTTCAGGTCTTTAATAAGCCCAAAACATTCTTGGCTTATACACATTAAATATATGGGGTAGTTATATTTTAAACTACTTTTGTTGTATAAGCTAATTAAAATATAGTAATAACTATAATTCTTATGAACATGCAGGCAAATGATAAACTACTGCCAGTAGCTAAAGACAGAACCTTTTGGAAGGGGTTATCTGAAGAACTAATTCATCTGCGGGACATGTGCTATCCCAGCCCCTCTGAAAAGTGATACTATCAGGAGGTTCATAACAAAGATCAGCAGAGTTAATAGATTGCAACAGAGAAAAAACACAGACTTTATGATGGGATTAAAAAGACAACGTGCTTTTTATTTAAAAAAAAACAAAACCATTGAAAGAAAAACACAAGTTTACATAGTCTGCGTTAGAATGCAACCTTGTGTTTATATCACAACCTAACAACTCCCACCACCAGCAAACATGTGCTGGGTTATATACTTCCACGGTTGAAAAAATGGGAATATTAATTGTTGCCAAAACAAAGATTCTGAGAAAGAATAACATAAACAGTGACGTCACAGTTTAACTGGGGAAATAATTTGAAAGGAATTTAAATGAGTCCCGGTCACACTTTACAATACACTGTTAGTAATCACACGAGATTACCAAATTAAGCTCAGTAAAAAGGGAGGAGAAAGGGTAATTTCCTCATACTTTACAAAAAGGTTAAAGCTATATATATATATATATTTTCATCAAAATTGACTGTATAAATGTAGTTGCATGCCTTAAAAGTTAAATTATCTATTTTTAAAATTTTCAATCTTATCAAATGTATAAGCAATTTTAATTTGAAATCTAAAAATTAAGTTTTTATGATAAATTTTCCTGTCAAATATTAAAATATTTTATTTATATGGCAATATTAGGCATTAAATTACATTTTCTTTTATTTAGTCTCAAATGGAGGCTACAAACAACAACATTGCTGCAAGTGGTGAAGAAGGTCTGGATGAATTGCTTGATAGCTGTCTTGATGATTTTAATAGGCCCTTGCCAAAATCAGCTCCTACTAATCCTGAAGCTAGTTCTAGTACTTCAAAAGCTGATGTAAAGGATGCTAATACAGATGGCAAATTCCCTGAATCATTGAATTGGGGTGAAGAATTTAAACAGTTTCAAGATGTTATGGAAAATTTCTTAGAAAATGAAAGTGAAGTTAACGAGTTAAAGAACTTGATGAGCAATTTAAATGAAAATGCTGTGGATCAGACATTTTTAGATGCTATTAAAGATTTAACAGATGGTGCCCAAAATATTCCTGATATGTCCCCAGACATGCTGGATGATTTATTCAAAAATATGGATCTAAATGATCCAAGTCGAACAAATCCAGAACAATTACCAGAAATAATGCCCTTGATGCACACAATAATGCAAAATTTAATGTCTAAAGAATTATTGTATCCATCTTTGAAAGATATTGTAGAGAAATATCCTAATTGGCTTGATACAAATAAGTCATCTTTGAAATCCCAAGACTATGAACGATATGATCAGCAGTTTAAACTAATGAAATCAGTCTGCGATGAATTCGAAAAAGAATGTGAAGATACAGAAGAGGCCAAAAAGGTGCAGTTTGAGAAAGTTCTATCCCTAATGCAGAAAATTCAAAATTATGGCAATCCACCTAAAGAACTTATTGCAGATTTGGAGCATAGTGCTCCTCTTGATGAGCATGGAAATCTACAAATACCTGGTATGCCACAGCAGTGTTCAATAATGTGAACTTTTTATTTCTTTAATAATTTTGTAAGTACTGTATGTAATATTTCTAACTGGTTACAGAAATTACAATTTTATATGGGTTCTTTATTGAGTTTGTGATATTAGATGTCTTTATTTAAAAATTACCTCAATATTATGCATATTTATATAAGTTTGTTATAGAAATATATCAATTAGTTATACTGATATATGGCAGGCTAAACTTAAAATGCAGTGGAGTTAATCTCCTTTTTTTATTTTTCTATGTTTAGATGGATTACATTGATTTAGCTAAAATGTTTCTTATTACAGCTGGAGTATTCTGTATTTGTTTATCAAATTAAATTTTTTTTTTTTGTTAAAAAAATCATATTTTTTCTACATATTCTTTACTATTAGCCATTAAACATTTAAAAAAGGTTTTTTAATAAGGAAGTATATTGGGCTATTTCCATTTTCCATTTTCCATACACTGGATTTATATCTACCTGCTGTGAGATATGAGCATTTTCTGTAATAACTACAGCATAATCACTAATTGTGTATTTATTTTATGATATTATTGGGTGTGTATTGCATATTAATATTTATTTGATAAAATTACCATTTAGAAAATCATTCTATATGTGCTTACAGATTGGTGTTATGCCTAAATAAATAAAATTCTAATTGCTATTTACATTTTTAAAAGCTTTACTTTATTAACTACATATCAATTATTGTTTAGGAGACATTTGTCATAGAAAATATATTTTATAAAAAAAAAATTGACTTTTTGTGGAATTTTGAATTTTTTTTTTCTATTTTAAATTTTATGCTGATATTTTTGTCTTATGCCAGTAGAATAGCACTAACACATTGATATGCTTTTAAATATATCTGCTGGATTCTTTGAAATTTTAATTATGGAGTTTAATTATGGAAACTTAAAAATTCCCATCTTTTGTTAATTATTATTACTGAATGTGTGAATATATCTATCAAAACTTTGTCTGACAAACTGTTCTTTCAGAAGATGCTTTTTAAAATGATTTGTTATATAAACATAAATTAACAGAAAATTTGAAATCGAATAAAATTTTAGAATTTAATTGATATTTCTGTAATGAATCCATTAATTTTTTCTTTTTGAATAGGGATGAAATGGATATTTGTTATTTCCATATATCAGATATCCCTTGTTTGCTAAATACAGATAACTAGTAGATATCCATTATTAAAAATTTTTATATTTAAGATTTTCTATATATTGCTTCATAATAATTTACATATATATGATTTTTAAAAATATTTAAAACTAGCATATAGCCCGTCATATGACGGGATCAGTAAAATTTTTAATTTTCCAGAATTATAAAGCACCCTATGAGGCAGGTAAAAAAATGGTTTGTTTTTTGGCTGAGAATTATTTTGCAACAAAATATTACCTGAAGAAAATTATTTACGTAATATCTAAGTTTAGTGATAAAACGTATGGAAATAATGCAGAAGATATTTAAATAATCTAAAATAAATGATTAAATGAGATGGTTAAGGGAATGACGTCATAATGCTAGAAAAAAATTGTTATTTTTTCCTATTTATTAGGTGATAAATTGATACATTTAATAGCCTGCTCTTAAAATGAAGCTTGATATAATAATGGTAATTTTTTACGTGATAACGTGAATTTAAAAAAATAAAAATTTGAAAAATGTAAAAATTTATTTAAAAAATAATAAAACTTTGGGAATAAGAATTTTAAAAAAAGCAGAAATTATTAAATTAGACATTTAGAAAAATTCAGCTACATCGGGTACAGAACTGTCAACCCGAGAAATACGATGATCAAATAGGCAGGCACTCTACCCCATGTGCCAGCTTACAGATGGTGAAGGAAATGGTTAGAATATATAAGGGTCAAGTAAAAACAGTCCAGAAATTTAAATATTGCTCTCCGCCCTTGCCATCATATCAATAATGAATTTAGTATAGAATAAGAGGGAGAATAAGGCTTGAAATAATAGCATTAAATGCTCGAAAAGGGGGGGTATGAAGTGGATTTCGAACACGCTTTGAATTTTGTAACCCTAGCTCATAAAAAATCCAATATGGATGCTGTATCCATTCCAGGTACAACCGCTTCATAAATTCGCAGACAGACGGACAGACAACTTAGGCTATTATTATATAGGGGATAGGTTATAAAAATATTTTAATAAAATATTCGCTCTCTTTGTTTTATTTTTTTTAGCTGTATGATACTGTCATGAAAGAAGCATATATGTTAAACAAAATTTTTTAATAAGTCACTTTTAGAGACCTATTCTGAGTTAAGTAACTTTTGGAAATTAAAATGAACTTTAAATATTCACATCAAAGTTATTTTTCCTTATGATGCTTGATTTCATCTAGGCATGACATAGAACTTCAGGTTACAGATTACAATTCTTTAATCAAAAAAAACAGTTTAAAAACTTTTAATTTCTGTTGTCAGTTTTTTCTTAAAATTACTTTTCTTTTTTAAAATCAAAACTATATAAGTTCTTAGGAACTCATCAGAAAGGAACATCTATTATCACAGTGGGGCAGTCATTGAACGGCTCGTCTAATTCCTATAATGGGAATTTATTCATCCAGTGCCCAAGGCACTTTTATCAATAATAGGTTGATGAATATTTGAAATCTAAGTTGTTATGGGCTACACATAGTAAAGCAGATATGAGATTTAAGCAGCTTTGCATATTAAAACCTGTCTTTGTTAGTGATTGGCTTCCATTTTAAACATTATAGCATCCCATTTGTAAAATGAAGTAAAATTTTTTTTTTGGTAAGATATTTATTTTTTATCACATTCAAATAGAGTACTGTAAAGTGAAGCTGAATACACAAAATAATGCTATTTGTCAGGATTTTAGTTGATGTATTTACTGAAAAGTTAATTTATCTATAAGGCTTGAAAAATTGGGAAAATTTCCAAGATCAGCAGGTAATTGAAAATTTAGAAGGTTATTTATAGGGTTACCATCTATGCTATAAAGCTAAATGTGTTCCAATAAAGCCTAAAAATTTAGACTTAGCTGTCCCTAATATGGGACTCTTATGGGTGATAGAGAGATGCTTGCCTTCCACAGTTGGGTTTATATTTGAGATCATATCTCCCTAAATTCTCAGAAATGGGAAACAGTCTTATCTAACCTTATCCCATTTCTCCCTATACCCTGCCAATTAAGATAAGAATTGTGTGTGTACTCATTAATGACAGATTTTTGTGCTGACATAATTACTAAATTCTAATTTTATTATTCAGAAACTGATGATTCAATGAAATTTAATGAATCATTAAATTTTTAAAATCATGTTTTTGACTGAGAGTAGTAGTTTGCTCTAAAAAATTTTCACCTTTAGATATCAGAATCTTTAATACACATATCTGTCGGAATTATTAATAGCTGAAATTCAATTGTATACTGGAGAGATACCATATATCTGTTTTATCATTTAGTTTAAAAATTATGACTCCATGAATTCTTACAAATGGGAGACAGCTTCTCTAGTCTTATTCCTTTCTTCTGTATCTCCCTCATCCCCCTTATCCAGGGGTACCAGAGTTTGTGGGTTTCAATCCCACAGTGGCATGGATGTGTATAGCCCATTGGAATCAGCTTTAAGCTGTAGGTTCCTGTCTCATTAGCCTTCGTGTTGCAAAAAGGAGACCGTAGAAGTCCAAAACCAAACCAAACCCTCCTATCCAGGCTAAGATAAGGCCTACATAGATGTGCAACTGATGAGAGATTTTTGTGCTACCATATTATCCTGTAAATTTTGTTTTTCAAACATCCTCAGCCAATTTTCTTTTTTACTTAAGATTTTCAAAAACTGATAATTTATTGCAAAGTCAAGTTTTTGATGACTGAGAGCAATTTGCTTGAAAAATTTCCACCTCTAGATATCTTAATCTTTAACACAGATATCTGGCAGGATTACAAATAATTTTGGGAGAGATACTGGATTATCTGTTTCATCTCTATTTTTGATATCAATTTTATGAATTACTTTCAAATATGTGAAACTTTTTAATTTAAAAATGTGTTTAAATGTATTGAGAGGTACACATATTGTTTTTTTGAAATATGTTTTTCAATCCAAAAAAGTATGAGGGTCTTATGAATTAATGTTTAATTTGATAGTTGAGCATTTTATAGCAAGTTTGAACCTCACTTTAATATTTTCATTTTTAATTATGAATATATTAAAATCCGATAACAGTGTAAAAGTTATTTTCTTTTACATTGAACTATGAAATTTTGTAGAAATATTGTCCTAAAGATAGTGAAATACATACAGATTATTACTTAGCCTGATTTTCAATAATTGTATCATTGATAATGCTTTCTTATGTTATTAGGTTTTATATCATTGTAGTATTATTCTCTGTGTATAAATTTAATCTAAATATATTTTATGATGTTTTAGGCCCACTACTTAGTGTTCTATCATAACTGATGTCTCACACTCTTAAAAGATTTATAGTGGTCAAAAAAGAAGTATTAACATGCATGAAATATTTTATATAAATAAACATTGGAAACATTTAGGATGAAATTGTTTCAACTATGCTTAATTTACCTTAATATTTAAAAACCAATTGAAATCCCTCAATAAATACCAGATGTGAACCTTATTGGGTATTTGTGGTATATTTTTTGATACACAAGTGAGAAAAAGAAAAGTTTGAAACATAGTTGGTTTTAAACAGATTATCACTCAAGAATCTATATAAATCACATAGGTATGTGGTACCTAAAGTAACAATTTTGTACACTCATAATGGCAATGGTTGATACAACCAGATGTTAACATTAATGACTTCCTTGAAACTGTATACATCAGATGTATAGATGTATGGAAATGAAAAGTTAATAACAATCACAAATATTCCTGTTTTCTGTAGCATGTTTTTACTTTGTAGACTACATACCAATAACTATTGCACATAAAACATTGACATTTTTTTAACCATGATGCTTTAGAATCAAGCTGTATGAATAATTCAGTAATGATTGTAAATTTTTGTCTGAGCTTCTTCTACCTGCAAACAATGTATGTTTACAATGGCAGGTAACAGTGATCACATTTTTACATCTGTCATTTTTGGTTGAGTTCACTTGTTTGTTAAAGCAACCAAGCAGGGTGTGTAGTGGCTAATAACCAAAAAAATTGCTGTAAAAACATAAAAAATTAGTAGAATCAATTCCTAGACAATTACATGCTGTTATCAGTATAAAGATTATGCATACTAAGTATTAGCAATATATATTTTAATTATTTTCTAATTTTTTATTGTTAATGCTAGTTTGCTGATATAATTTTAGTATTACTAACGTTTCTTTCTTTATATTTGTATATTTTTTATATAAATATTCAGTAAGATTCTAAATATGTTTCACATTCTTCCATTCTCTGTATCTGGTAAAATATGTAAATACTATTTTTGCCCACTATAACTCTGAAATTTAAAATTCTCTTGAAAAACTAAAGCTGAAGTTCATTATGTTATAATCAATTAATCTATTTTTTTATTAAATATACTTGTTTATTCAAAAAATATTTTATTGAAATATAACAATCAAAAAGTTTTTTTTTTTTTAATTGGGCAAGGAAATGTACAGTATAATTTTGTGTATAATCTGACTATAAACTGTCTAGTTACTTGGACTCTATTAATTGCAAGCATTTATTCTTGGTAATAATCATTGTAATAGCTTGTATTTAATTAATGACTTTCCTCCTCATTTAAAAAGAAAGTTTTATTAAAAAAAAAAAAACCCTTATTAAATTGATATAAAGCTGAAAATACTTTCCTAATTGGTTCAAAAAGATATAATTTTGTTCATGTTGAGCTGCTTATAAATTGTCTGGAAGCAATTTGTACTTTATAATGGTAAATAAGGCATCTTTGTTAATTTGTTATCTTGCTGTTTACTAACCTGTAAATAATTGTGGAATATAGTTTTATTAAGTAATTTCCGTATTAAAATAAATATGCATTAAAAATTTGCTGAACAATGTAAATTGAATGTTTGGACATTGTTATACATGTTTAAAATGTGTAAATAAATACTTTTTATATTATTTTTAGTATTATTTATTTATGAAGATTTAAGGATATATTAGTAATATAATTTTACATTATATGTCAATTCTGTTATTAAGTTTTCATTATCTCCCTAAATTTTAAGCCTGGAGGATTTTCAAGTACATTGTGAATAGCGATTGAGTACTGACTCTTATCAAACAAAAGAAAAAACCTGAATTGAAAATTTTACCTGAATCTAAAATTTGATATCAAACCTTGAGATCTTACACAAAAATTACCGCTTGAATAGCTTTTATTTGTTCCTTAACCAAAACCGAGGAAAACAATTTAGAAAATAAAATTGAGGAAAGGTGGCTGATTTTATAAGGATGACAATGATCTACGTCATGATAATGGCTATGATCACTATCGTTTTGAATATTCTGATGATCTTTCAAATTCAAGTAGGGTTGTAATTGATATACCCCTGACTCCGCGTAAGAAATACTTGTGCGGAATTACTGACATTCGTGGTCTGTATAGTCTGTGCACTGGCGACTGTTCGTTGCGTAATTAGTTTGTCTTTTGCGATTCCGTTGTTTTGTTTTTAAACCGTGAGGAGTAGGCCACGGTGCTGGTGCGGCGGAAGTGACGTCATAGAGGGCGGGGCTTAAGTGTCATGGCCGCCATATTGAACCGGAAGTGCCGCCATGTTGGTTTTCAAAGTTTCGTTAGGGTGTGGCAACGCTGTGTATTTTTGGAGAAAAAAAAATCTAAGTCCAAAAATATCCCGAAAAAATTCAAAGTCCAAAAATACACAGCGTTGCCACACCGTGCTAATATTTTTTAAACAGTAAATTTTAAAAAATATATAATTTTATATATTTTTTAAAATTTACTGTTATATTTATAATTATGGGAATATGAAAGATTAGAATATACGATGGGGATATTACAACCCGTTTCTCCCCTTACTTGCACCTTGTCGGGGACGACACAGTCATGTTTGAGCGTGTGTTTGTTTTCGAAATCTAATAATGACATTATAACTTTCTCATATTTTTTCTTATTATATCCAGTAAGTTTATTTTATTTATTTATTTTGGTTTATTTACAGGTGGCCCTAAGAATTATTCTTTTCAGACGTCCAAGGGAAAAACATATTGTAAAATAAGAGGATTTACCCTCAATTTCAGGAATTCCCAAGTTTTGAATTACAATGTTAGGAAGCATCTCGTATGTAGTATGGACAACGATGGTGTAACGATAGAAAACCCGACAAAAATTGTTCGGGAACCTAAAAGAAGAAAAGTTATTAATAAAGCTGAAAGAAAGTTGTACAGGATTGTGTACGACAAAAGAATAATTAAAGAAAACATAAATACTGTACCCTTTGGTTATAAGTAATTTTAGGCTAAGTTTTGTAAATTTTTGTTTTGTTAATTTTAAATAAAATGTTTTAAAATTATTTTTTTAAAGTGTATGACTACCTTTTTTTCTCACGGTACTCTTATTGACATATAAATATCAGAGATGTATTGTTTCCAGGTTCAGTTTTTTATAGGTGCTTGTAGAGAATGGCTCTTGTAAAAATTGTTCACCCCTCAACAATTTTAATTTCTGGCCCAACGGGTTCTGGTAAGACTGTATTCGCGAAGAATCTTATAGAGTACAATATGTTTGATCCTATGCCTAAGCATATTTTATACTGTTACGGAGCTTACCAACCTCTTTTTGATACGCTAAAAAATGTGGAATTCATAGAAGGACTGCCCTCTAACATTAATTCTCTCCAAAATGCTCTTGTTATCGTAGACGATTTAATGACTGAGTTGGGCAGTGATTCCCGTATCAGTAAACTTTTTACAAAAGGTAGTCATCACAGGAATCTGTCTGTTATATTCATAGTGCAAAATCTTTTCCATCAGGCTAAGGAAATGCGAACCATTCACTTAAATTCTCAGTATTTGGTTTTGTATAAAAACCCCAGAGATAAAAGTCAAATTATGCATTTAGCTCGGCAGATGTTTCCAGGGAAATCTAAAGCACTTCAGGAAATATTTCAGGACGTGACGACCCCTTCTTATGGATATTTGTTCGTTGACTTGCGTCCGGAAACGGAGGAAAGCTTGCGCCTGCGCACAGGTATTTTTCCAGGAGATAAATGTGACGTATACGAACCTCGTTAGTCATTTGTGCTCAAATCGTTTTAGGAGTAACATGTCTGTAGCAGTCGTCGAAATTGAGGGCTTCCAGTTAAACCCTCATACCTTTATCGTAAAAGAATTGGCTTTTTACGACGTAAATCGAGGCTATCACGGTCGGTGGTCATTTCTTCCTCCCTGTCCCTGGAAACATTTATCTGCCAAACAGAAGAAATACGCATGGCTGAAACGAAACTGTCATGGATTAAGTTGGGAAAGCGGCGAACTGCCTTACTCGACTTTACGGCCCATTCTCAAGATGTTATTTGCTTCTAATAAAGATATTTACATAAAAGGTTTGGAAAAAACGAAGTTTTTAAAAAAGTTTACAATGGGAAATATATATGATTTAAATAATTTCGGTTGCCCTAAGCTAAAAAATCTAGAAATAAATTTTAGAGTATCGTGCCCTGATCATTCATCAAGCTTTCCTCACTGTGCCCTTACAAAAGCGGCGGCTTATGCTTCCTTTATAAAAGACAAACTATCTTGAATGAGGTTCATTTGTACCCAGAATGTCATCTCACTCGGACGTCGAACATCTCAAGATTTTGAGTAAATGTAAGCAGAAAGGTGTCTTACTCCGTAAATGTCCTAATAGTTTGATCAAAAGAGTCTGTGAATGTGCACTTAATGTATTAAAAGGACACGTCCCCCTCAGTAAACGTCAGAAACACCAGCTTTCTCCATATAAAAGGACATTGCGTCGATTAGGTGATAAAAGGGTACCTTTATTTAAGAAACGTAGACTTCTCGTCCAAAAAGGAGACGGTTTTCTATCGATACTAATTCCTGCTGCTGTTTCTGTACTCAGTACTTTAATCAATGGAGTTCGCTCGTAAACTTCTACTAGTGCCTGCAGACCGAGAACAACAGTTCGAGGAAGAACATTTATCTGATTTAGATAAACAGTTGCAAGTCATCCTAAAAGAAAAGTTAACTGAGGATGAAAAAGCCAAAAGGTATTTGCAAGTTCTTCAAAAATATGTAACTTTTCCTACGTTGAAATCTTCGGAACCTACAAATACCAAACCCGAAATAGATATGGAACAAGAAATAGTTTCATCGGCTCCTGTGAAATATAAAATTCAAGCAAAGAAGATATTGGACTTTTTGCAACACCATAAACAAGTGATTTCCTGGACTCCTACGAAAGAATTAATTGTGAAGGACAGAATTATACCTAATACTAATATTCTTCATTTATTTAATTTTATCTTACGGAATCAGCAGAAATACCCTCCTGGATATGATGAATTTAAAAGTGTTCTCCACGAAATAGAATTTCCTCCAGAATTTGTAAAAAATAAGTATTTAAAATCTGTCCAAACAAGAAAATCTGTAAAACCAAGAAAAACTTTGTATGCAAAACCGAGTTATGGTAAAATGGAAAATCCTGTGTGGTTAAAGCTTTAATAAAAAATTTTTGCACTCTATTTCTTGTGTTTTCATTTATGGTTCTTAATTTTTTTTTGTTTAATGATATTTATTTATTTTTATATTATTATTATTTTTTTTAAACTTTTTTTATTTTCTTACTATAAATTAAAGTTATTATTTCTATTTTATTATTATTATTATTATTATTATAAAAATAATACCATACAAAAAATGACAAATACAATTTCTTTTTCATGTAAAAAACTTTATTGTTTGAAAATCATGTGTACACCATATCTTTTCTTTATAAACTGATACATGCGAAAACCATTTCTTTGACCATTTAGGTGATACAAAATATAATTCATACAATATCCTTGACATCGTTTTACAAGAAAGTAGATACAATAAGGTCCACATACATTTGAAGTAGGGCTTTGGAAACAGAGTTTATTCCATTTCACCTTTGGATAGTTCTTGACAAATCTTTCAATGTTCTTTCCGTAAGCTGTGGGAGGTAATCCATAAGAATAAAAAAATTCAAGAGTTTCATTGTCTTCAATAAAGATGGCTAACCAGTGACTTCCGGGTTCATCAATTTTATCCGTATTAAGGACTAAAGCTGCAGGGTTTTTAGAAATATCGGGTATTTTATCAGATGGATATACACCTGCGAAGTATTTTGCGGTACAGGGATCACGGTACAGTATTTTATGAATGACTGTAGAATTCATCAGTTTCCAAAATCGTACAAAATATTTCGAGCTTTGTTAATTTCGATCAGATTTTCAAATTCAGCATACACTAATAAGGAAATGGTTTGTTCTAATGGAACACTAAACTTGAGTTCCAGTCTCAAATTGCTGTGACGTACTAGATTCAAATGAGATCCGTCACATAAATCAGGAGACAAGTCAAAATGAAACAGACAATAACCATTTGGAAATTCGGAACGCGAAAGATAAAGTCCTCGGTCTTCGTCGGTCATGAATAAATTCTGGTATGCTCGAATAAAATTATTTTTATCAAAATCGGGTTGCAATGGATTATGGGGCATGGGTTGTCCGTCTACGTAAACTCCCATGAAATTAATATGATAGTGTTTAAATTCAAAGGGAGACTTTTTATAATTTCCATTGAATGCGTCATTATCGATACATGCTATAACCAAGCGTTTGGGCATCTGGCCTGTAAAAACATTATCTTGAACAAAACTCATATTGCCTCGAGGAACAGAATATACTTTGCAGATTACTCTGTTGATAGGATATTTGGCTGTTGTTTTTTCTAAACTTTTAGCATGTCCAAGTACGACCCCTGGACTGACTCTGACTTTCCGAACGAAGAGAGACACATGTTCTAGCATAACTTTAAAGTTTCCATCTCCCAATAAACAAAATTCGGGTTTACTTCGAATGAGTTTAATTTTCATATCTACCATATTCAGTAAAAGTCGATCTTGGTGAAATAAATCAATATGCAAACGCCCCACCATATCTACCAAAGCACTCAATTGAAACATTTCTGCTCTTTTATTAAAACCTTCATTAGGATTGGGGTCTTTGGTATCATAGACATTCATTCGTCCGGCTGTATCTTTAAAAAACAATTCTGTTGAAAGCTGAGATGTTTTAGTGTCAAATCCATGATTGAGCAATGTTTCGATCATGGCTCGGTAAGGATAAGTATTATTGCTGGATGACACGAGTCTCTCGTTTAAGCTGACATCTACTTGAGAGAAAAGGGAATGTAAAAATAAATTCACGGGTCCCACTTTATCTTCTTTTACCAGAGGAGTTCCATTTCCTTTTACTATTTTGACTTTCACGTATAGCTGTGTCTGAGACAAATCGAGGTAATCTTCTCCGCTTCCAGAAATATTAAATTCTACAGGGCTACCATCGGATAAATTAGCCACTGGATGAAATTCTGTCCACAGGCCTCTTTCGATGACGGTTTGCGTGGGAGGTAAAGTAAAGAGATTGAGTTCTGATTTTGCACATTCTGGAGAATCTTTTAACAGGAAAGCCATAATTAAGAATCGAAAATATCACGTCCTTGCACCTTCCGTATCTTTGAACGAATGACGCGTTTAGAGACTTTGCGCTTCCTTTTAAACCTTCCGTGACCTATCATCTCGTCCGCTTTCTTAACCGCTTTTCTTGCCAATAATTTTCCTGCTTCTTTAGATCTCGTTTTTAGTGATGATTTCAAATTTTCCCCTGATAACACATCATTAGCTATCAGTGTTCCAGTCTTTAAAGCTTCTTTCCCTATTGCTTTAGCACCACTTTTTAAAAAGGGCAGAGCGCTACGGAAAAGTTTTGCAAAAAAACCACCTATTCCGTATCCTTTTTGTAATGACATACCTTGATAGTAGGGCATGCCACTCCCGGTCTGCCCCACATAATAATCCTCAAACGATTTATTACAGCAAGTGTAAGGAACAAGTATAGTTCACGTTTCTTTCACAAATGAATTAAAAAATTCTATGACTCGATTATTTATACTATTTGTCTCAAGCGAAAATGAAGTACTAGATATACCTTGCCTCTTTCGAAGGGTACAAAATCCCTAGAGTGTAATCGAATATCGATTTGTATGGTTTGGAAATGCTGTCGTATAACAGGTAAGTAATGGGGCTTCGTGTAATGAGCATGTACCATTTCGTCATCTTTTCCTTCTACTTTGATAATTTTCAGGAGAGGCGCTTGTACATCTCCCACAATCTGGGGTTCTACGAGATCACAATATACATAGAGTACGGGAAAAGAAGCATTAGGATCTGCAACGAATGGACTTTGTACAGTTCCTTTGTATTCTCCAGGATAGAAACCTAAGAGTTCAGAAATTCCTTCGTGAAGAACGACTTTACAATTCTCTTTCGCTTTAATTGTGACCCTTTTCGCTACCGGGTGATAGGAAAACTCAATTTTGTTTTTATGAGAGGATAAAGTCATAGCTTTTAATAAATCGAATTCATAATCTATTACATTACAGTAAAGTTAACCTTTTATTACCATTCTGAAAACGTTTGCTGCAAATTCTTGAAGAACTTGGGATCCAGTCTTATCCAGGCTTTTATTCAAAGCATTCTCAATGTAGGATCTTTAGGAAAGCAATGAAATCCAATATATTCACCTTTTTTTGAAACGCTTAGTACAGCCATACGTACAACAGCTTGTTACCATTTTGAGATAATTGACAAAATTAAAACCCCAATAACAAACACAATCCATAGGAAATTCAAATGTTTTGCCAACGGGGAAGTTGAGGTGCAATTTTTTCTGCACCTGATATCAAGCTCACATTTTCTATTCGAAAGAGACGGGTGGTGACGTCAGAAATCCCAAGCACCAATGGGGCTAAAAGAACGAACCAGGGTTGCCACAACAAAGCTCCAATGTCAGGGTAGAAAAAGCTAATTAAGTATCGCCCGGCAAAACGTTCAAAAAACCGCCAAATTTGGCGACAAAAGCCAGAGTGTAAATATCGCATCTGTACCCACAAGAATATAAAATGAGCACATTGAGATACACCAATATATATTGTATGATGAAATCTAAATTTCAAAAGTTTAATCCAGAAATTCAAATCAAAGGTTTTCAAGAAGTGATTGGGAGAGCAAAACTAAAACTATTTTTCACATAAACTATTTTTTACGATTCAAGATTTTATTACTTTCAGATTGAAGTCATTTTTCATGGGCGTTTACAGAACACTAGAACTACGCACACTGATTTCAACCACCACCAACAAAAAAACGTTCTCCCTAGCAGTGCTGCAAGTCGCACTCACTAGAGGAGTTACGGGCAACAGAAACTTTTGCTCCAAATCATATGTACTAATATATTTCAAACCAACCAAATGGAAACCTTTAATATATCTCCATGTAATATGAAATGGACTTGCATCACTTTCAATGAAAATGACTCATAGGTTTACAACCAGAAGATAAACAATTTCAACAATGAACTCAAAACCGAAACTTGAAAAGTTAAATACAACATGAAGAAGAAAAAAAATCGACAGTAGCCATCTGTTGAAAATACCTAAAAATAAATTATATTTCTTCAGAAAATAGGAGCTTTGTTACATCTAACTGATGTTTAACGGTTGTCAATATTCTATGAAATAATCAATAAATCACTCAAGCATTATTGAAACAACGTTGTAATTCAACACTGTGAGGTTTACTCTGAAAGTTGCAGTTCGGTCGAAACGTTCGTTGTGACGCCATTTTAACGACAGCTTTATCGTTTACTCGCAAAATGTCCGCAAAGTGACGTCACAACGAACGTTCGTACCGAACCGCAACTTCCAGAGTAAGGGCCAAAATCATATCATCATTAAGGACCGGTCTCTCACTAAAGTCGTTTAACGGCTAACCGCGATTAACCCATGGCGCCAACCAATGGTGGGACGCAATTCTCCATTTAAACAGAGATTAATCGCAGTTAACTGTTAAACGACTTTGGTAAGAACGTTCCTTACACAATTTTATAGAACATACATTACATCATTTAAATAAAAAAAAAACTCGCTTCACTTCATCACGAACGATAAAATATTAAGGCTAACGTAATAAATTCAGTGACAATATTGAGTAGCACAAGTTAGCAAAGTTAATGACGTCATACATCTTAAGCAAAAGCCATAACTACATCTCTCGACTTTCTCGTATACTTATAGAAAAGAAAAATAACTATATTTTTTAATTTAATTTTTTAGACTTAAATTATGAACTTTAAGAATAATATAAATTTAAAAAATATCAAAATTTACCACAGTTAAGATACAAAATACAGGAACTCAAAAATTTTGCAAAATAGACGATCGCCGTTCTTACTAAATGATGTTTACGTTTTCATTTTATACTGAGTTTATAAAAATGCAAGTGTTATTGTATTCTAATGCGTATCAGATTAGAAATTTGACTGATATTCAGAAACAAAAACTATCCGAGAGTGATAAAAAGTTAATGTTATCAGGGGAAAGTTCTCATTTTTTATCCATTCTATAAACATATCTTGCATCATGTTGACGTTTTAATCTTTAATAATAGCTAGCAGAGAGCCAAAAAGAAAAATATTTCAGGTAGCCGGAAAGTATCGTTGAGAGAACACATATTTATCCAGGAAAAAAGATGAAAAGTTTTATTGCTATACTTATACTCTTTAGTTTTATTCTTGAATTCGTCAGTTCAAGTAAGTCGCCTACTATTTTATTTTCAAGAATCTATTAAGGTAACAGTAAATGTTCAAATGGTTAGAATTTGACTGAAATTTCAATATTTAAGTCTAAATAAATTATTATATGAATTATGTGTCTAAGAATTATAATTAACCCTAAAAACCTACCCTCACAAAAGCGAGACGTTTTGTAATTAAAATAATAAGTTGTTAAAAGATCAAGAAGTTTAATGTACAATAACCATTTTTTTTTAAATCGAAAGCGTATGTATCATTTGCATTTCCTTGCTTTAAAATAGTATTTATTATTTTTATAAGGGGCAGGGTACGTTTATTAAAAAAGGCACTTTTAGTCAAGTAGAATGGCACTTTTTATTCAGTAAAAGGGCACTTTCTGTACGTCATGCCGAGACTATTTGTCAGTCAAGTATATACAGTAGAACCTCGGTATAATGACACCCTGGTGGGACCAACATCATATGGTCGTTGTAACGAATTGAAAAAATAATAAAAAAAATGAGCAAAGAAATGACGCAACAGTACATATCTAGAGAACACTTCTATTTATTTGTATTTCCATTACTGAATTTTTGAAAAAAAAGTCATTGATTGAAGCCTGTTTCAATTTCATTTGGGAATTTTTCATTATCCCTGATTCCATATCCGTTAGATTTTGTAGAATATCGTCAGAATTAAATTGTCTTTCAAAATATTAACGAAAGGCATTGATTGCATTGAAGGCTTCTTTTTCATTTATTTTTTCAAAAGCTTGGACAATTTCTTCTCCTTCGTCAGAATCGTAGATTTCGACATTTCCGGTAATACGGGCAATAAAATCGTCCTCATTCAAATTTTCTTCGCAGCACTGTAAAGTTTCGTCTACCGCAACTAACTCATCAAAAGATAATTGAAGATCCGGAAATTTGACACTGAGGAGCTGGGTCATTTCATTAGTGTCTGGAGTGTCATCTACCTAGGACATCAATGTCGTACGTGACGAAAGGGTCCTTTAAGCAAACACAAAGAGAGGTGTACAGGTATCTTGAAGTTGCACCACAGTACAATAATTTTAAATTAGCCCCCTTGCTCATGAGATCTGCGGTCTAAAATTGGCGGTCGCTCTAACGAAAAATAATACGCTTGGGGTCGTTGTAATGATTCAAAATTAACATTATTCCTATGGTAAAATAATTGGGACTTTTTAAGATGGTCATTCTAACGAAGGGGTCGTTGTATCGTGAGGTAGTTAAAAAGAGGTTCTACTGTATTTATGTGTAAAAACGTACTATGATAAATCTGTAAAAGTTTCAAATATAAAAAATTGTACTTTGAATTACAGAACAAGTAACTTAACAAACTAAAAAAAATACTGGACACAAAGTAAATATTTTCGAAAAAGTGCTTTGGCACTTGGGAAAAAAAAATCTTTGAAGAATGTTAAACATGAATACTAATTTAACTCTTCTTTGCATGATTTTTCTTTTTTTTTGTGTGTGTGTGTGAAATAAATTAGGGTTCACATCAGGACAGTTGTTTCATATCTAATGTATGACTTGAATCACTGTCTTCTTCTTTTCAAATAAATAAATTTTCACAGATGTTTCCACGTCTGTTCACTTCTGTGATTAAATTATCGCATAATACATAGGGTATAATTGTGTAAATATATATCTTTGGATTTTCTGAAGATCTTAACACTGTTTTAGATGTTAATTCTTTTAACTCCTCATTATAAGACTTCATTGAAAATTATGCCTGATGTTTTCATTGATAAATATGCTAGACTTTTAATAGTGATGAACCTTTAACAACTGTGAAATCAAGAGATTGAAAAGCTTTATTTGTAGAATTGATTTTTTTTTGCAAAAAATATACCAATAAATAGCTCAACATATACCAATTAAACATCACATTAGTAGCTTAATTTAAATATCCCTTATATAATTATATTTGTATTGAAAATATTGTCACGTAGATACAAGTACAGGTGGCACACAATGAAGAGTCAATTTCAAGAAATAACACCGTTTATTAAATGCCAAGCTACCTATCTCGTACCCAAATAACAACTGCCGAATGGTAGGTTAATTGGGGCACCTTAGCAGTTCGCTGTATCCCCCGTCGTGAAACTTAATGGATCATTCAGGGTGAGCATCCGGAATTGTCAGTTCCATTATGGGTACACAAATACATAACATTAAAATTACATGAAAGGTTAACAAAACAATTTAACCCTAGACAGCAAATAAAAATAGTAAAGTGGTAAAGGGAGAAAGTTTTAATTAGAGAGTAGAAAGTTTAAAAAGGGATAGGGAGTTTTTGTAGCGATGCAAGCATCATTTTATAAAATTTTAATCAGGTTTTTTTTTTTTTTTTTTTTTTTTTATTTTTTATATATATATATATATATATATATATATTTTGTGTGTGTAGAAAAATACACAAAGCATAATAATAACAAAAAGGAGGAAGTTAAAAGATAGCGGAACTAACTTGAGTAGGAATAGCAAGAGTCATTGTGGCGCCATCTAATATCGGCGCGAGGAATTAAGAAATTAAGAATTTGGAATATGATATGATTTTAGGGAAGCATGGCAGCTCTTGGCCGTTTACGATTCCTGGTTTCCCTAAAATCCTAATCAGGAAGCTCAGCAATTATTTCAATATTGATATTATTAATGTTGGCATAAAACTTAATAGAAATGTTAAGGCAAATATCACTAAAAGTTAAAATATTGAGGTCACGCAACTGCCGCTCGCAGTTTTAACAGAGGCTTTTATATCGTAACAGAACCTTCTAGATTTATTTTAATGTAACAGAAAATTTGCATAATTTAGAAGCCTTCTTGATTACTTAACAAATCGAACATAAAAGTACGGAAACAAATTTGTCCTTATTCAGAATTGAATCGAAGACCTTTTGATTTGTAACCCACGACTTTAACTATTGCGCCATGGAGCTCGGTAGATTTCGTTTGAAATGTGGCAATATGCTACTTTGACATTGATTCCAATTGTGCCTCACGCTTTTTATTTTTTGCCGCTTAACCCATCACATCATATAGCCCTTATCCTATAAAACAGGCATGCCCAACCTGCGGCCCATTTAAAAACTTTTTGCGGCTCTATTGAAGTTTTCAACTGTCTATACAGTTTTAAACATTTTGACTAAATACAGTTGAAACATAGAATTTTAGTTATTAATGTTTGGAGTAATAAATATCACATATTAAGTACGTTAAGACTTGATAATAACCAACGTAAACCTGGTCTTTGAGTAGGATTGGACTGGTTAAGTTGAAATTTGAGTGTTCTAGAATATTCTGTCAATCGGCCATTACTTACATTACAACCGGCTGACTCGCATTACGTACACGTGCTCCATCCGACAAGTCAGTGGAAGTTGTATGGAAAGAAAGTTATAAATTATATTTATGGCTATTGTGAAATTATCATTAATTATAAAGGAATAATTAAGGTATTGTTTAGTTAGAAAACGCAAGATAACGATGCGTTTGAAATTTTAACCTCCAAAATGTTTAATTTGATGTATAAAACAATATAGTAGAGTTGCAACTCAAATTATACGTTTTTGTTGCGTACATAAGTATTAGTTCACATTGTAGGATGTTGGGGGTGATTATAAATACAGTATAATTAATGTTTATTATCGTTGTAGTTATGATATATGTATAACACAACTTTTATGTACAGTCGCAGTTGGCACTGTAAAAATGCCTATTTTGAATATTGCACTATAATAAAATATTTTGAATAATTTGTTGTTTTATTTTTATATGTGCGGCCCACCTCAGTTCAGTAAATTGTTTTTTGGCCCACCAACCGATTTGGGTTGGGCACCCCTGTGCTAGACTTTTAAAAGTGGTAAACCTTTGACAACTGTGAAATTAATAGATTGTAAATATTTATTTGTAGTATTGATTCTTTTTCAAAAAATATACCAATAAATAGCTCAACATATACCAATTAAACATCACATTAGTAGCTTAATCTAAATATCCCCTAATATAATTATATTTGTATTGAAAATATGTTATTTTGATACTGATTCCAATTGTGCCTCACGCTTTTTATTCTTTGCCGCTTAACCCATCACAACATCTACCCCTTTTCCTATAAAATCTCCTCAAGTAGTTCCTCTTTATCAGCCCATTACAATTTTCATACAATTTCCCTTTCATTTCTCTTCAATTTCTGTTTTAAAATTATTTTTTACTTTTCAGTGCATTTTAGTTTTGTTATTGTTGTTGGAATTTTGTAAAATATTTTTTATTTACTTAATTTTATAATTTTTTCAGTATAATTAGTGATTCTAAACCAGTTTTATTTTAACAGGACACCACAGAGGTATGTGGCCTCCATCGTTCGATAAGAGGAGAATTTTGATTGGTAAAATTTCAGAATATATTGACACGGACATTATTAATAATAATCGGGCAAAACCCGATCAAAATCTTCCTACTATAAATGACAGTATAATGGAGGCATCACCAATAGTACAACTGAAAAATAGTTCAGTGTCCACAGAGAGTTTTTATAATTCACTTGCAACTGAGAAACGTTCCAAAAATTTTTCAACCAGTGTTCCTCGCCCCAAAAATTATAGACAGATATTTCAAAAATACGACAGTACTGAGAACAAAACAAAGCCTCGAATCGTCGAATCCATAAAACGGAATGTTTCTTTAAAACTTTTAAAGAAAGTTAGCAAAGAGAAAGAAATTCGCAAATCAGGGAGATTTTATTGGAATAATAGGAAGACTGATTCTAACAAGCGGACTGAAAATAGAAGAGGAAGTGGGAAAAGTAATGATTTCAGAAACCAAAAGCTTTTTAGAACCTTAACAAAAGGAGGTGATACCAATATTCCCTTTCAGTATAAGCTAATCTCTGTTGAGTCCATGGATAAAGTTTTAGAGGAAAATACAGAAATGCCTACAAGCAGAGTGGGATCTAATAAAATATTCGTGAACAGTCTTCCACAAGCTACTACAAGTCTTATAAATCATTCACCAGAGCTCCTCGTGTTTAATAGAGCATATTTTGAAAGCAGTTCCAATAAAACATCGAATTCTTCTACAGTACTTCATCTCCCTCCATCTCCACATTCAAGGCTGTCCAGAACTGCTGTAGCAGCTATTGTAGCTGCAATAAATGGCATTATTGGATTCACAGGGGCTGCCATTTTTACTTGTACGAAACACAATTACGTACTAAGCGGAGAAAGGCGACCACTCATCAGGTAGATATTTTTTCTTTCATCAATTTGCACAATTTTTTTTTCTCTTAATTATGACCTGTTGGATAAAATGATACGTTACATCTTGCGATTTCTCTCGGAGGTTTAGTAATATTAACAAAGATAAAAAAAAGATTTTTTTTAATAAAAGAGTTAAAATTAAAATGATATTGTTGTTCAGATGGATGATCGATTAACCTTTTTAACACGAGAATGTGTGCAATCGCATGCAGACATTCAATACCAATCTGTCTGTCGCCAACGGGTAATTTAAAATTGGTCGTCCTTTCTAACAAACCTTATACAAATAATATATACACAAGAAGGGAAGGCGCCGTAGAGATAATGCAAATATGCAAGCGAAAGAAGTGATATTCAAGAGCATTGACAGAAAAACTACTTTACAGTCTTCTGCTCATATACCGTTTCTTCATACTTCTTTTAAGTTGGGATTTGATTTTGTTTTTTAAATTATCAATTCTGTGGGTGTCACGTATGGATTTTTAAAAATTACTTGTAGATTATATACTTGAGGTATATGCTAATATGTACACAATGTTTAAGTTATTTTTTGTACTATGCTCTAGATTAAAATTTCAGCTAAACAGATAGCTAGCGGCAAATGACATTGGACATTAGTTCGACCGGGAGACAATCTGTATCCTTTTTTAGAGCAAATGGTGATTCCCGAGTTGTGACGTCATTACGTTAAGGCTTAACCAATAACAGTTAAAATGCAGCAGGCGTTGATCACACAGGCGATGACTTCTGTAAGAAGGTTTCCTTGCCGAACAGTGCAACATCATTCGGGTTTTAACCTGCATTGTTCCCTCGTTGTGACGTCACTACGCCTAGATATAGTTAATATCAATTGAAACAGTAGTAGGTGTTGATTGTACAGACAGTGACTCTTGTAAGACGGTTTCCTTGCCGAACAGGGCAAAGTCAGTCGGGTTTTAACCTTCGATTGGACCTTACCCGGTTTCCCTTATGCTTCGTTATACGTTGGCTCATAATAATTTCGTAGCCCACAGGTTGTATACCATCTTGCCCTAGGTTAGGATTGTCCCTGCAATGTTTAAGGAAGTCCGGGATACAAATTTCTCGAAATAAAAATCCCATTTTTGCATATTTATGTTAAGGAAACATAATACACTATCAAAAGGGGAGGGGGATAATTGGCCATCTGATATGCGCAATTAATAAAGAGCATAAAAATAATATCAACATATCTAAATATAGAAATAGTATTACGAATGTATTTAACTTTGTTTATATAAAATGCATCTGGCGAAACTCAGTATTAAAACTGTAAAAAATTATTTATGAAACTTACCGAGTGAATCAAAATTCTTTAGCTCGAACAAAATGCTTTAGATAATATCAATTATGATGAAATAATGGATAATTTTAATTACTTAAACACTAGAAGAAAATAATTTTAAAATAAAGTTTATTGATATTATATACATATTTTTATTGGACTTTAATGAACTTATTTTTTTTTAATTTGTAACCAAACCGTTCAAACTTTTCTAGAAAAACCAAAACTTATAGTTGTAAATTAAATATACCTTATGAATACGATTTAAGATTTTTCTCAACTTTTCACATTATTTAATTTTCTGTTATTCATTGTTTTACATTTTTTGTATGCTCTATTTCTTGTGAGATATGTAGGGTAAGAAGAAAGTGTGTTGGTATACAAAGTGGCATAATCTGGCCTGGCTTCTAGACCTATAAAGGCCTTTCTATCCGAGGCCAGGGAAGCAAAAATTCTATGATGCCCATCCTATGATGGGATTAGTAAAATTTTTAATATTCCAGAACTGTTAAGTACCCAATGAAGCATGTAAAAAATGGTTTGTTTTTTGACTTAGAATTATCTGGTTCACTCTCAATAATTTATTTATCGTCATACTCTTCTAGAGTCTCCCGTCCTGTAATGCAGTTTAGAATCACATTGAATTCATTTAGTCAAATCGTATGGTTATGTATAATAAACAAACACACAAAAGAACAAACTTCTTAATTTCCAAATATATAAATTAAAAGTTAGATATTTATTAGTCCGTGAAATAGACTGATAGACTTATATGAAAAGAATTTATTGTTAATACCGGCGATAAAATTTTCATTGCAACAAAAAATAATCGATGATTCAATTTAAAATTATCACACATGTAATCTATTATTTAAGCCAAATAAATATAAAAGAAAATCATTTACGTAATATCTAAGTTCAGTGATAAAAGATACTAAAATAGTGTAGACGATATTTAAATAGTTTAAAATATGAAATGATTAAATGAGATGTTTAAAGGAATGACGTCACAATGCTAGAAAAATTGTTATTTTTACCTATTTAATAAGTGATAAATGGATAAATTTAATCGGCTGCTCTTAACCGGGGAAAATAGGGCTTGAAATAATGGCATTAAATTCTCGAAAAGGGGGGAAGGGTTGGATTTCGAACGTTTTAAAGACGACAGTAATTTTTGCTGTGATGTGAAGCATATTTATATAAATTTCTATCGTAGAAGATAAACTTTATTCTCTTTGGATGCCTCTATCCATTCCAGGTCCAACTGCTTCATAAATTGGAGGACATACGGACATATAACTTAGGGGATAATTTATTATATAGGGGATACTATATTTATAATAATTTTGAATTTTTAATATTTTATTTTTTTATTGTATTCAAATGAGTACTGAACTCGAGTTGCACACTTCGAGAACCACCAATTTAAGCTATGAATTTGAAATTTTAATATAAAAAATAATCTGAAAACGTCCCCACGTTTTATTAATATAATTTATTCCATATGCTTTTTTTTCAGATAAAGTCACAGGTAGAAAAAATCTAAAATAACAGAAGTCTGATTATCGCAATTGTGACAGAAAGGTCACTGAAGTTTGAGTCAACATTTTAAGGAAGATTTCAAGGGCATACATGTATGCATAAATATCTATTTATGGAAAAGGAAAGAAGTCGTAACTGAAGAAAACACAAGAATATAAATCCACTAAAAGGAAATAAAGTGAAACTTTAAGTTAATAATTTTTACAAAGCTTTTTTTATAATTTTCTTACGTACATCTGATTTTAGAGCTACAATAAATCATGCTAATTTACATTCTTGCTCCACATTCATAGACTGTTAAGAGGTATAATATAAACAACTAGTAAAAAGCAACACAGGGAAGATATAAACAAAAGTCAACTTGATAAAGAGACAAAATCGAGTAAAATATATTAGCAAGCAGAATTCATAAGATTTTTTTTATATACATCTGATTTTAGACCGATAATAAATCATGCTAATTTACATTCTTGCTCCACATTCATAGACTGTTAAGAGGTATAATATAAACAACTAGTTAAAAGCAAAACAGGGAAAATATAAGACAAAAGTCAACTTGATAAAGAAACAAAATCGAGTAAAATATATTAGCAAGCAGAATTCATAAGATTTTTTTTTATATACATCTGATTTTAGACCAATAATAAATCATGCTAATTTACATTCTTACTCCACATTCATAGTTTGTTAACATGAATAAACATCTAAAAGCAACATATATAAATCAAAAGCCAACTTGATAAAGGAACAAATTTCAATAAAAAATATTAGCAAGCAGAATGCATAAGATTTTTTATATACATCTGATTTTAGACGGATAATAAATCATGCTAATTTACTTCTTACTCCACATTCATAGTTGTTATCATGTATAGTATAAAAAGCTAGTAAAAATCAACATAGTGAAAATATAAAAATAAAGCCAACTTTCTAAAGAAATAAAATTCAATAAAAAATATTAGCTAGCAGAATGCATAAGATTTTTTATATACATCTGATTTTAGACAGATAATAATCATTCTAATTTACATTCTTACTTCACATTCAGAGTTGTTATCATGTATAGTATAAAAAGCTAGTAAAAATCAACATTGTGGAAATATAAAAGAAAAGCCAACTTGATAAAGGAACAAATAAAATTCAGTAAAAAATATTAGCAAGCAGAATTCATAAGATTTTTTTTTATATACATCTGATTTTAGACCAATAATAAATCATGCTAATTTACATTCTTACTCCACATTCATAGTTTGTTAACATGAATAAACATCTAAAAGCAACATATATAAATCAAAAGCCAACTTGATAAAGGAACAAATTTCAATAAAAAATATTAGCAAGCAGAATGCATAAGATTTTTTATATACATCTGATTTTAGACGGATAATAAATCATGCTAATTTACTTCTTACTCCACATTCATAGTTGTTATCATGTATAGTATAAAAAGCTAGTAAAAATCAACATAGTGAAAATATAAAAATAAAGCCAACTTTCTAAAGAAATAAAATTCAATAAAAAATATTAGCTAGCAGAATGCATAAGATTTTTTATATACATCTGATTTTAGACAGATAATAATCATTCTAATTTACATTCTTACTTCACATTCAGCGTTGTTATCATGTATAGTATAAAAAGCTAGTAAAAATCAACATTGTGGAAATATAAAAGAAAAGCCAACTTTCCAAACAAATAAAATTCAGTAAAAAATATTAGCAAGCGGAATAAGATTTTTTTATATGCACCTGATTTTAGACCGATAATAAATCATGTTAATTTACATTCTTACTAACCATTCATAGCTTGTTAACATGAGTAAACATCTAAAAGCTACATATATAAATCAAAAGCCAACTTGATAAAGGAACAAATTACAATAAAAAATATCAGCAAGCAGAATGCATAAGATTTTTTATATACATCTAATTTTAGACTGATAATAAATCATGTTAATTTACATTCTTACTCCACATTCATAGCTTGTTAACATGAGTAAGCATCTAAGAGCAACATATATAAATCAAAAGCCAACGTGATAAAGGAACAAAATTCAATAAAATATATTTGCAAGCAGAATGCATAAGATTTTTTATATACGTCTGATTTTAGACCGATAATAAATCATGTTAATTTACATTATTACTCCACATTTATAGCTTGTTAACATGAGTAAACATCTAAAAGCAACATATATAAATCAAAAGCCGACTTCATAAAGGAACAAAATTCAATAAAAAATATTAGCAAGCAGAATGCATAAGATTTTTTATATACATCTGATTATAGACCGATAATAAATCATGTTAATTTACATTCTTACTCCCCATTCATAGCTTGTTAACATGAGTAAACATCTAAAAGCAACATATATAAATCAAAAGCCAACTTGATAAAGGAACAAAATTCAAAAAAAAAAATATCAGCAAGCAGAATGCATAAGATTTTTTATATACATCTGATTTTAGACTGATAATAAATCATGTTAATTTAAATTCTTACTCCACATTCATAGTTTGTTAACATGAATAAACATCTAAAAGCAACATATATAAATCAAAAGCCAACTTGATAAAGGAACAAATTTCAATAAAAAATATTAGCAAGCAGAATGCATAAGATTTTTTATATACACCTGATTTTAGACAGATAATAAATCATTCTAATTTACATTCTTACTCCACATTCATAGTTGTTATCATGTATAGCATAAAAAGCTACTAAAAAGCAACATAGTGAAAATATAAAAGAAAAGCCAACTTTCTAAAGAAATAAAATTCAGTAAAAAATATTAGCAAGCGGAATAAGATTTTTTTATATGCACCTGATTTTAGACCGATAATAAATCATGTTAATTTACATTCTTACTCCACATTCATAGCTTGTTAACATGAGTAAACATCTAAGAGCAACATATATAAATCAAAAGCCAACGTGATAAAGGAACAAAATTCAATAAAAAATATTTGCAAGCAGAATGCATAAGATTTTTTATATATGTCTGATTTTAGACCGATAATAAATCATGTTAATTTACATTATTACTCCACATTTATAGCTTGTTAACATGAGTAAACATCTAAAAGCAACATATATAAATCAAAAGCCGACTTCATAAAGGAACAAAATTCAATAAAAAATATTAGCAAGCAGAATGCATAAGATTTTTTATATACATCTGATTTTAGACAGATAAAATTCATGCTAATTTACATTGATACTCCACATTCATAGTTGTTATCATGTATAGTATAAAAAGCTAGTAAAAAGCAACATAGTGAAAATATAAAACAAAAGCTAACTTGATAAAGAAACAAAATTGAGTAAAACATATTAACAAGCAGAATGCATAACATTTTTTTTTTATATAATCTGATTTTAGACTGATAATAAATCATGTCAATTTACATTCTTACTCCACATTCTTAGATTGTTAACATGAATAAACATCTAAAAGTAACATATATAAATCACCAGCCAATTTGATAAAGGAACAAAAGTTAATAAAAAATATTAGCATGTAGAATTCATTGCCAATTAAATTATATCCTGTGCTTGAAGTTCAGTATGACTTAACAGATATAGAAAAACTAAGTTTGTTTTGCTCCGGCTTGATATATTTGCTATTAATTTTTAAATAAGGGTAAGTAATACTGTGGAGCCCAAAATTCTTCATTATAACAGTCATTCTTCGATTTATTGCAAAATAAAATATTCAGTTTCTTTTAGAAAAAAATTTTCAAAAGCTCTCTGATGACGTTCTAGTTTTAAAAAAATATTTAGATTTGAAATTTCAAACAGTATGCATTTTAAAATAACAAAGTATATACCAAAAGAAGAAGACGAGATTTCTTTACCCGCAAAGTAACCTTTAAAATATGTAAAATTACAAGCTGATTTTTTTATATCAAATTGAAGTACGATATCTTTCTTATTCAGTGAACCAAAACTTTAATAGTATATATAACTTTTTTAAATTGTAAAAAAATTTTAAAATTGATAAGAAATTGAAAATAAAAAAATACTCTTTATAATTCTATAAATAAAATATATATTTTTCGTATTAATATCATTGAGGTTTACAAAATAAAACACCCATTTAGCATCTGTTTGATATAAAAATTTCAAAAGTTATTTTGCGGGAAAGAGAATTTCTGTGTTCTTTACTTCCTATATATATTTTATGTTTGTTTCGTGTATTGCTTCACATAACAAAATCAAGTAGTTTAATTAAAGTTGGAGACTTATTTTTGATCTAGGAAAAGTTTTATGCTAAGTAGAGCAGGACTTTTTACTTTATAATCAAAATAATAAACTGATTTAATGAAGATTTTTTAACACTAAACCAACCTACCCATCCTGTGTCTAGTTATTTACTGACTGTACCTAATATAATCTAAAATTAGAATCAAACTACGTCCCTTCGTTTTTAATGACTATATCTAATAAAATCTAAAACTAGAATCAACCTACCTATCTTTTATCTTCTTATTTATTGATTGTTACTAACAAAATCTACCTCTAAACTTGGAATCAAAGTACCTATCCTCTTCCTCGTTATTTATTGACTGTAGTGTAACGTATCCGGTCCCTGTTGTAGGTGACACAAGGAAGAATCAGGTGTATTTTGATTAATGAATTTATTTACAATGCTGCTATCTACATCATTTCATATCTACACACAAAAAAGTAACAATTTCTGATCACAGGTAAGTGATTAGTACACGTAGGCCTGAGTAGAGTCTGTGCTGAAATATGGGTGATTAGACGGAAGAAACAATTCGTAGCTCTCGCGAAAGTTCTCTGAAGGAATTGCAAACAATCCTGAAGAGGATTATATTAGAAAAGGAAACCCAATGCACAGGGTATCGCTTCAATCTCAGCAAGAGATATATCCCAAGACGGGATTTCGCTAAATAAAACTCTCCGATGGAGAGACTGGTCGAGGCGACCTCCGAGTTAGCCGATGCGGGTTACTCCTTAAAGAAAAGATTCCAAGGTGGGATTATAATAAAAGAACTCTTCGGTAGAGAGACTGGTCAAGGCGACCACTCAATTAGCTGGTTGCTAGATAACTAACTTCTCTAAAAAAAAAAACAAATCTTCGCTCGTCTCTTTCTAGGGGAGGGGCCTCACCCACAATTTCATTACTGGATCACCTAGCGATGACCTCACCTTCGAACAACTGGATTGGTCCGGGTTAAACAATCATCGGCCGCAAACCCAGGGGTCACTGGAATTCTTAGCGGCTACATCTGAGTTGCGGCTAATCCTTTGTCGTTCCAGCGATCATATTTTTGGCTGTCAGTGAAGGCGCCGTGTTGTCTGGCATATTGTTCCTTTACTATAGGGCACAACAGTGTAGACATCGTGGTGCCGGGGAAAACAATCCTTTTGTATCCACACAAGCGAAGTCCACCTCTTAAAGCAAAGTTCTTTGATGTCGACACACCGCTAAATCACGCCGTTACAGTAGCTATAGAATCTAAAATTAGAATTAACCTACCTATCTCCCACTCCTTATTTATTGATTGTACCTGGCAAGATCTACGTCTAAACTTAGAACTAACCTACCTGTCCTCTGGCTCACTATTTATTGACTGTAGCTAATAGAATCTGGAATTAGAATCAACCTTCCTATCCTCTGCCTCTTTATTTAGTGAATGTATCTAATA
>CM063511.1:135052301-135057301 GCA_032207245.1 Pardosa pseudoannulata
GAACTTAGATATTACGTAAATAATTTTCTTTTATATTTGGATTATATAATAGATTAGGTACATATGGGATAGTTTTAAATTTGATTATCGATTATTTTTGGTTTCAATGAAAATTTTATCACCGGTATTAACAACAAATTCTTTTCATAAAAGTCTAGGAGTCTATTTCACGGACTAATAAATATCTAGCTTTTAAGTTATATATCTTTAAAAATTATGAAGTTTGTTCGTTTGTATGATTGGTTTTCATACATAACCACACGGTTTGCAATCGATTCTCTAAAATTTCAACATCCTTCATGTATACCCCCCCCCCCCCCCAAAAAAAAAAAAAAAAAAAAAAAAAAAAAAAAAAAAACATTGTCAATATTGAAAATTCTGCAGTCCCTAATATGACAAGATAAATTGGTTAATTCCCAGTGAACGGTACGCTCCTTGTCCGCCATCTTATTTTTGGCGACTATTGGCGAAACACGACTCCGCGAAGCACACGCCAAGTACCTAAGCCTAACACCGACAGCGGGACACCGACCATTCGCCATCGCTAAATCGGAAAACGTGACGCCGACGATGTTCCGATGGCGAGCGGTCGATGTATCTTCGTGCTAGACCTAGAAACTCAGCTTGAACTCTATGGAGTCGTGCTCCGAAAATAGTCACCAAAAACAAGAAAATACAACAAAACAACAATAAATTTCAAAAGTTTTAGAAAGACAAAAAACACTTTCATAAAATCAACAAAAGCATAAACACTTCCGATAACGCACACAAACCAAAGGAGAGAACGAGGTTACCATCTTTTAACGGGAGAGAAAGGGTGAAGTTGACAAGGAGACAATAAGTATCGCCCGAGAAATGGCGCCAAAAAAATCGCCAAAATAGCGTACCGTACACTGGGATACAGCCGATAAATTAAAGTTGGCAACTAACATGCGGTCAGTAAAGATAATCAAATTTTTGAGCTTGTACCAAATAATTCTCAGCCAAAATCAAACCATTTTATTACCTGCCTCATAGGGTACTTTGCAATTCTGGAAAATTAAAAATTTTACTGATCCCATCATATAACGGGCTATATGCTAGTCACTTAATAAATAGATAAAAATAACAATTTTTTCTACCATTATGACGCCATTTCATTAAACATCTCATTTAATCATTTCTTATTTTAAACTATTTAACTATCGTCTACACTATTTTAGTATCTTTTATCACTGAACTTAGATATTACGTAAATGATTTTCTTTTATATTTGGCTTAAATAATAGATTAGGTACATGTGTGATAATTTTAAATTGAATCATCGATTATTTTTTGTTGCAATGAAAATTTTATCACCGGTATTAACAATAAATTCTTTTCATATAAGTCTAGGAGTCTATTTCATGGACTAATAAATATCTAACTTTAAATTTATATATATTTGGAAATTAAGAAGTTTGTTCTTTTGTGTGTTTGTTTATTATACATAACCACACGGTTTGACTAAATGAATTCAATGTGATTCTAAACTGCATTACAGGACGGGACACTTTAGAGGTGTATGACGATAAATAAATTATTGGGAGTAAACCAGATAATTCTCAGCCAAAAAACAGACCATTTTTTACATGCCTTATTGGGTACTTAACAGTTCTGGAATATTAAAAATTTTACTAATCCCGTCATATGATGGACGTAATATAGTGCGTAAAATGCTAGTACGTAAATATTCGCCAATAAAAATTATTAAATTAACATTCATACAATTTGTTTCATATTTAGATGCATTATGTTTCTTGTTAGCATTTCAAAAAACTACCTTGTAGAGTTAATAAAATGTGATCAAAAGGGGAGATGCATAACTAAACGTTATATAAGTCCTACTGAAAAATATTCTACCTTCTACGACTATAGTTTTTAAGGTATCACGTACGTAAATGTAATACGAGGGTTGCTATTTATATTTCTGGCCTTGGCAACAGTAAGTGTTGCTAGGCGACCGCAGATGATTTTAATCGAAAGTTTGATATTTTTAAACATAAATTCAGCAGACAATTTACCATTATAGCTTTATTTGTGTTGTTGACAGTAAATTGAAAAGTTCTTCTCTTTCAAAAAATGGAATTGAATCTTGAACGTTTTCGTGCCATTATTTTTCATAACTTTCGACGTGGATTGTCAAGACAAGAGTGCTTTGATGAACTTAATTCTTTATACAGTGATAAAGCACCATCCTACAGCACTGTAAAAAATTGGTATAATGAATTTAATCGTGGTCGATGTTCGATCCAGGACGAATCCCGTGCAGGTCGTCCAAAATCCGTTGTTGTGCCAGAAAAGATCGATGCTGTGCGTGAACGGATAAAGCAAGATCGTCATGTGACATACCGTGAGATAGAGGCATCTTTGGATATTAGTATGACTAGCATCAATAAAATATTGCATGAACATTTGAGCGTAAAAAAAACTGTTCGCGCTGGATCCCGCATAATCTGACAAACGCTCAAAAAAGGGCTCGTGTCGATTGGTGCAAGGAAATGTTGGAAAAATACGTTCAAGGTACATCAAAGGCTGTGTATAACATCTACACAGGTGACGAATCATGGATCTATGCATATGAGCCGGAAACAAAACAGCAATCAACTGTATGGGTCTTCCAAGACGAGGTAAAACCAACAAAAGTTGTTTGAGGAAGAAGCACATCGAAACAAATGATTGCCTGTTTCTTCGGCATTAACGGTCATGTGGCAACAGTGGTGTTAGAGCAAGCAACACAGGACGATCAATTCTGAATGGTACACGACCATTTGTTTGCCAGACGTCATTGGAGAAATTCGAAAAAAGCAGAAGAACAGGCGAATCATTCTTCATCATGACAATGCGAGCTCTCACACATCGACTCAAACAAAGGCATTTTTGAAAGATCGAACTGATGGGTCATCCACCATACAGCCCTGATTTGGAACCCAATGATTTCTTCTTATTCCTGCACATCAAAAATATATTACGTGGACAACGATTTTTGACCCCCGAAGAAGCGGTTGATGCATTTAAAACGCATGTTTTGGAGTTACCTCAATCGGACTGGAAAAAGTGCTTTGAAAATTGGTTCAAACGCATGCAAAAGTGTATTGATCATCATGGAGAATATTTTGAAAAACAATAAAACCAATTTCGATCCTACATATTTGTTTTTTCATTATTAGGCCAGAAATATAAATAGCATCCCTCGTACAATTTGTGGCACCTGGGGGCTGAAGCTCTATATCCACAATATTAGAATTGAAATATGTGGTACACATTAGACAAATTACTACTAACTAAAATATGAAAATGATATCAAATAAGAGATATGTACTAGACAGGTTATCAAAAAATATAAGGGATTAACTAATTTTTTTTCCTTTTCTCCATTTCTCTCTTGTGTAAACAGCAGTGCCTGATTAAAGCACGGGCCGACTGGGCTTAGGCCTTGGCCCTCCTAATTTTAGGGGCCCCTAAAATTTGGTACTTAATTTTTAAATTTTAAATAATTTAATTAACAAAATTTGAAAATGTTTTTTGTTAATTCTTCAAGTAAAGTAATATTTCATGAAACCTTATTTAAAAATTAAATAAAAACAGTTAAAATGTTAACAATTTTATCTAAAACACATTCCAGTTTACTTATTTACATCACTCCAGTCACTTTTTTTTTTACTCATTACTTACTCCATGGTTCTGAGTAGAAAAATCCTTTGCTTTTCAAGTTATACTAAATCGAGTAATTGTATTCATAACTGTTCAGAGATTGTTTACTGTTTGCGGTTAGTGATTGTTACATGCTGTGCGCACGTTTCTGTGTAGTTGATAATACGTCTTCCCTGAAATATTAATCTGGAAATCAAAAAAGACAAAATAAAATTTAAGTTGAATTACAGTCAAAAAATTGAAATGAGCGATTGAAAGATTCGTAATTTTTTATGAAACTGCTGGAGAGATTGAAAATCACACCGATGATTCATCTGCAACCCTTCAGAAGTGTAGAAAGCTCGATGTCCGTAGAAAGTCCGTTGGAAATATCTGATGGTCTTGTTACTAATAATTTCGAAAGTATTTTTCCTGGTTATCCTGCTCTGTGGTAACTTTGGTGTGAGAAGAAATGAGACAATATTTTTTATTGCACAAACCGAACCAATTTATTTCAGAAATTCATAACTCTAAAAGTTTCTGCATAAATAAAGATAGAGTATTAACTGAATACAATTTCTACTCTCATAAAAAATAATGAAAAAAAAGAGACTGGTTAATCTATTCTCCATCTAAAAAAAGTTGTCTTTTGTTACGTTTTTTTTTTCTTGAAAGGAGGGTAGGGGGTGGCCCGAAACACTACCAGACCATGGGCCCAACTTTGCCTTGATCGGGCCCTGGCAAACAGTAGAAGGTAAGATGCAATACAGATACAATTGATACAGAGTACAATATGTAATATTTAGAGGGTTTTTTTGTATGAATTTAAATCTTCTTAACGAAAAGAGAATAAAAAGAAACCAAGGTACAAAGAGGGCTACCTGGTCCTGCGATTAATAAAAGTTGGGAATGTTGCATAAGCTCTCGCCAAGAGTGAGTGCTGATGTAATAGTCGAGAAGGTTTACACACTCTTCAATGTTGATGTAATATATGCTATTGAAAGTTAATAGCTTGATTTTTGATGGCTTCTCTGATTGATATTGCTTTTAGGTTATTATGAATCACGCAACTGGTAAGGTACCATGGTGCTTTTGGTTTGTACCCACAACATTAACAATCGCTATATTGAAAATTTTCGTTATGTAAAGTTCAAATTGCTATAAAAACAGGATAAACCCTATTAAATATTATCATAGTTTGAAATACAAGATTTCATCCTTCTACTGCTAATCATTTTTCATTTATCCATATTTTACCACGTTGTGAGAAAAGTTAACTAATTTTAATTCTGGAATTTTTCTTTCTTTTAAATTTTTGTACAATTAAAATATTTAACCTCATTAAACTT
>CM063511.1:135062301-135087301 GCA_032207245.1 Pardosa pseudoannulata
ATTACGTAAGATAGAATAAATTAAAAGAAGGCTGCAACTCCAAATCAGAATCTATTTTGTCTACCTTCACTCTACTTGACTTAACTCTGATACTTCTGGTCCTGAAAACCTACATACAGCTCCCTTCCTCTACATCAGTGTTTTTTAACCTTTTTGGCACAATGGACCACTTTAAAAACTTTTAAATATGTCACGGACCCCTCTGTGAAAACAAATTGCTTAAACATCATTTATTAAAAAAAAATTCTGTTTTATAATTTAATTTTTTAATATTTTTTATTTCAATAGTATGAAAAATTTGAAGAAATTGAAATTTTTAATGTGAAGGCTGTTGCTGCTTTTCCTTGATTAACAGATTGAATTGAGGGATGGTTTTTGACAAAGCAACGCGCATATCATGTTCGATAGTCAGTCGATTTCGATATTTTGTTTGTATTGTGACAAGTGTGGAAAATCCCGCTTCGAAAAGATATACTGTAGCAAACGGAATAATGGCTGCCATAGCTAGTTTCACAAGCAATAGTTAGGCTTCTCTTAAACAAGACAAAAACTCTCCAAGGGTTTTTGAATCGAAATCCATTTTTAACAAGGACTTTGTTTTCAAATCAATTAGCTCATCTTTGCGGAACTGATTTTAACGTCACTTTATTTCCAAATGAAGTAAAATTCTAAGGCTACTTTGTGTTTCTAAAAATTTCAAATTTTATATATTTTGCGAATGTTTTTTTCCTCGTATTGTAGAAGTCTCTATTGGGAAATTGCAGACAGACGTCTTACAGAGGTTGTCTGTGACAAAAAAAAAGTTGTTTTTTTTTTAAATATTGATGCAAACATTTTAAAAATTAGGAGCAGTCGGCGGACTCCCAAAATATGACCCATGGACCCCCAAGGGTCCATGAACCACAGGTTCAGAAACGCTGCTCTACATGAAGCCCCGACTCTTCATTATACCATCATCTTGAAGGTCTTGAAGATCTCGAAGTATCGATGACTAAATATACAGGTTTATCATTTTTTATTTTTTTATAGTAGTCCTCTCTAAGATTAATGCCTGTTTCTTATATGAGGCACTCTGGCCAAGCTCATTTTATACAAATGAATATTTTTTTCTTAAAATTCATTATCGGCTTTATAATTTCAGCATAGTTGAAAATTAGGTGTCACAAATAGTTTACATACCTATGAATGTTTAGATTTCCTTGACATTTCCTATGCCTAGGAAATTTAGGTACTTTTTGAATATTTTTCTCCGATGGAACAAAGCTTATTGATACATTCTTATTGATACAAAATTCCTATTAACCTTATTTCAGAATTGCATTTTGTCTGGGTGTAATGTTACGCTAAATTATATTAATTTGTCAAACACTTTTTGCAAAAATATTTACAAGGTCATTTATGCTATTAGCTGCTACAGTTTATATTTTCTAAAAGATACTGTAAATTTGGGCCCTGTATATCTCCTAGAGACTGATATTAAAGTATGAAAATATGCAGAAATGTTTTTGGCACCTAAAGGTAACCTAATTGGCTAAAAACTACCAAATTCCGCGTAAGCAAATTGATATTTTTTTCATCTGTGATTTAATTTTATCTGAAAGAAAAATGCCGATCTGACATTTAGCACACAATAATATTTATAAATAATATTATAGTATTTACAATAGTAATTTACCAGATATACTGTGGAGAATACCTGAAATCTCGGGTAAACAGATTTGATATCACTCAGTTATGCAATTTAATAGTATATAATCTATACTGTCATCCAGAATTTTAATTTATTGGGATCATCCTTTTTTGGTGATTTTTTTTGACAAAAATTGCTAGTAAGCTATAACTTGATATTAAATTATGAAAATATGCAGATGCGTTCTCGGCACCAAAAGGAACCTAATTGGCTAAAAACTACCAAATTTCGTGTAAGCAAATTGATATTTTTTCATCTCCGATTTAGTTTTATCTGAAAAAAATGCCGATCTAACATTTAGCACACAATAATATTTATATATAATATTATAGTATTTACAATAGTAATTTACCAGATATACTGTGGAGAATGCCTGAAATCTCGGGTAAACAGATTTGATATCACTCAGTTATGCAATTTAATAGTATATAATCTATACTGTCATCCAGAATTTTAATTTATTGGGATCATCCTTTGGTGGTGATTTTTTTGACAAAAATTGCTAGTAAGCTATAACTTGATATTAAAGTATGAATATATGCAGATCCGTTCTCGGCAACAAAAAGTAACCTAATTGGCTAAAAATTACCAAATTCCGCGCAAGCAAATTGATATTTTTTTCATCTCTGATTTAGTTTTATCTGAAAAAAATAGCGATCTGACATTTAGCACACAATAATATTTATAAATAATATTATAGTATTTACAATAGTAATTTACGAGATAAACTGTTAAGAATGCCTGAAATCTCGGGTAAACAGATTTAATATCACTCAGTTATGCAATTTAATAGTATATAATCTATACCGTCATCAAGAATTTTAATTTATTGGGATCATCGTTTGGTGGTGATTTTTTTGACAAAAATTGCTAGTAAGCTATAACATAATATTAAAGTATGAAAATATGCAGATACGTTCTTACCAAAATAACCTAATTGGTTAAAAATTATTCCGTGCAAGCAATGGTATTTTAATCTCTAATTTAGTTTTATAGGAAAAAAATATCTGAGATTTAGCACACAATAATATTTATAAATAATATTTTAGTATTTACAATAGTAATTTGAATGCCTGAAATTTTGTCAGATTTGATATCACTCAGTTAACAATTTTAATAATTATAATCAATGTCATCTGAATTTTAATTTATTGGGATCATCTAGGTGACTTTTTCTAAATTGCTAGTAAGAATCAAACTTTTAAAGTTATAATGCTTCTTAAATTTCACCTTATATGTCTTAATACAATTCGTAACATTTAGTATGAATCTGAATTTTTTATGAAATTAATAATGAGATTTTTTTAACATCAGTCATTTTGATTTATTTTTTTGTTATGTCTAATCCTTAAATCACATATTTATTATACTTTGTCTTAGCTTTCTAATTTTTAAAATACTGAATTTGTAAATTTTTATTCTTATACAGATATTTCCAATTGTCTTTTATCTATTTTATATCTTACTAATCTTTCAAATTTATTCTTTAACAATTTTTCTTAAATCATTAAATAACTTATCTTGTAAACAGAAGTCATTTACTGTTTTAACAAAACATTTTCAATTGTAAATTTGAATTTTATCGAACTTCACGCCTCTAGATAAATATTTAGGCCTCATTTGATCTATAAAGAACGTTACGTTATCATTATTTTCACCCAAAAAAAATTGGAAAAGTAAATATAAGAGTCATACTCATGACAGTAGCTTGTTTGCTATTTTGAATCTAATGTCTTATCTTACACTAAAATTTATCTTAAACAATTAAATTAAAGATTCACAATTTCTTTATTCACACTTTTCAAAATCAACACACACAACACACAACCTAATAATATTATATATATATATATATATATTATAAATATATATCAGTGGCGTGCGGTAGATTTTCATGCTGGGTGGCCAGAGAACATGGATTTTCCAATAAATCTTTAATTATTTAGACATCTGAGTTCTCCATTCTGAAACGGGTTATTTATTATGAATACAAATTTAAAGATTACAATAAATAAAATATTTACCTACGAGTAGTCGAGTTATATCTATAAAAACAGCTAAACTTATGAGAATTCTACTATCACTGAAGCAAAAATCATGTCTTTCGTTGTATGGCATCATATCGGCGTCGAAAAAGCAATACTTCGGGCTTCTATGAAAATATGCTACTATGTTCAGCAAACGTAGCACCACATGGCGCCGGCCGCTGCGGTGCCGACAAACCGAACGTCTATTCCACGTGCAGATGATTTCACTGTACACTGGCACAATAGAACGAACTGTTTCTTGTTCGGTCAGTGGATTAAATTATATTTATTAATTGTTTTTAACATTTGAAAATCATATATTCTGCGAAAAACATCTTGACAATTTTTAAAAACAAAACCAGGGATATGGTGTTACATAATATAACTTATATACTGTCTGTATGACACAATTAATGGTAAAATTTGGACTGTTCTGTTAAAATTCGTTTCTTTTTAAAAAAAAAAACATTGTTTTTCAGCTAATTATTTCAATAAATACAATACATCACCGAATTCACTTTATATTTCACTTTATATTGATGAAATACTGCTTTTATATTTCCATGAAAACAAAATCTTACAATATGTAAATTTAAACATTAGCCGTCTGCAAAATCGTATGGCCACTTAATCAGTTAAAAAACCAAAAGCGCTTCAGCACGTAAGTCCCCGCTCTAATACAACGCTTAATAAATCGCACCTTCGGGTGATTCTGAATGCTAAGTGAAGGAAAAATAGCTGCACTTGCCTCAGTGCCATAGTGTGATGTTCTTCTCAAGTAGCCCATACATATAAAGCATGATTTTCAATTTAGTACGTACACATCAGAACTTCCTATGTTCGTTTGCGCGCTACGTGGTGCAGCACCTAGTACCACACGCACTGCGGGAATACAAGCAAGCAAATCAACATAATATTTGAATGTATTATAAATAATATTTATTATATACCATATAAAGATAGGTAAACATAGGTGCAGAAAATTATTGTCCCTCATAATTTTGCCAGGGTGTGCAGTGCACACCCTGCACATATGGACCGCACGCCACTGATATATATATATATATATATATATATATATATATATATATATATATATATATATATATATATATATATATATATATATATATATATATATATATATCAGTAAATTCCCCATTCAAAATTATTCAATTCTATATTTTTACCAATATATTTCATATGCATCGACAAAAGTTATTGTATAAACGCTCTCTAATAATAAACTTAAGATAATGCCTTGATATTATTCATGTTTTTATAATGATATATTTATCATCATCACTATACTTTATCACATCCTCACTAAAACGTTATTATTGTGTTTCTTGGTTATTGTGGATTCTTAATATTGTCATACAATTATTTACTTTTTTTTATTGAAATTTATCATTATATAGAGTTCAGAATGCAACCAGAAAGGCAAGTGCACAACTATACGTAATAACAGTACTACAAAAAGTATGCTGACTTTTTTCGACTAATAAATTTTGAATTTTGCGACATACGTACGTACTGACGTCAAGAATAAACTAGTCGAAACTAGTTCAAAAATGATCAAAATGGATATTTAACCCTTTATTTTAAGTATCCTTGTACGTCGATACAGAGACAACAGGAAACAGGCTCGTACCCTCAGCCAATCAACGCAGAGTTTATAGCTGCAGAAAACCATGGGTAGACGAGAAAACAAACTACACCACAAGCCATAGTCTCGGGTCTATCTTCTTCTTCTTCTTCAGCAGTGCTACAGCCTGGTGCAGGCCAAGGCTTTCTGTGTCTGCTTCCTCGAAACGGCACGACTTTTTGCAAGGTTTCTTCATCTATTAATATCCAAGATCTCCAAATCTTTCTCCACACAATCCAACCACCTTGTTGCTGGTCTACCTCTTCTTCTTGTACCCTCACTCTTTAAAAAAGTTAATTTTTTAACTGGGTCCAAATCTGCTCGTCTAAAAACGTGTCCCAACCATCTAATTCAATGGATTTAATAACTCTCAAGATGAGTCTCGGGTCTATACCCATTATAAATGGCTGGGTTAAAACATTTTACATTCAGAGGTACGTTAAAACTTGTCATCACCCAATTCAGGCATAGTTTATATACATAAGTATTTTCGGTGAATTTTGAGCACTGAAATCTGTCCTCATTATAACGCTTCCTTTCACTTTGTTCAAGTATATAAAAAGTCCGATATACCTAGCTTTTATATTTAAATCATGATAAAGTTTTCTGCCAGAAAACAAGACAGTGTTAAACAAAATACACAGAGAAAATTTCATATAAATTATCTTTCAGGCCGATTTCGTCAATAACATTTACATTTGAAGAGAGCCGTGTAGTAGTTCATTCAACAAAGGCAACGATCTAGCATCTGGTTCGGAGATCCAGCAGGCCAAAGATCGTGTATGTTAATGGTGACGAGGTCTCGTAAAATAGGTCTGTGGTCACAATGTCCTCCAAATTCTCAAACGTTACTTCTAGGGGTGGCAGGCCATGCTGGGGGAGGGGTCTTCTGCATCATGCCTGGTTCTCAAATTACGAGATTCATTTAAGCTAAGACGTTCTTTCCCCGTAACGGTGATGATTAAAACAAAAAGCGTACCTCTTTCCCTTAATTCATGTGTTTTTCGGCTCCCGTTTTTGGTTAATCCAAGAAGCATCGAAACAACAACAATAATATTTAAAGTTCTATCTCTAGTCCACATCCAGTTAAAGGACTCTGCTATTACAAAGTTTATATTCTGTTGTTTTTAAAAGAAAAATACGAAAATCCATGAAAAAACGATAAAATGGGGGTTAAAAGATGTATGAAAGTCTACGAAAACGAGTCATAGTACATCTAATATTAAATACTAAAGACAGCATGAATTGTTTAATAATGATCACAAAATGCAAAAGGTTTTTATTTATTTTACGCACTTGCTAATATTATTTCTCTCTTTTCCCTGGGAATAATATATATATATATATATATATATATATATATATATAATATATATATATATATATATATAAAATTACATTTTATCCTAAACTAAAATTACTAACACCTCTATTAAAAAACCACCAAATCCGCAATTTCTTCATCTTTTTAGTGGCCTTTCGGCGTTAAACTCTTTTGTTTCCTTCCTGTTGGCGAGCTTAACTCGCCAACCTACTTGATGGTTAAGAGCACTTAAAAGCACTTATAATTTGAAGAGTAACAAATTCCTTTCTCAAGCGGTTAGCGTCCCCAAGGTTATATAAGGCTGCGCGACGATCCTCTGTAGAATTTTTTGCTCTGTACGCTGCCTAATAAACATGTTATAAAATTTATCCTGAATATTCGTATTAATTTTTTCGACCACGCTACATCCGCGAAGCATAGCAGGCCAAGCTATGCTTTGTATATATATATATATATATATATATATATATATATATATATATATATATATATATATATATATATATATATATATATATATATATATATATATATATATATATATATATATATATATATATATATATATATATATATATATATATATATATACACTGTCTACCAATAAGTATTTGGACAATCCATACCAGAAGAAACATCCCCAGTCCATAATTCCACCTTCGCCGAACTTAACTGTTGGCACAATGCATTCTGGCTGTAGCCGTTCTCCAGGCAGACGTCAGATCCTGCCATCCGAACGGTAAGCCTTGATTCGTAGCTCCAAATAACCCGTTTCCACAGATCTATGGTCCAATTTCGATGTGCTTTGCATCACATTAACCGAGCAGCGCGGTTGGACTTTGTGATAAATGGCTTATGGGCAGCAACTACGACCATGAAAACCAAGCAGATGTGCTTCCTTACGGATGGTATTCATTGAAACAATACTCCCGGATATCTGTTGAAACTCCTCGCGGATGAGGACCATCGGTTGGGTGAGGTTCTTCCGAATTTCTCTGGACAGCACTCGTCGGTCTCTAGCTCCCAGTTTCATTGGTCTGCCGACTCGGGGCACATTCCGACAATCACCACTCACCTTCCACTTCTTAATCACATAGGCCACTGTTGATTTTGGGTACTTCAGATAGCTAGACATGTCCCTTAAGGATCGGCCACATTTGTGATATCCGATAATTATACCTTTCTCGAAATCAGAGAGCTCCGAACTACGCCGATGCTGTTTCCTACACGATGTATACCGGCGGAGGCTGTAACGTACCCCAGGACCGCAGATATCGTCATTTGCATTGGTGTCCAAATACTTATTGGTAGACACTATATATGTCTATATATGTCTCTGTGTAACCAGTAAAAGATATTTTACATGAAGTTAAAGTTCGTATCTTTTAGTTACCAGGGCTGGCTGAATAACACAACTTTATTGTAGTCACGTCGGGGGAGGGAAGTGATTTGAATAGTAGACAAGGCAGATAGTCATCAAAAATCATTTATTTCCCTCTTAAGGTTGGAATATTCATGTACACATCTTATACAAGCAAGAGGCAGACGTGCATTTATGGATCTTTGAAAATGTCTTCTTGAGGTAGTGGAAATCACGTAGATTACTTCTCGTGAGAAAATTTTAAATAAGAGGTTCTTTCTGAGTAATCAATTTTTTCTGGGAGAAATAATAACTGGTTCATAAAGTTAAGAAAGAGCCACGCATAGCAATTATTAATTCGAACATTATTTTTCAGAAGTGTGGTATGAATGTAATTTCAACAATTCCTTTTTTTTATCTTATTAAGTGTCTGGTTAAGATTGCGAATGATATAACTGGATTTGGGAGAGCTTTGAAGAACTTTGAAGAAACTGATTTTGATGTATTACACATACATGTGTGTATAGTTATAGCACATAATTTAATTATGTATTATATCTTTTTAGGAACGTACAGCTCTGGTCTGGATAACAGAAGCTTAGGAACGGATGAAATAATGGGAGATCAGTTTGCAGCAAATGATTCATCAGAAGCTGTATTAACAAGTAGTGTAGACCCTTTCAGTAAATTGCACCAACATTCTAATCAAACGACAGCCCAAACACCATACATGTCAACTGCTTTAGATAAGAGAACTCATTTTAAGAACAAAAGTGCAAGTGACACGGCTCTACCATCTGATTTTGTTCCGAATCTTTACGAAGTAGTTTCAACTACTACTGACTCCTCATCTTCATTAGCGCACGTTACGTATACACAGGCTTATAAAACGTCATCAGACAGTATGGGAGGAAGTAGTCAGTATTTCACTCAGATGACAGACAGCATACCGCACAGTTCAAGTACTTCAGATAAGGCGACATCCTCTGTCAGTAACAGCAGAAGTAAAATTACATCGATATCCCATTCGGTTTCGAATATTCCTGGAGGAGTTTCATCCACTACTGACTCTTCTACTTCATTAACAAACGTTACTCACTCAACTGTGGACAAACCATCATCAACGGACAGCATGGGAGAAAGTGGTAAAGACAGTTATATTCTGTATTCATCGACTGAAGTGAATTTTTCTCAAAATGCAACACTCGGAACCAAAGAATGTGGTCTTAATACTTCACGAAAAACAACTTCAAAAGCAGTTATTGTCCTTGCAATCATCGGAGGGATACATTTAAACGTTGTAACATTGTTGGTTTATTTGAAATACAGAAAAAAGACTGGAAAATTAAGACCAGAGTTTTTAATGCTTTCGCCTTAAATTTTATATAATGCCCCCATATGTGCAGGGTGTGCAGTGCACACCCTGCACATATGGACCGCACGCCACTGATATATATATATAATATATATATATATATATATATATATATATATAATATCAGTAAATTCCCCATTCAAAATTATTCAATTCTATATTTTACCAATATATTTCATATGCATCGACAAAAGTTATTGTATAAACGCTCTCCAATAATAAACTTAAGATAATAAGAAATATTTGCATTTATGCCTTGATATTATTCATGTTTTTATAATGATATATTTATCATCATCACTATACTTTATCACATCCTCACTAAAACGTTGTTATTGTGTTTCTTGATTATTGGGTCTTCTTATTATTGTCATACAATTATTTACTTTTTTTATTGAAATTTATCATTATATAGAGTTCAGAATGGCAAGTGCACCAGAAAGGCAAGTGCACAACTATACGTAATAACAACGAGCATACGTACGACAAAAAGTATGCTGACTTTTTTCGACTAATAAATTTTGAATTTTGCGACATACGTACGTACGTACTGACGTCAAGAATAAACTAGTCGAAACTAGTTCAAAAATGATCAAAATGGATATTTAACCCTTCATATTTTAAGTATCCTTGTACGTCGAAACAGAGACAACAGGAAACAGGCTCGTACTCTCAGCCAATCAACGCAGGGCTTATGGCTGCAGAAAACCATGGGTAGACGAGAAAACAAACTACACCACAAGCCATAGTCTCGGGTCTATCTCTTCTTCTTCAGCAGCAGCGCTACAGCCTGGTACAGGCCAAGGCTTTCTCTGTCTGCTTCCTCCAAACGGCACGACTTTTTGCAAGGTTTCTTCATCTATTAATACCCAAGATCTCCAAATCTTTCTCCACACAATCCAACCACCTTGTTGCTGGTCTACCTCTTCTTCTTGTACCCTCAATCTTTGAAAAAGTTAATTTTTTAACTGGGTCCAAATCTGCTCGTCACAAATTACGAGATTCATTTAAGCTAAGACGTTCTTTCCCCGTAACGGTGATCATTAAAACAAAAAGCGTATCTCTTTCCCTTAATTTCATGTGGTCTCTGGCTCCAGTGTTTGGTTAGTCCAAGAAGCATAGGAAACAACAACAACAACATTTAAAGTTATATCTCTAGTCCACATCCAGTTAAATGGACTCTGCTATTACAAAGTTTATATTCTGTTGTTTTTAAAAGAAAAATACGAAAATCCATGAAAAAACGATAAAATGGGGGTTAAAAGATGTATGAAAGTCTACGAAAACGAGTCATAGTACATCTAATATTAAATACTAAAGACAGCATGAATTGTTTAATAATGATCACAAAATGCAAAAGGTTTTTATTTATTTTACGCACTTGCTAATATTATTTCTCTCTTTTCCCTGGGAATAATATATATATATATATATATATATATATATATATATATATATATATATATATATATATATATGTAATGTAAAAACTTAACACTTTATCCTAAACTAAAATTATTAACACCTCTATTAAAAAACCACCAAATCCGCAATTTCTTCATCTTTTTAGTTGCCTTTCGGCGTTAAACTCTTCTGTTTCCTTCCTGTTTGCGAGCTTAACTCGCCAACCTACTTGATGGTTAAGAGCACTTAAAAGCACTTATAATTTGAAGAGTAACAAATTCCTTTCTCAAGCGTTTAGCGTCCGCAAGGTTATATAAGGCTGCGCGACGATCCTCTGTAGAATTTTTGCTCTGTACGCTGCCTAATAAATATGTTATAAAATTTATCCTGAATATTCGTATTAATTTTTTCGACCACGCTACATCCGCGAAGCATAGCAGGCCAAGCTATGCTTCATATACATATATATATATATATATATATATATATATATATATATATATATATATATATATATATATATATATATATATATATATATATATATATATATATATATATATATATATATTATATATATATATATATATACTATCTACCAATAAGTATTTGGACAGTCCATACCAAATGAAACACCCCCAGTCCATAATTCCACCTCCGCCAAACTTGACTGTTGGCACAGTGCATTCTGGCTGTAGACGTTCTATAGGCAGACGTCAGACCCTGCCATCCGAACGGTAAAACTTGATTCGTAGCTCCAAAGTACCCGTTTCCACTGATCTACGGTCCAATTTCGATGTGTTTTGCACCACATTAGCCGAGCAGCGCGGTTGGACTTTGTGATCTATGGCTTATGGGCAGCAGCACGACCATGAAAACCAAGCAGATGTGCTTTCTTACGGATGGTATTCATTGAAACAATACTCCCGGATGTCTGTTGAAACTCCTCGCGGATGAGGGCCATCGGTTGGGTGCGGTTCTTCCGAATTTCTCTGGACAGCACTCGTCGGTCTCTATCTCTCAGCCTCGTTGGTCTGCCGACTCGGGGCACATTCCGACAATCACCACTCACCTTCCACTTCTTAATCACATAGGCCACTGTCGATTTTGGGTACTTCAGATCGCTAGATATGTCCCTTAAGTATCGGCCACATTTGTGATGCTCGATAATTATACCTTTCTCGAAATCAGAGAGCTCCGAACTGTTTCCTACACGATGTATACCGGCGGAGGCCGTGACGTACCTCAGGACCGCAGATATCGTCATTTGCATAGGTGTCCAAATACTTATTGGTAGACACTATATATGTCTATATATGTCTCTGTGTAACCAGTAAAAGATATTTTACATGAAGTTAAAGTTCGTATCTTTTAGTTACCAGGGCTGGCTGAATAACACAACTTTATTGTAATCACGTCAGGGGAGGCAAGTGACTTGAATAGAAGACAAGGGAGATAATCATCAAAAATTATTTATTTCCCTCTTAAGGTTGGAATATTCATGTACACATCTTATATAAGCAAGAGGCAGACGTGCATTTATGGATCTTTAAAATGTCTTCTTGAGGTAGTGGAAATCACGTAGATTACTTCTCGTGAGAAAATTTTAAATATGAGGTTCTTTCTGAGTAATCAGTTTTTTCTGGGAGAAATAAGAACTGGTACATAAAGTTAGAAAGAGACACGTATAGCAATTATTAATTCGAACATTATTTTTCAGAAGTGTGGTACGAATGCAATTTCAACATTTCATTTTTTTTTTATCTTATTAAGTGTCTGGTTAAGATTGCGAATGATATAACTGGAGTTGGGAGAGCTTTGAAGAACTTTGAAGAAACTGATTTTGATGTATTACACATACATGTGTGTATAGTTATAGCACATAATTTAATTATGTATTATGTCTTTTTAGGAACGTACAGCTCTAGTCTGGAGAAAAGAAGCGTCGGAACGGATGAAATAATGGGAGATCAGTTTGCAGCAAATGATTCATCAGAAGCTGTATTAACAAGTAGTGTAGACCCTTTCAGTAAATTACACCAACATTCTAATCAAACGACAGCCCAAACACCATACATGTCAACTGCTTTAGATAAGAGAACTCATTTTAAGAACAAAAGTGCAAGTGACACGGCTCTACCATCTGATTTTGTTCCGAATCTTTACGAAGTAGTTTCAACTACTACTGACTCCTCATCTTCATTAGCGCACGTTACGTATACACAGGCTTATAAAACGTCATCAGACAGTATGGGAGGAAGTAGTCAGTATTTCACTCAGATGACAGACAGCATACCGCACAGTTCAAGTACTTCAGATAAGGCGACATCCTCTGTCAGTAACAGCAGAAGTAAAATTACATCTATATCCCATTCGGTTTCGAATATTCCTGGAGGAGTTTCATCCACTACTGACTCTTCTACTTCATTAACAAACGTTACTCACTCAACTGTGGACAAACCATCATCAACGGACAGCATGAGAGAAAGTGGTAAAGACAGTTATACTCTGTATTCATCGACTGAAGTGAATTTTTCTCAAAATGCAACACTCGGAACCAAAGAGCATGGCCTTAATACTTCACGGAAAACAACTTCAAAAGCAGTTATTGTCATTGCAGTCATCGGAGGGATACTTTTAGTCGTTGTAGCAATGTTGGTTTATTTGAAATACAGAAAAAAGACTGGAACATTAAGACCAGAGGTTTTAATGCTTTCGCCTTAAATTTTAACCCCCCCCCTAAAAAAAATCTTTTGTTTGAACCAAAGAAAAATTTATTTATTACGAATAAATCTTACTAATCAGATTATACCAAACGGCAATTCTATATTATATATAAGTATAATACAACTGTAACAAGAGTATATACTTTAAAAAGAGATCGACTGTTCATGTAAAATGCTTTGTAATTGAGAAAATATTTCATAAATTTATTTTGCTTCTCTCAAATTTTGATTATTTATTTAGAAACCTTATGTAATGCAATGTGGAGTATTTCTGCAACAACAATAATCGTTTTATTTTCCTCGGTTAGTCTAAGTAAAATTTCCATACCATGTTGTTTTCTGTTCACTTTGAGATTCCAAACATACAAAACAACGAATGATGGCCGAACGGTAGGGCACTGCTCTTCGGTATCACAGTTCGCGTGTTTGAATTCCGCTGTCGGTATGGATTTTCGTAGTTGTTTGGAATCGGCTTTAAACAGTAGGTCATGGTCTCATTATCCCTCATGTAGCAAAACAGTAGACCGCAGAACTCCAAACCAAAAATAGTCCAGAAACATAAAAAAAGTACGTTAGGGGTGTAAATGAAAGAGTGCTTCAAGATTTACTTACTTAATACGAAATAGTTTGCATATAAAACACACATTAGGAGTTATAGAGGGCACTCAATAAAGTACTAAAAACTGTAAACATTGTGTTTTTAAGTTTAACAGAATTAAGAATTTCATATTGTGTACGAGTTTTACTTTAAGTATTTTTATTCATATTCATCTAAACAAGTTTGACGTTATGTAAATACTGTACAAACTTAAAATTCTTTGTGTAAAAATATTTATTAACAGCTTTATTTTTTTTTATTTAAGTAAAAAATGAGTCAAAACTTTCATTTTTAAAAGCTCAAATTGAACTAAAAATGTTTAATATAGGCGTTTTACTTTGACTCCATATGAAACGTCGCGTATATCTAAACCAGATGTTGCCAATCTTTATCACCGCCCTTTTTACAAGAAAAAAAATTACAATGGCCTCTCTTTCGTAATAGGTAATTTTACCAAACATTAATATATTGTTGCATATTATGTACACCTATTTTATGTGTATCTGTCTATTAACCGTATAAATTTAAACCAAAGGTACTCATCCTTTATCACCGCCCTCTTTAAATGAAAAAAAATTACAACGCCCTCTCTTCAGTAATAGGTAATTTTATCAAATATTAATATACTGTTGCATATTACCTACATTTATTTTATATGTACCTATCTGTCAAGAATAGAAAAGGAGAAATATTTTGAAATAACCATCAAATGTAGTAAAACATTGTCAAATTAAAACTTAATGGTAAACAAAAATCGACAAAAATAAAAATAATTAAATGGTTTAACAATATGTTGGTGGATGCTGTTGAAGAGTTGTCTGGGGTACCTTGGCCGATGGCCTTATCCCCTGTTGCAAGTTAGGAATTCATTGCCAAATGTCCAGTCATTAAGATAATACACAATAAATACAAAAATGCAGGTCTTCAAGATGAGATGGGAAATAGTGCTAGGCCCTTAACAAGTTAAATAATTAAGATGAATAAATTTGAAATGAATAAAAGAAAGTTTAAGAATAGCAAAGATTTTTTTTAATAAAACTTTGTAGAGGAGAGTGGGGCACCTTAGGACACCTTTATTTTCAGGTTTTAATTTCTAACCAGGAATTAGTGCTCATGTGTATTGATAGATGACATTACTCTTCACTTCCCAAAGAATTTTGATGAAGATAGTGCTTATAGGTAAGGAACAATTTCATTTTCTTTGTTTTGAATAACCCAAAATTACATCAATGTGCATTTTAAAAAGTAATTTTTTTTGAAAAAAAATTTAAATATTTACAAAAAGTGTATTGTTGTGAAAGAAAATTCATTTATTATTATTGTTAAACATAACTATATAATAGTCACCAAAAGATACTATGTAAAATGGGGCAGGTTGGGACACACATAGATGGAACACCTTGGAATATCAATTCAAAAAAAATAATTAATATTTTGGTGTCTAATTTTTAATTGATGATTTAACCTGTCAAAATATTAATTTATTAACCTTTTTTTTCAGAAAAAATGGAGAGAACAACAAGAACAAACAGAAAGTATTCTGCTGTAAATGCTAATATGCTTGAATCAGCTGCAGAAAAAGTTCTGGCTGGGGTGTTGTCTGTAAGAGAATCAGCAAGAACCTTTTGTGTAATCAAAAGTACCCTTAGCCACCATATACTTAAATTCAAAAGCAAATCTGAATCCACAAAAGGCTTTAAATACCAGTCAAATATAAAAAGCCGCCAAATTTTTAGTGAGGAAGAAAAGATAATGTTAGTCATTTATTACATTTTTCAAAACTTCACTATGGGCTAACAATAAGTGAAGTTAGAACTCTTGCATTTCAGTTTGCTCTAGCTGCTAATAAAAATATTTTGCCAATTTGGATTTGGGAAGAAAAAGCTGGTGTAGTTTGGTACCTTGGCTTCATGAAAAGACATGCTAAATCTATTTCTCTTCAAAAACCCGAAGCTACTACTCTTTCAAGATCTACAATTTTCAGAAGGGCAAATGTTAACACATTCTTTAACAAACTTGAAAAAGTTCTTAAAAGAAGTAAATTCTTACCAAATAAAATATACAACCTAGACGAAACTGGTGTCATAACTGTGCACGTTCCTTCTAAAGTAATTGCTTCTAAAGGAACCAAACAAGTGGGGCAGATGACTTCAACACTCCTAAAGGAACAATAGGCCAAAGATGCATTTTGTTAGAATTTAAAGACGGATTTGCTGGCATCAAATATAAGATTTGTTAAAAAAAATATATTAACTAGAACAATTTTCAGCCATTTCTCTTTTATAACAGTTAATAAAAATAATTTGAACAGTATTTTGTATTTGTTATTTAGTGTCTCAATCTACCCCATACAGTGGGGCAGGCTGCGACATTGGAAAGGTATTTTATTTCTTTTATTACTCTTTAACTAAATGAGATATTAAGTAGATTTAATGTTTATAAGAAGCAGATATGATGACAATAAATGGATCCATACTTATTTTTTAATTAGCTTTAAAAAAATTCATAAAAATGTTTAACTGAAAAGTGTCCCAAGGTGCCCCGCCCTCCCTTACAAGACAGTAGAAATAAAAGTGAATGATGATGAAAAGATAGTTTAACCCTCCGAGTGGAACACACCGGGGAAAAAAGTCTCCAAAAAATACGCTAAAGCTTTATTGTGTGTCAGTGACCAAAGTGTTCTATGATTTTTTACTTCATCCTTTGCCCCACCCTTGTTACTGTCCCTCTACTTCCGGTTATAAATAGATATATAAATAGACATTATTGATTGTTAATTTTCAATACACATAAAGCTCGTCAAGTCTGGAAGATCATCACATAAAAAATAATGTATTCTAAAAGTACGAATAAAAATTTTTTTTGGGAGAATTATTTATATTTTTTACGAAAGTCATCCAAGACATTTAAGTGGTGCAATTAGAGATATATCTGTTACCGCAAACGAAATACTTCGAAATAGAGATTGACAAAGCCATGAGAAGCTATCAGCGTCGTTGTTCCTCAGAGAGTAGGGGTGCATCCCTCAATAAATGTCAGTCAAAGAGGGGTGAAGGTGCTAAACAAACGACCTGACCCTCTTACCTCATAATTTCATGGGGGAAAGTACTGTCAGAAATGTACATTACATCTATACATCTATTTTCGGAACGTTTTTGGAGGTCGAAAATTGTACGTGAGAACTGGCGGAATTGTACGTGCAAACCGCTTAGAGGGTTAAGTTAAGTTAGAAATTACATATAAAAACACAAGTTATAAAGTTAAAGTTAAAAATTAAGTTCAGCTTAAAATTGGTGGCGAGAAAAGATCAGAGCAGGTTCTGTGGCGCCATCTATTGGATGGCCTAGCTTTCGGTTAGTCTAATGGGGAGAGTTAACCCTTTGAGTGGTACCCATAGAAACTTTTTGGTTACCAATGAAATTAGTTTATAAATGTTATCTATGAACCTTTTTTAAACATGAAGCATATGAAAAATAAATTATATTACTTGAAGAATAAGCAAGGGGTAATTTTATTGCTTAATCACTACCCTTGCAACAGCATGAAAATGACCCATTTTTTATACTGGGAAAATAATTAGTAATTTTTTTAAAAAAAGAGTATAAATTTGTAAGAATTTGTAAAAAAATTTGTAAGTGAAGTTTAACCCCTTAATCACAGTATGGCCTTTTTCACAGCCATAAAAAGGCCAGCCCAAACAGAATCAATTTTTTATGTAAAAAACACAATTTAGAACGTTGTCTTACTAAGAAAATTACAAAAATACAAAAATAGTCAATATTTTTCTTGCAATTTTGGATTTTGATAACATTGCAGAAAATAGTCGAATATAATTTACAATCCCATGTAAATGATAAATATCAATAAAACGATTGCTTTTTCTTGCTTTCACATTGTTATTTTCAATTCTCGATTGCATTCAAGTGTGAAAAATTATAGCAGCATGGTACAACGCCGTTCGAATTATGTCGAGTGTGCACAGTTTGGCCAGTTTAAACCGCTCGAGTTAACTCGAGCGTGAACATTAAAGGGTGAAACAGGTACTTTTATTTTGTAATCTTAACTTTAAAAAATTGAATTTTTGTTTTAGAATCTGGTTTTGATAGAGCCTGATTCTAAAAGCCCGTCTTGACAGGAATAATTAAGAGAAGGAAAAAATTAAGTGTCAATAGTTTGATGTATCAAACAATTGAAAATCAAAAACTTTTTCTCTATATAAATCAGACAAAATTTTGTAACATCCGGTATATTATATATACCAGTGCCCTTCAAAGGGTTAAGAAGGGAGATGAAAACCTAACAGTTTAAGGAATAATGGCGGCTCTCGGTTGCTTGCGATGTTAACTTTCATATGATCATAGTCCGGTAAATTGGCTATTATGGTATTGCGTTTTCTGTGGAAGTGGGGTTTCTATGGGGAACTAGAAGTTGAGCAAACATAAAAAGGTTTGTACCTGAAAAAGAAACCCATAGAAAAGACAATAAAAAATATATTATTTGAGTGGGTGATGTATAGTGGTAATACGCGTTATGTCCTTAACCCGATATTTAATATATAAATTGAATTTGGCTTTTCGCCAACTTAAGTTTAAATCTTAAAGTAAAAAAAACACAATAGGCATTAAAAATAAAGGAGAGGAGAAGTTACTGAATTAATGGATTTTATTGATACTAATATAAAATTTTAAAAAAATTAATAGAAGCCAATTAGCCAACGCAACGCCTGATGATCTGTGGCAAAGGTAACTTCTTGTCCCTCAACGTAGCATCTAAATTTTCCTAAAGCTCACACGATAGCAAGGACTTCTCGCTCGGTAGTGCTATAGTTGCGCTCAGCCTTTGTTAGTAGTCGGCTTGCATATTCAATGGGATGCTGATTCAACAGTATTTCCTTGGAGAAAGACAACTCCTAAGGCATATGCACTGGCATCAGTACGCAGAACGTACGGTTCATTTGGGTCGCACCGCTTTAACACTGGTGGTTGAGTCAGCAACGTCTTCAACTGATTGAAGGCAGTTTGTTCTTTTTCATTCCAGCAGCAAGAGGACGACTTCTTGGTTAAATTGCTCAGAGGTCTGGAGATTTCAGAAAAGTTTGGGATAAAACGGCGGTACCAAGAGCACGTTTGTAGGAAGGACTGCAGTTGCTTACCAGTTCTCGGTTCTGGCATGTCCTGAATAGCTGCAGTTTTGGCAGGATCAACCGGTAGACCTTCAGGAGTGATATAATGGCCTAGATATTTTACTTTTGGACAGGCAAAATTGCTTTTTGTTCTGTTAGCTGTTAGCTTGAACAAAATCAGTCTTTGGAAAAGGTCTTCCAAATTCTTTAAATGCTCTTCAAAGGTTTCTGAAAGCAAAATAATGTCGTCAAGATACGACAGAAGAAAAATGTCGTTAAGCTCACTTCAAAACTTGTCTATCAGTCTCTGAAAAGTCGCTGAGGCGTTTTTTAGTCCAAACGGCATTCGTTTGAAACAATACGTTCCAGAAGGACAAGTAAAAGCTGTTTTGTCTCTGTCATGAGCAGCAACATTAACTTGGTGATAACCAGCCTTTAAATCAATTGTTGACAATAGAGAGTGTGCTTTGCGTCTTGAATAAGATCATCGATGCGAGGAAGAGGGTAGGAATCCGTCTTGGTGATGGCATTCAATTTTCTATAGTCCACGCAGAATCTATAAGTACCATTGGGTTTGGGTATCAGCACAACTGGAGCTGCATATGGAGAAACGCAGGGCTCGATAATGTCTTCCTCTGTGAGTCTTTCGATTTCATTCTTCATGATTTCTTTTCTGGCTGGTGATACTCGGTAAGGAGGTACAGACACAGGGGAATGGTTTTGAGTATCGATGTAGTGCTCGATTAATGGAGTTGCCTCTCCCCCTAGACAGAAAACGAATTCATATTGAGACAAATGTTCATTTAACTTGTTTCTTTGGTCAGCAGCTAGATGAGTACCTTCATCATCACGCAAGTAATCGGGATGATCATTCATTTTATTATTCGGTAAGGAAGTAAGAAGAGTCTCTTTGTTCTAATACCGATGATCAGGATAATCTTGCAATTTCTTATTCTGAACGGAAGTCCGAGAAGTATCTTCCTCTTCATACCAGTGATCTGGGTGATCGTTTGGATTCATGGTTAACGGTGCAACCATTTTAGAAGCAGCTTTTTGCAAAGAGGTACAGGCTTCTTGTATATTATTCACGAAAGGAAACCGTCTTTGAGGATTATCTCCAAAGAACCAGGACTTCCGTTTCATATCAAGAACGATCCCGGAGGATTCTAAAAAGTCTATTCCCAATAGGTGTTGTTCTCTCTCGCCTCAGGGATGGCAAAAAGGCTCACGGGTAATGTTCGACCTCCAAGACGAACTTTCACCTGGGTAGAGTGGACTTCTCTTGTTGTCTTGTTTCCGTCTGCCAAGGACATTAGCATAGTACTGGTTTCAAAGGTGGTCCCTTGTTCTTTCTAGATTTGGTATAGAGTTTCTCCAGCAATCGAATGAGTGGCAGCAGTATCTGCGCACACAGTAACCATTTGTCCATTAATAGTCAGTCTTAGGTTCGCCAACTGGGTAGTTGCACTAGAAGCCTATTGAAGTATCATAGAGCTGAGAATACCATGTTTCTTGTCTTTTCCTTTACAGTTAGGGCATTTAGGTTTTATGACACCGGGTGTGCCACATCCATAACATGCAACATCAGGTTTCGTTTCCTTAATATTCTCAGGCTTTGAAAATCGAGTTTTTCTTTCTTGAGGTTGGTGTTTAAGAGGAAATTGTTTCTTTTGATGCGGAAAAAGATTTGGCTTCTTTATACCATGTCGGGCATTTTCGTATGCATCTAATTTCTCCCCTAAATCAATCGGGGTGATCCATTCTGTCCAACTGTCGATAAAGTGTTCCTTTATTTCAGGAGGTACTTTCCTTTTGATTTGTCAGCGATGATAAGTTGTTTTAGTTTTCAAAGTCACGAACATTCAGTTCCGCTAACAACCCATCGAAATAGCTGCTTACGTCAAAGAGGAAATCTCGCCAAGTTTTCTAAGGGTATTTTTTTTTAAACAAAGAGCTGGCGGAATTTATCACCAGTAAATTTGAATCGTTTAAGGAGCATTTCTTTTACCTTCATATATTCTTGGGATTCTTTAGGTTCGCGGACAATGAGAGCTGCAATGTCCGATGGCAGGGTGCCTAACAGATAAGGAATCCATGAAGATTCGGGCAAGTTCATGAACTTTACTTGCTTCTCGAAAACAGTAAAAAATGTTCCTAGTTATTGTTGTTTGGGATCAAATTTAGGTAGAAGAGGGCTAAAAGTATTGACATCTACCTTTTGGGGTGGATGACCCTTTTCGGTGGCCACCCGTTGGTACTCAATTTGGAGTCGGAGTTTTTCTAACTCAAACTGCTGTTGTTTATCTACTTTTTCTTTTTCATCAGCGAAAACTTTTTCTTTAACCACGCGTTCGTCAGTAATGTTCTGAAGCATATCTTTGACGACAGCTTCATCGTAATTTGGATCTTTGGTAATAAGGTGTACAAGCTGCGCTATTTTAAAATGCTCTCCCACTTCCAGGAACCGTTCTTCAACCAGAGTCACTAAATCTACTTTTCTAGCTCGTTGGAGATATGCTGCCATGGTGGTTATAAAGTTTTTTTACACACACCCCTATTTCTTTCTTTACTCACAGGTAAAAAAAATCTTAATTTGTGAAATGATTTAAGTTCTTTCTTAAATTCACAACTCTTTAAAACATATCTCTTTCATTTACTCAAAATATATACTTTTCATATATCACACTAATTCTGACACTTTTCATTAACATTCAAATGGCACTAAAATAAGATATACCCGTGCAGAACATTAATACAATTTGATTCTTCAAGAAAAGAAAGAGAAAAAAAGTGACATTTATTCACACGAAAGAAATATTCTAAAAGAATAATTTATTCTGTTTTGAAGAAAAGAGAAAACAAAAACCATATATTACCTGGAATATCTTTCTAAACTGATTTCCGGTTTTAACAACATACAATCAGTGCTGACTCATCGATTTTCTCGGAACAGAAAGGCTTATCAGAAACGAAACTATACAATACCAGGATAGATTCAATATTTCACTACATAAAGTATTTGCATACATATCTATTTTCATGCTATATTTTCAATGAAGTATGATTTTAAGACAATACAATGGTTTACAAACACAATATGCAAGGGTTTAAAACACAGTTTTCAATTCACATTTTGTAAGTTTTACTCAAAACACACTTTCAGTCTCGTGAATAAATCCTTTGTGTGCATTAAATATACATTTCTACACTTAAATACACAATGAAACTTAATTTCGATTTGCAATATGGTGACTTTCAGGCAAGAATATCACAGGGTGTGATAATATAATATAAAAACGTTAGAAACGCAAAAATGTTTTAATAAACAAAACCAAATATTTAAATTCTTCAAAATTTTCAGCACACCAAAATCAATAACACTATTGAAAATTTGTTATTTTACTTTAACATTCCAAACTATCACGGGTTGTGACAATTTAAATTTAAATAAACTGTACTTACGATTTGTACAATCAAGATAAAGTTGAGTTAACCTTATTCCATAAAATTATTTACTCTTTTATTTTAAAGTCGGGACGACTTAATAAGATTAAATTTGTCTGGATCAGGGTGATCCCAGTAAACTTCTAATTTTAATTTCAGCTTTTAAAAGCTATTTCAAGTATCATGATGATAACGACATAACGAAAACGGAACTTACCTTACCTTTCGACGAGGAATCAGTTTTCAGGATGAAAATACAAAAATTCTTGTAGTCACTCTTCAGGATGAAGACTTTTCCTTAATAAAATAAATGCTGAAAAAAGTGAGCTGGTCTTAAGGACTGGAAGGCCGCCACGTTTGGCCGCCAAATTTTGTAACTAAGCTATATTTGTGAGGGTGGGGTTCAATGAAAACATCTTTTCAGTGCAAAATATAGTTTAATTACATAAAATCTTAGCTTGCACACAAAACAATCAAAGGGAAAAAAATAAAATTTAAACATACAAAATATACATAATTAAAATAGTTAACACAATTAGAACCAGGGGAGGTCAAAGTGTTGCAGCGCCTCTGAAGTCCGTAAGGCCAACTGACTTTTTGGGGGGAAGTCTTCTCAAGGTCAAGGTAAGTGGTTTTTACGGAGTACCTAGCAGTGGAAAATGCACTACTTCAACCTCCGAATAAAGATCACAACATAATTTGGTGCAGAAAGAAAAACGAGTTTGCCAAACAGAAAAGTTAATACGCTTACAGCGGCTTTCGTAAAAAGAAAGAAAAGTGCTGTAAGGTGAGGAATTCGTTCACATAACAACGTATATGTGAAAAACAACGCGTTGAATGATTAAAATAATCATTCTGTACCTTGAACAATGACATAAACGCACAGTAAGTATCAAATTTACACTCGGCCAGAGCATAATCACATAAAGTTGAAAAACAGTAATTCAGTCTTCTCTTACGCGTGTGTTTGTTTTTGTACAGGTGGCAGCACGGTGCTGTGGCGAAGTACATTTGTTACATGTTTGGATTACTTTTCGCCTAGAGGCTTAAATTGATGTTTTAATCTGTCTAACGTCGGAGGTTAAAGTGAAGACTTTCCACTTCTCTAAGTACTCCGTTAAACCCTTGACCTTGACCTTAAATGTGCAGGATGAGGGGACAAGTAAGCGATCATCTGTCATTTATGAAGATTTAGTACAAAAAGGGTGTAGAAACGTTCGAGAGATCTGACGTTTTGCGATTCAATTTTTTAATTAAGTTTTCTCCCATTCCAATATGTGTCTTTAATGGAATGGATGCACAACACTTATTTTAAACTTAGTTTATTTCTTGCTGGGAACCGAACGGTTGAATGGGTAGCACAAAACCACACATTTAACCTGTTTTTAGCCAGGCGTCAGATTTTTATAAGGAGGGCATTCACAAATGCTGGTCCTACGATGCAACAAGTGCTTCAGTATTGGTGGAAATTATGTCAAAAATAAGTTAAGGTATACGTCTACGTTCGGAGAATTTTTTTCTTTAAACATAGAAACTAGTTCAAGTTTTTACATTTTTAGATTTATTTCTTTATATTATTATACAGAATTCCACTTAAAAAGTTTATTCCTGGAGAAGGTTTTATAAAATTTCTAATAAATAAAGAAAATTTAATAAAAAAAAAATCGGGTTTTTTTCAAAAGGTCTAATTTTTTAATAAATTAAATTATTTCAATATTTTTTGATGAAACACATTTCTTATACACTGGACTAGTGAATCACCTAAAATCTTTGCTTAACTTACATTTGGTAAAAAATTTTGGTCTTTCAAAATCATACATATTGAAATTTTAACGAATTTTCATTATCTTTATATCTAACTATGAGAGTAACATCATTAAAAATTATCCGAATTTAATGTGTTTAGGTCATTTACTAGTAAATACTATCAAAGACATTCATAACAATTTTCAACAAAATATTTTAAGAAATTTTTGAGAAATCACATTTTAAGTTTCGACATTTTATTAAAAATACCTTTCTGAGACAAACGCATTTGAAGTTTATGAAAAACTTTAACTATTAAAAAATTAAAATACATGTTTAAAATTCCCCACACTTTCTTGCTTCAAAACTTTCTCATTACCAAGTTGCTAATTATTAAAAATACTAGAAAAATGTTTAAACTAATCTTCATGAAAATTTTAAAATTATGTCCAAAAAATGCTCTTTAAAAGGCTTTCAATTCACAACTTCCAGTTCCGAATTCGCTACTTACGTTTTGTTTTGACAGCTGTCACTGA
>CM063511.1:135092301-135094801 GCA_032207245.1 Pardosa pseudoannulata
TTTAATTTATCGAATCATAACTAAGTAAAAAAACAATAATTTCTAACAATGTGACGTCATTCCGTTAATCCCATGTAATTGTTTTAAGCGCAGTTTTCCTCGGTTAAAAGCAAGAGATTAAAATTTTCAATTTATCACATAATAAATAGGTGAAAATGATATTTGTTTTATCATTATAACGTCATTCCTTTAAATATCTCATTTATTCATTTCTTATTTTATATAATTTAAACATCAGCTGCGTAGTATCAATTCGATTTGACCTGGAAATTTACATATAAATTGATTCACTTTCATTTCTATGTAACGCAAATTATAGCATTTCTATATAAGAACTAATTTTAAATTTGATTCTTGGTTAATTTTTACGTTACAATGAAATTTTTATCAACAATATTCTAACAACAAAAAGTACAAATTTCAGTGACTCTTATGGGCAAATAACCTATCATTTTATATAGTTATCGTTATTTTCCCATGGTTGTCAATATGAATGTGTGTTTCTGTTTCATATAAAACCATGTAGTTTTGTATGAAAAAAAATCTTTGTTTAAAAGTAATATATTAAGTTAAAAGTAATATATTTTCGTGATTATAATACTTTATTCCGTACAAAATCCACTTATTAATTAAACTAAATAAGTTTCTTTAAAATTAGAGTATTATTAAAGAACTTGTAAAAAATTCATTCTTAAGAACAATTGAAATAATACAAATCAACTAAAATCATGGATAGCAAAAATGTATCTGTAACACAACGATGGAAATAGCCGACAATAGCCGAAACAAGGCTATAGTTAAGGCTACCAATATTTTCCTATTGAAAGGGAGGACGTAATATTAAGGTATCCGTCTACGTTGAAAAAGTCATTTTTTTCCAAAAATGACGTTTAATTTTTTTATCTCTATTGTAAAATTTCAACTTTTAGGCTTTAAATCTGTTTTTGTTTTGTCTCAACGGCATTTTAAAGAAAAGTTATAGCTGTTTAAACATCAGTGACAGCTGCCAAAACAAAACGGAAGTAGCGACTTCGGAACCGGAAGTTGTGAATTATTTGGAAGCATTTTTTGGACAAAACTTTTTAAATTAGTTTAAACCTTTTTCTAGTATTTTTAATAATTAGCAACTTGGAAATTAGAAAGTTTTGAAGCAAGAAAGTGTGGGGAATTTTAACCATGTATTTTAATTTTTTAATAGTTAAAGTTGCTTTTATAAACTTCAAATGCGTTTTTCTCAGAACGGTATATTTAATAAAATGTTGAAACTTGAAATGCGATTTCTCAAAAATTTCTTAAAATATTTTGTTGAAAACTATTATGAATGATTTTGATAGTATTTACTAGTAAAAGAAATAAAAGCTTTAAATTTGGATAATTTTTAATGATGTTACACTCATAGTTAGATGTAAAAGTAATGAAAATTCGTTAAAAATTCAATGTGTATGATTATGAAGGACCAATATTCTTTACCAAATGTAAATTAAACAAAGATTTTAGGTGATTCACTAGTCCAGCGTATAAGAAATGTGTTGCATCAAAAAATATTGAAATAATTCAATTTATTAAAAAATTAGACCTTTTGATATAACCCGATTTTTTTACTAAATTTTCTTCGTTTATTAGAAATTTTATAAAAGCTTCTCCAGGAATAAATTTAAGTGCAATTCTCTATGATAATATAAAAAATAAATATAAAAATGTAAAATCATGAATTAGTTTCTAATTTAAAAAAAAGGGTTCTCCGAACGTAGACGGATATCTTAACAGAGGAGGACATAAAAAATTAAGTAAAAATTTTTTCAGCAGTAACTAAACAGAAAGTATTATTATAATACCTAAGAAACAAATAATTATTTGTTTGAATATTAATATATTTCGAGTGAATTGTATATATATATATATATATATATATATATATATATATATATATATATATATATATATATATATATATATATATATATATATATATATATATATATATATATATATATATATATATATATATATATATATATATATATATATATATATATATATATATATATATATATATATTTATTTATATATATATATACGTATGTATATATATATATATGTATGTATATATATATATAAATTTATATATATAACAAAATTATTTTACTTTAATATTTCCTTAAAAACAACCTCTTTCCCATTCTAATTCCTTAAAATATTTTTCCCAGCCTCTAAATGTCTTAATCAAAGGATTGTCTTCAACTTAAAATCTTTCGATACATTTGTCAAAGCTTTCTGTCCTATAGATATAAATTTTCTCTCTATTCAACAAGTTTTCCAGCTGTTGCCGGCAAATGATTTCCTGATCTCAACACTTAAATTCACTGAGTCTTTCTGTCTTCGTTCTTGGGTGCAGGTGTGTTCGAGTAGAGTGATTTTGTCTTTTCTCGTGTCTGTTGCTGATTTGAAGAGATGTTCGCTTTAGCAGCTCTAAAATAAAGTTTTTATTAGACTCGTGCTG
>CM063511.1:135099801-135132301 GCA_032207245.1 Pardosa pseudoannulata
CCTCGGTGTCAACAATCATCCATTCAGCATCCCATTCTGCGCGAAACACTAGGTAAAGAAGAGCTCAGTACAAATGCTCACAAAAGGCACGGTTGCCATTCTTCTACGTTATTCCATCTTTTCTTATGGTTTTAGTTAAGTCTGTATCAGGAATTTAATGTAACGAAAATTCGTTACTATATATATATATATATATATATATATATATATATATATATATATATATATATATATATATATATATATATATATATATATATATATATAATTTTTTTTCATTGTAGATATTCATCGTTTCATCTGTATTTAACATAACTTCAATATTGTGTTTTTAAATAAATGTCATAGTCTGTACGTAGGCCTCCGCTATCCTTTTCGGGCTCACTTAGAGCCCCAGTACGCTACAATATGTATATATATATATATGTATAAGTATGTATATATATGTATATATATGTATGTATATATATATGTATATATATGTATGTATATATATATGTATTATATATATGCACATATATATGTATATATATACATACATATATATATATATATATATATATATATATATATATATATATATATATTAAATATATATATATATATATATATATATATTCAGGATTCAACCCCACGAACTCCGGTACCGAAGAGCAGCAATCTACAATTCGGCCATCTCTCGGCTGTCACCGTATTGGAAATAAATAAATGTTGTTAGTTCGGCAATGCTTCTAAAATCAGTTTGTACATGTTTAGAATATGATCAAAATTTGCGCTTTCTATAGATTAAAGCAAAACTTTTGAGCTTAACTAAACAGTGTATGATGCTGTGCTAATTTTTTTCACTTCTTTTGCCGGGATTATTTTTACTAAAATACTTGTTATGATTTTTCTTTTTTTTCTTTTTTGCAGGGAATGTGTCAGCTCAATTTTTTGCATCTCTTTTTCGGGGACTTTCAAGAATTGGACCTGAAGTTATGGAAATGAAACCACTCGAATTCGAAAGCCCTGTGTTAACAAGCAATAAGGATTTCAATTTTGACGCAGATATATATAAATCGTTACAATCGGATAAAGAGATAGAATCTGATCTGAGTGCGTTGTGGAGTCAGGACCAAAAAGTAGGGTTAAAAGCAATGGAAACAAACCTGGGAGGTTCTGAAAATAAAGGTGATATACTGCCGGACAAGAATGAGAAAGGGTCAGATCCTTCTGGAACAAATAAAGATGAAGTGAATGAAAAAACGCAAGACAAAGGCAAAAAGGATGATGATAATCATCATCATCATCCTCATCATCATCATGATGATGATGATGATCATCATCATTTTCATCTTCCTCATGATGAAGATGATAAAGAGGATAAAGATGATAATGATTCCCCCAAAACTAAAAGTCATAACAATAATGAAGTTACTTTCCTTTCGACCATAATTCGAAAAGCAGATAAGCAACCATATATTGTAAAAACTCCACTGCATCAATTTGCATTCTATATGATAATTATAACCTATGTAGTCAGTATTATAACAATAATGTATATATCTTTCAAAAAATGTAGAAAACCCAAACAATCTGATGACGCAGAACCGATCATGTTGTGAAAATAGAAATAAATGTTATTTCATTCTTCAATAAATTACCAATTTCTTCTTTTTGAGATTCATTTCTAATAGATTTAAAGTCAAGGTTCAGTATGAATCTATTTGATAAAGTATAACACAAGAGTTTCCTTAATGATGATCATACTGAGATTTCATCATCTATTCCCACCTACAGTGAATCTGTAAAATTTTAGGTATGCTTTTTAAGGCCTATCTTGTAACGAATATAGAAATAAATGTTATTTTATTCTACAATGTCTTATCACATTCTTCATTCCAAAAAAGTAATTTCTTTTGATTTAATAGAAAGGTTTTGAATTGATCTTCTTCATAAAGTGCAACACAGAGTTTCCCAAATGATGATCATACTGAGATTTCATCATCTATTCCCACCTACAGTGAATCTGTAAAATTTTAGGTATGCTTTTTAAGGCCTATCTTGTAACGAATATAGAAATAAATGTTATTTTATTCTACAATGTCTTATCACATTCTTCATTCCAAAAAAGTAATTTCTTTTGATTTAATAGAAAGGTTTTGAATTGATCTTCTTCATAAAGTGAAACACAGGAGTTTCCTTAATGATTTCATCATCTATTCCCACCTACAGTGAGTCTGTACAATTTTAGGTATGCTTTTTAAGGCCTATCTTGTAACGAATATAGAAATAAATGTTATTTTATTCAATGTCTTATCACATTCTTCATTCCAAAAAAGTAATTTCTTTTGATTTAATAGAAAGGTTTTGAATTGATCTCCTTCATAAAGTGAAACACAGGAGTTTCCTTAATGATTTCATCATCTATTCCCACCTACAGTGAATCTGTAAAATTTTAGGTATGCTTTTTAAGGCCTATCTTGTAACGAATATAGAAATAAATGTTATTTTATTCTACAATGTCTTATCACATTCTTCATTCCAAAAAAGTAATTTCTTTTGATTTAATAGAAAGGTTTTGAATTGATCTTCTTCATAAAGTGCAACACAGAGTTTCCCAAATGATGATCATACTGAGATTTGATCATCTATTCCCACCAATAATAAGTCTGTAAAATTTTAGGTCTGCTTTTTAAGGCCGATCTTGTAACGAATATAGAAATAAACGTTATTTTATTCTACAATGTCTTATCACATTCTTCATTCCAAAAAAGTCATTTCTAACAGACTTAATGGAAAAGGTTTTAAATAGATCTTCTTCATAAAGTAAAACCCAACAGCTTCCTTAATAATGATCATACTGAGATTTTAGCATCTATTCCCACCAACAGTAGGTCTGTAAAATTTTAGTTCTGCTTTTTAAGGCCGATCTTGTAACGAATATAGAAATAAATCTTATTTTATTCTACAATGTCTTATCACATTCTTCATTCCAAAAAAGTCATTTCTTTTGATTTAATAGAAAGGTTTTGAATTAATCTCCTTCATAAAGTGCAACACAAGAGTTTCCATAATAATGATGATACTGAAAATAGAGAATCTATTTCTACCAATAATAGGTCTGTAAAATTTTAGCTCTGCTTTCAAGGCCGATTTTGTAACGAATATAGAAATATATGTTAATTTATTCTATAATATCTTATTATATTCTTCATCCCAAAAAAGTCATTTCTAACAGTTTAAATGAAAAGGTTTTGAATTGATCTCCTTCATAAAGTGAAACCCGGGAGTTTCCCAAATGATGATCATACTGAGATTTGATCATCTATTCCCACCAACAGTAGGTCTGTAAAATTTTAAGTCTGCTTTTTAAGGCCGATCTCGTAACGAATATATAAATAAATGTTATTTTATTCTACAATGTCTTATCACAATCTTCATTCCATAACAGTCATTTCTTGGATTTAATGCAAAGGTTTTGAATTGATCTTCTTCATAAAGTGAAACATAGAGTTTCCCAATTCATGATGATACTGAGAATTCAGCATCTATTCCCACCAGTGTAGTTCTGTAAAATTTTCTTTCTGCTTATTAAGGCCGATCTTGTAACAAATATGGAAATAAATGTTATTTTATTCTACAATATTTTATCACATTTTTCACCCCCAAAATTTTCATTTGTAACAGATTTAACGCAAAGGTTTTGAACTTAGCTTCTTCTAAAAGTGAAAACCAGGAATTTCCTTAATAATGATCATACTGAGATTTGAGCATCTACTCCCACCGTTGTAAGTGTGTAGTATTTTAGCTTTTCTTTTTAAAGCCGATCATGTAATGAATATAGAAATAAATCTTATTTCATTCCTCCATAAATTATCCCATTATTTATTATGAAAGAAATTTTTATAATAGATTTAATGGAAAGTTTTTGAATTGATCTTCTTCATAAAGTTCAACACAGAGTTTCCCAAATGATTATGATACTGAAAATTGATCATCTATTCGCACCAATAGTAGGTCTGTAAAATTTTAGGTCTGATTTTTAAGGCCGATCTTGTAACGAATATAGAAATAAATGTTATTTTATTCTATAATATCTTATCACATCTTCATCCAAATAAAAGCCATTTCTAACAGTTTAAATGGAAAGGTTTTGAATCTCCTTCATAAAGTGAAGCTCAAAAGTTTACTTAATAATGATCATACCGAGATTTGAGCATCTACTCCCACCGATGGTAAGTGTGCAGAATTTTAGCTTTGGTTTTTAACATGTTTGGTTTTGTTCATGCTTTTACATTTTTAGATTTCTTTTTTATATTATCATAGAGAATTGCACTTAAAAAATTTATTCCTGGAGAAGTTTTTATAAAATTTCTAATAAATGAAGAATATTTAGTAAAAAAATCGGTTTATATCAAAAGGCTTTTTAATAAATTAAATTATTATATATGTTTTTTTGCACACATTTTATACACTGGACTAGTGAATATCTAAAATCTTTGCTTAATTTACATTTGGTAAAAAATTTTGGTCCTTCAAAATCATACACATTGAATTTTTAACGAATTTTTATTACTTTTACATCTAACTATGAGTGTAACATCATTAAAAAATATCCAAATTTAAAGCTTTTAGGTCATTTACTAGTAAATACTATCAAAAGCATTCATAATAATTTTCAACAAAATATTTTAAGAACTTTTTGAGAAATCCCATTTCAAGTTTCAACATTTTATTAAAAAAACCGTTCTGAGAAAAACTCATTTGAAGTTTATGAAAGCAACTTTAACTATTAAAAAAATTAAAATATATGTTTAAATTTCCCCACACTTTTTTGCTTCAAAGCTTTCTAATTGTTAAGTTGCCAAGTATTAAAAATACTAGGAAAATGTTTTAACTAATCTTCATGAAAATATAAGTTTTGTCAAAAAATGCTCTTTAAAAAGCTTTAAATTCTCAACTTCCAGTTCCGAAGTCGCTAATTCATGTTTGTTTTGACAGCTGACACTGATGTTTAAACAGCTGTAACTTTTCTTTAAAATGCCGTAGAGACAAAACAAAAACAGATTTAGAAGCCTAAAAGTTGAAATTTTACAATAGAGAGATTTTAAAAAAATTATGATTTTTGGCAAAAAATGAAGTTTTTAACGTAGACGGATACCTTAAACAAGAAAACTGGAAAAGGAAAACTGGAAACTTTAGTAGTAGTTCCTTTTTCGCCTCTAACTTTGTTGGGGGTATTTAAAGAAAATTAGAGAATGAATTTACAATTTTTTTTTTTAAATTGCGATATATTTAAATATTTCTCGAACAACACCTGGAGAATCGTAGCAGAACCTAGGTTTCCCTAGATTCACCTTGAGAAACCGTAAGATAGATTGCGGCCCGTTAAGATATTAGCTATGTTAGATTCAACAGAAATTATTTAAGCACTAATAGATCAACTGGTAAATGACTAAATAAAATTGTAACGTCTGAAGGTCAACCGTAAATAGATCATGCACAAGGAAGGCATTGACAGTCATGACACTAAAATTCTGAGAGATGCTGTTTCGCAAAGTTAAACGTACCGACGCATCAAAAATCCCTTTAAAAAAAACGAGGAAATAACATCGCAAAACAGGAAGTTATGTTTCCGAATCGAAACTAATTTTTTCATTCGCTGCTCTTCGTTTTTACATCCTACACGTGCGTGAGAAAGGGGAAGTAATCTCGTCTCATTAAATGTGATTTCATCCAGTACGAATTTCAACGCGTTGGAATTTTTTTTTCTGACATGGTAGCAACAATGTATCAATCTATGCAGGGCCACATTATCTCATAGCAGGGCCGTAGCCAGAAATTATTTTCGAAGGAGGACCAAGGAAGAAAGACATCGTTATTTGTGACTGATACTTCAATTGATGAAAGGGAAAACACTGTATTTCCAAAATACAATGCTGTATTTCCGGCCAGCGGTCAAGCAAGACTTTTATGGTCTCAGCGGTTTTTATCTACGAGAATAACAGTCCATGTTCATGAACAGCTAGGCAGATAGGACATACATACACACACAAACGTGGGACATTGTCTATCTACAAAATGGTCTTTCAAAATTTTTTTGGGGGGAGGACCTGTCCCCCAAATCCCTCCCTCTGCCTACGGCCCTGTCTCATAGGCAAATAAGGCCAATGTCTAACACCCAGTAAAGCTGCTATTTTAAAAATATTTGTTTTGTATCAAAATAAAATTCTTTAGCTGTTTTATATATTGAAAAAAAAAACGGTTTGAATAATAATAATTATGATAAAATATTTGATAATTTTGCTGAATCAAAGACTATAATATTTTTGTAATACATACACAGTTTTTTGTAATGAATATGTATTTGCAGTGTAAAGACTTCCCTTTGTTCAGAGAACTCGCCACATTAGCTGATCGGAAATCCCACCTGTTGACTAGTTTACAGTAGCGTGGCGTCTCAGAGTCTGGGATGTTGACAGTTGGATTGGATAGGCGTTACGCCCCTATTCGGTCACTTTAATGAATCCTCGGGAATTCCGGAATCGGGACAGCTAGCGAATGAGAATTCAACTTTAAAAAAACTAGCTGTAACCTTAGCTGGAGTTCTCAGGTAACTGGAATCGTAACTGACCAAAAAACGGTTGGCGGAACCGTAACTGACCCCCAGGTATAAAAAGCTTAGAATTGTGTTTCTAGGGGCTTTTCATGACGCTTGCTTCCCCTCAAATCCCATCATCATCTATCCGTAAACTTCCTTCTTAATTTCTTCCTTTTCTCTCTATCCCTAATCTTCCTTTTCTCATTCATTCTAAAAACAAAAACAAAAAATAAATAAATAAATAAATAAAAATAAAAAAATTATAAAATTTTTAAAAGACGATAAAAACTTTTAAAATCTTAAAAAATTGTGATGCTTGCATCCACCAAAAATTTTCCTTCTTTTTCCTATTATTCTAGTACCAGTTCATAAAACTGTACTGTTATTTTTCATTTTTTAGTAACTTGCTATTTAGGGCCCTTCATCATTGATCTTAATTTAACGAGTGTTCTAATTAAATTCCCTTCATTCTAATATGTTTTTTAATTTACTGATGCACACCTTGAAGAGTAATCTCACCGTCACCATTGGGGATTCGGCTCAAGCTCAGGTGCCCCAAACAAAGTACTACTGCTAGGTTTCTAGGGGCTTTTCGAAAATGTTTTACGTAGGTGCTTTGACCTCGTGAAGGCTTTCGCGTCTTTTGACCGGAGCCAGCTTTTTAGTGATTGCGTTCTGGAGACTCGTAAAGTCCGCTCATATAGAGAGATATTGCAGGGTCTCGGATACTGAACGGGGGATAGATTGCATTACACCATGGAAGAGCCTCCCCATTTGTGAGATTATTTAAACTTTTATTTTCCCGACTGTGATCGTCGTGGTAATTCAGAGCTAGCTGAAAATCCTCTACATTTCTACTTGTTTTGGGGGAGAATTAGAATCCCGTTGTATATATAACAGTATTTGTTGGAACAAAGTCTCTTTAACAATAAAAATCTCTAATAGAAAAACAAAATTCCAACATTAAGGAAATAACCTAGGAATGTCTACCCGACATTACATGCAGGTTCAGTTCTAAAAAATCTACCTTAACACAAAACATCTCATATAAGCTTCTCATTTCGCTCATATCAAACGGATGAGTACCAGAAAAATAAACAGTGTAATCCGTACTTTAATTTACACCTATAAACTCATATATATAACGAAAACTAGGACTTTTTATATTTTATTCCACACACAGCACGACATATTTACAGGGGACTTAACATTTTTTCCCGTTAGACAAAGAACACACATATACCACACAAAAACAGAACTCACAACAACTTACATAACTAGGAACTAACTAAAAATCAAAAAACAATATTCCTTAGAACATAGTCTGTTCCTCTTTTTCTTGGAACACCTGGCGCCATCTCTTGGCACTATAGATAACTAACGTCAATTACGCAACAGTATTTACTCCAGAAAGTATAAAAGTAATTTCCAATTTTATCGTGACCATGATCCTTCTTCACGATACCTCTTCAATCGAGAACATTAAAGTCTTCAAAACAGTTACTTTTGTTATAAATTTAATAAAATTAATTTCTTTTTTTTTATTTATAAACAAACTGTTCAAACTTTTCAAGTAAAACTGAAGTTTATTACTGTATACTAAATATTTTTTAGAAATAAAATTTCAAGATTTGTTTTAATTACTATTTAGATTTGTTTTATTTATTACTTTTTGTGTGTTCTATTGCTTGTAGGACATGGAGGGAGCCCAATAAGATGTCAAGACCTCAAAATGGTTTAATGGGGTCTTGAATCTCCGTAATAAAACTGAGGACTTTAGTAAAATATTTATGAAACTATATTTCATTTCAGAACAGAGATGAGACCTAAATATTATATAATAGGATTAGGTAATACACAGTAAATTTTACACCAGATCTATCCTACACAAAAAGCTCCTGAGCGCGGGCCGCATTGAAAGTGTAACTTAAACCGGTGGACCACACTATATATATATATATATATATATATATATATATATATATATATATATATATATATATATATATATATATATATATAATATATATATATATATTATATATAAAATATATATATATATTATATATACATACATACATATATATACATATATATACATATATAATATATGTATATGTATATAATATATATATATATATATATATATAGTATGTAATATTAAAATCTCTTTTACGTATTAATATTAATTTAATATGTTATAAAATATGTATAAATGATTTTATATATGACTTAGTGCATATATACTTTAAATATTAGCGAGATTTTATCATATATTTTGTATCACGTGATCGATTGTGCTTAATTATTCGTATCTTTTTATTAGGAATCCCTACTTGAAAAGTGTATGTGCGGGAACACATTGTTTACACGAGTGTAAAGCTGTCTGCATGTTGTACGGATTTCATGTTTATTGCCAGAAATAAACTGTGTTGTGATTTTGAATGAGTCTCGCCAATATTTCATATATATATATATATATATATATATATATATATATATATATATATATATATATAATATATATATATATATATATATATATATATATATATATATATATACATATATATATATATATATATATATTATATATATATATATATATATTATATTATATATGTATATAAATGTATATATATATATTATATATATATATATGTATATATATATGTATATATATGTATATATATATATAATATATATATTTATATATATATATGTATATATATATGTATATATATGTATATATGTATATACATATATATATCTATATGTATATATATATATATAATATATATATGTATATATATATGTATATAATATAATATATATAAATAATAATGTATATATATATGTATATATATATATATATATATAAAATATATATATAAATATATATATAATATATATATGTTTTTCTATACATAACACTGAATTCCAAAGGGACTGTGCTATCTATACTTTGTGGCTCGAAAATTTCATTCGTTTCAATATTACATAACATACTAGCAACATAAACAATTTCAAAATATAAAAAAAACTCTGTTTTTTCATAAAATAAATACCACATATTATTTAATGTAATATTTTTATAAACTTAGAAATAAAAGTGCTATATTTGTTGACATTTCGCTATTTATCCTCGAGCTTGACTACGGGAAAATACCTACCATATTTGAGAGATTATTTAAAGAAAACAAGGGTACCGATAAATATAAAAAAAACTGTTAAACACTTTACATAAATAAAATGATAAGTACTTTTAGTTTTGCAAAAGACCATAACGTTATCCTTAGTGACGAGTATATTAACAGTGAAAGAGGTTTAAAACTTTTGAAACTGAATGAAACAATTATGCAAAAAGTAGGGAAAAAACAACAATATTAAGCAACAAAATTATACTTTCAAAAAAGCAACAAAGCTTAAACTATTTTAAAATCCATTTTAAGTAATTTAATTAATCTGATTAGTATTTTAAACGGGCTTTAACTTAATAGAAATTTTGTTGCTTTTGGACTAAACTAATGTTTGGTTTCGAACACTATGGTCTACTGTTTTGCTACACGAGGGCTAATGAGACCGAAACCTGCTGCTTGAAACCGATTCCGAACGGCTAAGAACATTCATGCCACATTGGGATATGAACCCACGAACTCTGGTAACGAAGATCAGCGTCCTAACTATTCGGCCATCGTTAAGCTAGATTGACAGTGAGAAGTGTTTCAAACACGAAAAACTGAATAAAAGAAGTATGCGAAAAGTAGAAAAAAAAAAAACAATATTAAGCAACAAAATTATACTCGGGAAAAAGCAACAAAGCTTAAATTATTTTAAAATCCATTTCAAGTAATTTAATTAATCTGATTAGTGTTTTAAACGTGCTTTAACCTAACAGAAATTTTGCTGCTTTTGGACTAAACTAACGTTTGGTTTGGAACACTACGGTCTACTGTTTGGCTACACGAGGCCTAATGAGACCGAAACCTGCTGCTTGAAACCGATTCCGAACTGTTACGAACATTTATGACACAGTGGCATATGAACCCACGAATTTCAGTACCGAAGATCAGCGCCCTAACCATTCGGCCATCTTTAAGCTAGTTTGACAGTGAGAGGTGTTTAAAATTGGAAAAACTGAATGAAAGAAGTATGCAAAAACTAGGGAAAGAAACAGCAATATTAAGTAACAAAATTATACTCGGGAAAAAGCAACAAAGCTTAAATTATTTTAAAATCCATTTTAAGTAATTTAATTAATCTGATTGGTAACGTGCTTTAACTTAATAGAAATTTTGCTGCATTTAAAACAGTACATATAATTTCATATACCGTCTTAAATGTAGATATATTATTCAATAAAGACGTATAAAATTCAAACTTTCATATCTAATGTATTTCATATAATTATTCTCTGTTATGGGAGCAGCCAAAGGATTAACATTTTATTTATACCACAAGCTTAAATTATTTTAAAATAAATTTTAAGTAATTTAATTAATCTGATTAATGTTTTAAACGTGCTTTAACTTAATAGAAATTTTGCTGCATTTAAGATGGTACATATAATATGATGTACCTTCTTAAATGTAGTTACATTATTCAATAAAGACTTATAAAATTCAAACTTTCATATCTAATGTACTTCATATAATTATTCTCTGTTATGGGAGCAGCCGAAGGATTAACATTTTATTTATACCACAATCTTAAATTATTTTAAAATAAATTTTAAGTAATTTAATTAATCTGATTAGTAACGTGCTTTAACTTAATAGAAATTTTGCTGCATTTAAAACGGTACATATAATATGATATACCGTCTTAAATGTAGATACATTATTCAATAAAGACGTATAAAATTCAAACTTTCATATCTAATGTACTTCATATAATTATTCTCTGTTATGGGAGCAGCCAAAAGATTAACATTTTATTTATACCACAAGCGTAAATTATTTTAAAATCCATTTTAAGTAATTTAATTAATCTGATAGTGTTAACATTCTGTATACTCCACAAGCTTAATATTTTTATTTTTATAATTACCTTGATTCATTTTAAATAATTATTAACTATTTCTTTAATTTAAATTTGATTTAAAATTAACAAAATGAACTATAAATAAAGAAAAAAAAATGATTCAAATAAATAAATGAATTAAAAATTATATAATTAAACAAAATAAATAAATGAACGAAAAAATATATAAACAAACAAAATGAACTACATTTTAAGCAAAAAATAATTTGACATACTGCCTTAAATATAGTTACATTTTTCAATATAAACGAATAAAATTCAATTTTTCATATCTAATGTACTTCATATAAATATTCTCTATTATGGGAGCAGTCAAAGAATTAACATTTTATTTACACAAGCTTAGTATTTTTATAGCTACCTTGATTCATTTTAAATAATTACTCATTATCTCTCTAATTTACATTTGAACTATAATTAACAAAATTAACTATATATAAACAAAATTAAATTAGCAAAAATAAAGAAATGAACAAAAAATATATAAACGAACAAAATTAACTATATTTTCAGGAACTAATAATATGATGTACCGTCTTAAATATAGTTACATTTTTCAATAAAGACGTATAAAATTCAAACTTTCATATCTAAATTACTTCAAATAATTATTTTCTGTTATTTAAGTAGCCAGAGGATTAACATTTTATTTATACCACAAGCTTAGTATTTTTATAGCTACCTTGATTCATTTTAAATAATTATTAATTATTTCTCTATTTTCCATTTGAACTATAATTAACAAAATGAACTATAAATAAACAAAAATAAAATTGAAAAAATAAATAAATGAACAAAAAATATATAAACGAACAAAATAAACTATATTTTAAGCAAAAAATAATATGATGTACTGTCTTAAATATAGTTACATTATTTAATAAAGAAGTAAAAAATTCAAACTTTTATATCTATGTACATCTTATAATTATTCTCTCATATAGGAACAGCCAAAGAGTTAATATTTCATTTATGCAGAAGCCTAATATTTCTATTTCAATAAATTAGTTTATTCTTTTTTAATAATTAATTATTTCTATAATTTTTATTTCTAGTCCATTATAAGAATTAATTTAATTAAAATGTTTGGATTTTTCAGGCAAATGGAAATGTTTCTTTTTTTTTCTTTAAAAATTAATGATATGTACTATAATTTAAAAACTAATAAAAATTTTGAAATAGTATATATAGAGAAAAACAGCTTTTTTCTGTTCTTATGCAAACTGGTTTTTTGCAGGTCCGATGTTGATGAAATTTAGCTTCAGATTGTATTTGGCATCAATTATATACAAGCTACCGAAAGGTTCTATTGATGTTTTTAAAGTATCGGTAATATATTGTTGTTTATAATGTATATCTTCGGAGGAGTTTTTTTTTAATATTTTTGAAAATTGAAATCACCATATAAATTTTTTTTAGTTGAATACAACTTAAAACAATGGGGAAAATGGCGTAATATATGTTTTATGTAATTTGTTCGAATTTTATAGAGAAAAATACTTTAAAAATTACTCAATATGCAGAATACTATTGTCGTGTAGCTCTCGTTTAAATTTAGGTATATACCTATGATCAAATTTATAGTGGTACTTATTTTTGTTAGTCCAAGGACTAAATATTATTTGGGTTGCGTTGTGTCATATATTTAAGTACTAATTTCAACCACAGGTTCTGAGAGACTAAGACTTAAAATAAAAAAATAAACTAATAAGCTAAATTAAAAGTGACAGACATCAGCTTTAAAGTAAAAATAAGTAAATTTATTACAATTATATATACATTACTAATATACAAAATTTTTTATTAACTTATCAACATGATCAATTTAGGTGCCACAGTAATTAAGATTTGACAATAATAATTTCCTATCACTTAGCTATCTATATATATATAAGAGAGAAGACCTAATCTCAATTTCAAATATATGTAAAAATGAGTACCTTTGTGGGTTTATAGGTGTGCCAGGAACACTGCTGTATGGGAGCTATCCAGGATTGGGTAGGTGTGTTAACAATTTTCAATCATCCGTCGGTATGGTCAGGGGCTTCCTTCTGAGTATTTGAGATGCGGCAGTAATATTTGACATAGGAAACGCTGCGGTTAGCCGGGAGATGTTCCAAACGTTTATGGAGGTCGATTTTAAGGCTATTCTCCTTGGACTCCCGAAGTCTCACTGTCACAGTCGTCTTCTCCGACTTCTGACCTCTGCCAGTCGGACTTCTCTACTCTACTCGATTCGACTCGACTCTCGAACACCTCCCTTTCTTGACTTTTCTTTATTTTATGTATTTTTCATCAGTGTCCATTCTTATCTCTCTTCGTCCAATCAGGAGAACTGTAAAACTCCAATTGGTCTCTTTTATCCCGCCTTGAAACCGCAAACGTGGAAAAACCTTATCCCTTCAAATTGGGCACTGACCCTTTGGGACTCATAAATAACTCCACAAAGGTACATTCTTATTTAGTATCATGTACAAAGACGCGATTCTAATCTGGGACTGGAATCAGAACCCCGCCCGAGAATCCCGCACAAGACAAAAAACCGTTGAAATAGTTTTTATTGTCCTCTCCCCTTTACAAAAGATGTGATGATGTCAGATTTAGATCCCAAACATTTTACTTCTCGTATTAATTAATCAATTATATTACTGATCTAAATCGCCTCATTATAACTATGTGTCCAAAATAAATCATTAAATCTTTTTTTTTTTTTAATTTTGTCTTGGCAGTATTTCTAATTATATTTTTCGCGAAATAAACTTTTGTGTTAACTTTTATCATGGTAATTACAAATATATCTGTGAAACTATAAGAACTAGATTAGAGCAACATTGGAAATTTATCAAAAATCTTTTTTCAGCCAGACGAGGTCCGAATGGTAGGGCACTGTTTTTAGGAAGCGGAGCATATCCTAGTCCCATTCCTGGCATGAGTGTTCGGAACTTTTCTAAATCGGTTTTATGCAGTAGGTCCCTGTTTCGTCAACCCTCTTGCAGCAAAATACTAAACCAGAGTGATCCAAACCAGATCTATTGGATTTAATTCGTTGCTTTACCAAGCACATTATGAATCCAAGATACAACTACTCTAACGAATTACTGCAGTAGAGTGACCGAATCGGTAAGGTGCAACCTTTCGGTACAAGAGACCATGGGTTTCAATTCCTTTGCTAGTATATCCACTGAAAATCGAATTTAATCAATTAGTACCGGTCTCATCAACCCACGGGTAGAAAAAAAAACAGTATTCAAAACCAGATCTATTGGATTTAATTCGTTGATTTACCAAGCACAGTATGAATCCAAAATACAATTACTCCTACGAATCACTGCAGTACAGTGACTGAATCGGTAAGCTGCAACCTTTCGGTACCAGAGATCATGGGTTTAAATTCCTTCACTAGTATAGCCTTTTGAAAATCGAATTTAATCAATTAGTACCAGGTGCACCGGTTATGTGGTCCTGTGGGTAGGCGCGGGAGACCGTGCCGGTACCGGGTCGACCGGGGGGTACCGGAGGTCTTCGGTCCGGTCGCCGCGGTCCCAGGGGTTCCCGCCAGGAGTGTGGTGTGGGTCCCCGACGGTGCGGGTCTCATTAACCTTCGTAGAAAAAAAAACAGTATTCAAAACCAGATCTATTGGATTTAATTCGCTGATTTACCAAGCTAAGTATGAATCCAAAATACAATTACCCCAACGAATTACTGCAGTAAAGTGACCGAATCGGTAAGCTGCACCCTTTCGGTACCAGAGATCATGGGTTTAAATTCCTTCACTAGTATAGCCTTTTGAAAATCGAATTTAATCAATTAGTACCGGTCTCATTACCTTTCGTAGAAAAAAAAACAGTATTCAAAACCAGATCTATTGGATTTAATTTGTTGCTTTACCAAGCTAAGTATGAAACCAAAATACAATTACCCCAACGAATTACTGCAGTACAATGACCGAATCGGTAAACTGCAACCTTTCGGTACCAGAGAACATGGGGTTTCAATTCCTTTGATGGAAAAGTCCTTTGACAGACATAGCTTTCTCTTTTTTTCTGTTTTGTAATATAGCTGAACTATCCGCATCTCAAGTTCCGAAACAGACACAAAGTTACCAAACATAAAATTGAAGAAAAGCAGAGCAGCCTATGGGAAAGAGCGCTTGTTAGATGTCAAGTTTTTGTTTTTATTCAGTGAAACACTGGCGTATTTAATGAGAAGTGTTACCCAGTGGGTTATATAAACGAAAACTTCAGTAATTGTACATGTGTGTTTTATGTGACACAGGGAGATTTAATTATACATTCTCAAAAACTCTAACAAGCAACAATATGATTGTTCTTTCTTTCATCTTGTTGCAAACCGTGTTGCTTTGTAAGGAGATAAATGGTAAAACCATTTCTATTTACTAGCTATATATCTAAATAAGCTTATGATAAAGTTATGCTTAAGTCATATATAGAAATAGACTACAGTAGACATCCCCAAATTCGGACATTCGAATTTCGTAACGGCCAATTTCAAACATTTTCCCAACTAACAATTTTTTTTAAATCAAGTATAATTTTATATCTTATGATCTGAAATCAAATTTTCTCACTATTTATTATTATCTATACATAATATTCCTTATTATATCAATTTTACTTGTTATAATTCCATTCATTATCATAATTTTATTTACATATTATAATCAACTATAATTTTATATCTTACTATTTAAAATCGGATTTTCTTATTGTTTCTTTTTATCTATACATAATATTTATAATTATATTAATTTTCAAAGTTATAATTTAATTTATTATCATTTTAATTTTATCTTTTATCATAATTTTCTATATGCATTATGATCGATTATAATTTTATATCTTATGACTTGAAATCTGATCTCCTTACTATTTCTTTTCATCTAAATAAGATAGTTAAAAATTATATAAATTTTACATGTTACAAATTCATTTATAATCATTTTCCTTTATTATCATCATTTGATTAATCAATTATAGTTTTATATCTTATGATCTGAAATCGGATTTTCTTATTGTTTATTTTTATCTGCACATAATATTTGTTTATTACATAAATTTTATATCTTAGGATTTCATTCATTATCATTTCATTCAATACTATCATTTCAATTAGACGTTATAATCAACTATAATTTTATATCTTATCATTTGAAATCAAATTATTTTCTCCTTATTTTAAAAATATTTATTAATTATATAGATTTTACATGCTATAACTTCATTTATTACCAATTTAATTTGATTTATTATCATCATTTATAATGTTATGATCAATTATAATTTTATATCTTATAATTTAAATTGAATTTTCTAATTATTTCTTTTTATCTATATATAATATTTATAATTATATAAATTTTAAAGTTATAATTTCATTTATTACCATCATTTTATTAAGATGCTATAATCAATTATTTTTATCAATTACTTTTATAGTTTTATATCTTATTATTTGATATTGGATTTTCTCATTCTTTTCATCTACACAATATTTATTAATTATATAAATTTTACATGTCACAATTTCCTTTATTATCATTTTAATTAAATTTAATATCATCATTTTATATAGGTGTTATGATTAATTATAATTTTACATCTCTTGAATTGAAATCAAATTTTCTCATTTTTTATTTTATCTACACATAGTATTCAGTAATTACATAAATTTTACATGTTTTAGTTTCATTTACTATCATCATATAATTTAGATGTTGTAATTAATTATAATTTTATACCTTATGATTTCTAATCGAATTTTCTTATTATTCATTTTTATCTTCACATAATATCTATTGATTATATACATTTTACATGTTAGAATTTAATTTATTATCATCATTTTATATACAAGTTTTGATCAATTATAATTTTATATCATATTATTTGATATTGCACTTTCTTACTATTTCTTTTTATCTACACAATATTTATTAATTGTATAAATTTTACATGCCATAATTTTCTTTATTATCCTTTCAATTAAATTTAATATCATCATTTTATATAAATGTTTTGATTAATTATAATTTTACATCTTTTGAATTAAAATCAAGTTTTCTCATTATTTACTTTTATCTAATAATATTCATTAATGATATAAATTTTACATATTTTAATTTCATTTATTATCATCATATAATTTAGATGTTATAATTAATTATAATTTTATATCTTATGATTTTAATCAGATTTTCTTATTCTTCATTTTTATCTTCACATAATATTTATTGATTATATACATTTTGCATGTTAGAATTTCATTTATTATCGTTTGAATTTAATTTATTATCATCATTTTGTATAAAAGTTTTGATCAATTATAATTTTATATCTTATTGTTTGATATTGCATTTTCTTATTATTTCTTTTTATCTACACAATATGTATTAATTGCATAAATTTTACATAATATAATTACTTAATATAATCATAATTTCCTTTATTATCATTTTAATTAAATATGAAACCATCTTTTTATATAAATGTTATGATTAATTATAAGTTTACATCTTTTGAGTTCAAATCAATTTTTCTCACTATTTACTTTTATCTACACATAATATTTCATCAATGCTATATATTTCACTTGTTTTATTTTCATTTATTATCATCATTTAATTCAGATGTTATAATCAATTATAATTTTATATCTTATGATTTGAAATCGGATTTTCTGATTATTTCTTTTTATCTACATAAAATATTTACAATTATAAGAATTTTACAAGTTATTTATTACCATCATTTCATTTAGGTGCTATGATCAATTATAATTTTATATCTTATGATTTGAAATCGAATTTTCTTCAAATTTATTTTTAATCTACATAATATATATGAATTATATAAATTCTATATGTTATAATTTCATTTATTATCATCGTTTTATTAAGATGTTATAATCAATTATTTTTATATTTATTTATCAATTACTTTTATAGTTTTATAACTCATTATTTGTTATTGGATTTTCTCATTATTTCTTTTCATCTACACAATATTTATTAATTATATAAATTTTACATGTCATAATTTCATTTATTATCATTTTAATTAAATCTAATATCATCATTTTATATTTTACATCTCTTGAATTGAAATCAAATTTTCTCATTTTTTATTTTAACTACGCATAATATTCATTAATTATATAAATTTTACATGTTTTGGTTTACTTTATTATCATCATATAATTTAGATGTTATAATTAATTATAATTTTATATCTTATGATTTCTAATCGAATTTTCTTATTATTCATTTTTATCTTCACATAATATTTATTGATTATATACATTTTACATGTTAGAATTTCATTTATTATCATTTTAATTTAATTTATTATCATCATTTTATATACAAGTTTTGATCCATAATTTTATATCTTATTATTTGATATTGCATTTTCTTATTATTTCTTTTTATCTAAACAATATGTATTAATTGTATAAATTTTACATGTCATAATTTCCTTTATTATCATTTCAATTAAATTTGATATCATCATTTTATACAAATCTTATGATTAATTATAAGTTTTCATTTCAAATCAAATTTTCGCATTATTTACATTTATTTATCTATACATAATATTCATTAATGATATAAATTTTACATATTTTAATTTTATTTATTATCAATTATTAAAATTTTGTATCTCATGATTTGAAATCGAGTTTTCTGATTATTTCTTTTTAGCTACATATAATACAATTATATGAATTTTACAAGTTATAATTTCATTTATTATCATCATTTAGTTTAGATGTTACAATCAATTATAATTTTATATCTTATGATTTGAAATCGGATTTTCTGATTATTTCTTTTTATCTACATATAATATTTATAATTATATATATATGAATTTTACAAGTTATATAATCTCATTTATTACCATTTTAATTTAATTTATCATCATGTAATACATATGTTATGATCAATTATAATTTTGCATTTTGTTATTTGAAATTGGATTTTCTCATTATTTCTCTCATCTACACAATATTTATTAATTCATAAATTTTACATGCTATAACCCCATTTTTCATCATTTTAGTTTCATTTATTATCATCATTTTATTTAGATGTTATAATCAATTATAATTTTATATCGTATCATTTGAAACCAGATGATTTTCTTCTTACTGCTAAAAGATTTATTAATTATATAAATTTTACATACTGTTATTTCATTTATTATCATCATTTTATATAGATGTTTTGATTAACTATAATTTTATATCTTATAATTTGAAATTGAGTTTTCTTTTTATTTCTTTTATCTATATATATTTATAATTATATAAATTTTAAAGTTATAATTTCATTTCTTGCCATCATTTTATATAGATGCTATTATCAATTGTAATTTATATCTTATGATTTCAAATTGGATTTTCTTTTTATTTATTTTACTAGACAATATATTATAATAATAATATAAACTTTGCATGTTATATTTTATTTATTATCACCATTTTATTTATATATTATAATCGGTTATAATTTTATATATGATTTAAAATTAAAGTTTCTTATTTCTTTTTATCTGAATTATATGAATTGTACAAATTATAATTTTATTTATTATCATCATTTTTTATATGCGTTGTGGTTAATTATAATTTTATATCTTATGATTTCAAATCGGATTTTAGCTACATAATATTTATTAATTATTAAAATTTTACATGTTATGATTTCTTTTATTATCATTTGCATTTACCACCATTATTTTATTTAGATTTTATAATCAATTATAATTTTATATCGTTTTGTCTGAAATCGAATTTTTTTCTTAATTACATAATATTTATTAATTATATAAATTGTACGTGCTATAAATTCATTTATCATCATTTTGATTTTACTTATTATCATTATTTTATATAGAAGTTAAGATCAATTATAATTTCATATCCTTTTATTTGAACTGAAATTTTCTTCATCTTTACTTTTATCTACTCATAATATTAACTACTTATATAAATTTTCGATGTTATAATTCATAATTTTTTAAACCGGATTAGAAGCTCATTTTTCTTTTTAACTGTTTCTGACGACAAAGCTTTTCATACTTTATTCGTTTCAAATGTCAGACTCTTTGTATTCCGAATCATTTGTAAAAATGAAAGTTATATAGCAAAATATCCGTCTAAGCAAACATTCAAGCGTGTGGATGATATAAGGTCGACAAACTAATTGCACTACTAATTGCTGGTGAGAACCCAAAGTAATGATTTCACCTCTTCATTCAATTTCTTAAGATTCCAAAATTAACTCAATATCTCAATCTGTTTGGTGCTGCAAACCGATTTCGGACGCAACATGTGAAAACGGTCAGAGAGTATCACGGTGTCAAAATTTTTGTTTCTTTTTTAACTTTAAAAAAATTTTCAAACAGTCCGAAATTCGGTTTCATGAGATCAACACCATTCTAGAATTGAGCTGTCTACTGTATTGGATTTAATTTTGCAATTCAGCCCGTAAATGTCTAGCGTTTTCATTATTATTCAACATCAGATGTTAAATTATATCCTGCATTATTCATGTATATACGAGGGTTACTCTGAAATTTTTGAGATACAACCAGACTAGAATTTACAAAATAAAAATAACGGTTTAATTTTATAATACAAAGTATTTTAACACAGCAGGTAATTTTTTTACTGACTTGCTTCGACTTGCTTAGCGTAAAATAAATTTTAAACAAGAAAATGGAGTTGACGCGAGAACATTTTCGCCCTATGATTTTCTACGATTTTAAAGCAGGATTAAATCGAGAAGAATGTACCTACAGAATACAGAAGAAACAGTAGTAATACAGAAGTAATACAGTAGTAGTACAGAAAGAACTTAATATTGGATCCGCAGATATACACAAAATTATTAATGAAGAATTACATATGAAAAAGTAGTCTGCCGTTGGGTTCTCCCATAATCTAGCTGAGTACTAAAAAGGGGAGCGTGTCAGAATCAGTAAAGAAACTCTTAAATTGCTAAATGATGGTGGCCACCGCATCATTTTTAAAATTGGAGCTGGTGATGAAACGTACAGACCGTTTTTGACGTTCCAACACGCCAAGAAAGCAAAGTATGGGTCTTTGAAGATGATCCCAAGCCAACAATGGTGAAAAGAGTGATGAAAAAGGGACCCATGCTGTTTTCTTCAGAAATATATGATTTGTCAAAGTCATCAAGTTAGAAGGACAGAAGACAGTAACAGCAAACTGGTATACCATTAAATGTCTTCCACAAATTCTACAAGAAGTGAATGTTAGGAGATTAATGCTCCACCATGATAATGCGTCTTCACATACAGCCGGATTAACAGTTGAGTTTTATAAACAAATTAAAGTGATAGAACATCCACCGTATTCACCTGATCTAGCTATGTGTATTCCAAGCCTAGCTATGATATTCCAAGAAATGAATGGCTTTAGGCATTTAATCTGTAGAAAATTCATCTACAAAAGTACTTTGAACACACCAAAAATTTTGTAACATTAAAAACCTAGTTGAATCTCAAAAATTTCAGAGTGCTCCTTGTATGTTAGTTTATAAAGAGAGATATTTAAGGGAGTTACAGTGGTAATTTTGTATTTATCAGTACAATTGATCTTTCTGTCATCTTGTAAACTGTGTTAATTTTCGATAGTATCGGTGAAAAAGTCTACTTATTTCTTTGTTACAATTTTGTTTTGATCTCGATTAGATTTTGCACATTAAACATTCTTGATGAGAAGAATATCCCTGTCTACTTTAAAATTTCCTGGTATTTAAATTAACGGAATATTAATTTTAGAGATTATAGTTGGAAAAAATATTTTTAATTATCTATATTTGTAAAAAGAATATCTGTGTGTTTGTATATCCAGGAACTTCGTCTACAATTTTCTTCTGATCTCGATGATATTTTGCACACTAGACATCATTGACGAGGGGAAGATCACTGTCTATTTTAAATTAACAGAACATGAATTTTCCAGATTAAGCTTGAAAAAAAATCTAATTTGTTAATTATCTATATCTGTAATAAGAATATCTGTGGGTTTGTATGTCCGAGAACTTCACTAGCTTTGATAACCTCTTTAAATTTTCATCTGAACTGCACGAAATATTTTTTTCCATATTTGTCTATGCATTAGGTGGTTTTATTCAAAGTTTGGCTGGATGACATCAACTAATCAACTCAACGAATTTGCTTACTCAAAATTCAAACTTTTCTCAAAAATTATGGATTTTACATATATATTTCTGTTTTTCGGTTAAATGTTCAATGTATTCCCAAATTATTTCTCGACCAACACTTCCTAATCTATCGGACGAAAAAAATCTTGGCAATCTCACAAGCTTTATTATTGTTTTTTCGGCAGGCCAGATATTTCGTTGTTTACTCTCTAGATATGCATACATAAAACATGGCGTTAAATATAATGTTTTTATGTATGTAAATTTTTAAAATTTTATTAGACCTCCTTTCAAAGTTATACCAGTCTTCTACAGTCAAAATAACCCACTTTAAACTAAATAATATGTCAAACCCCCATCTTTACTGAGGCAACGGCGAAAACTTCAACACACAAATATATTTTAAAATAATTATTAAAAACAAAATATTTTCACATCATTAAACAAACTATTTGGCTTTCTCTTGCTATTTTTGTAATTGACTTTCTAGCTTAAGATTACAATGAACGTTTTGCTCTGCAAAATGGGCCTGAAAATTCTATATTTTAGTGATATTCAACTTAGAAAAGGAACCAAAATTAACAAACCGCGGTAGCTCGGTCTGTAAAGGCAGCTATCTCGTAACAGGAACGTTTCTTTTTGCCAATTGGCAACAGTGTACAGAAGGAAAAATGCATTGCATACTCCGGTACCAACGAGCAGCGATTCGGCCAAGGCCTTCATGTCATCGAGAGAATGAGTCAATTTCGAGATACAGAGAAAAATTTCTATTGAATAGCATACACATAAATGTGGAATTTCGGAAAAACTGCAAGATAAAGGTAGATATCGAAAGTTGACTGAGTGCATGTAAGTTGCTTATAATTCTGGTGTAATCATGTTATTTTTAATACCATTCATTTTAAAAGAAAACTACTTTTTAACTTGAAATAAATTCTATTTTTAACAGGCTGGAGTTACAGGACACCGTGTGAGTCAGCTTCATCATTTCGATGTGATAATGGACAATGTGTTTCTAAGAATCGATGGTGTGATAATTCCAACAACTGCAATGACCGTTCTGATGAAAAATATTGTAGAAGAGGTTATTTTCCATATGAAAGTAACGTTTATTCCGTTTGCTTTGTTCGAATTTATATTAATGTTTGTTAGAATCCTTATATATCGAATATAAAATGTCGGATTCGGAGGTCTCATATGTAACTTTTAAAAGGGTAATTTTTTAAATAATTCAGTGATTAGGAATAATTTCTCTGATTAATTGTTTAAAAACTTCATTTTTAATTTCCTCCCTTTTACCCTTTGAGCATAACTCTTGACTTTTCCTAGTGCTTCACAGAGGATAGAACCCTGTTCTTTAGAACACTGACTTTTCAAAGCGGTTTCTGCGGACTTCTAGGGGTCCGTGTTTCATCTGAAGGACTACGAGGTAAAAAATATTAAGTTAAAGATAAGTTGACACTGTTTTGGAGATGTGGAAATTTTAATATAACCCTTAAATGTCCTGGGTTGCCTTTTGGAAATATAACCAATTTAGTTTATTAGAATAATATTGAAACTGTAATACCTAATTTTGTCAATAAAATATTTACTGGGCATATTTTTTAAATAAATTTTCAATATGTAGATAGCACCTCTACTTCTTTTAAGAACATAAAAAAAATTATTTGTTAATTTGTTTGTTACATGAGTTTTTTGTCTTTTTTTGGAAGTTTGAAAACTTATTTTACTTTGCAGTGCTTAAGTAAAAATTATTATTTCAAAAGGTAACGTATATAGCCCATATTTATGACTTTCTTTGAATATTTAACTGTAAAATATTTGTTGTAACCAAATTTTTCTGTTTGCTTCGAATGGGCAATAATAGGCATAAAGTTTCACTAAGCTTAGAGAAGTATAAGCAGTGTTGGTTCTATTTCCTTCTATATTCAATACAAGTAGTTTATAATTGTACATTATTTTTTAAATGTATACACAGTCAAATTTATGACATCCTCAAAAGTTGAAACAAAAACTTCTGTGGATAATTTATACTCGTATTATCAAGCATTTAAAGCAATCAACACATTTTCTATTCGGTATCGATTTTTGTAAAGTTTAGCAACACAATTTGTATATTTAATAATAATTAATTACTTTTAAAAATATTTTGTGGAAATTCCTAATCATAGTTATCGAAATTCATGTGCGTTTAAAATTATGGAGTTTTACCAAGAAAAATTAATTTTTCAATTAAATCCCAGTGTTGAAGATTGGCAACAATCCATTATTTTTAACATTAAACAAAACTTGAAACAAAATTTTTAAGTAATTTCCCGGTTAATTAAGGAAAGGAAAGCTAAACAAATTTTTTAATGTTTAAAAACTCGGGCATTTAAGGGTTAAATTTTGCAAATCGTGATCCGTTTTTCAATTTTACGTAAGCCATTTTTTAGCTGTTCACTTAAAACTAGATGAAGATTTCTTTGTCTATCATCAACATTTAACGTTTCTTTATTATAACTTCAGATAATGGCATTCTTTGGTTATTTCCCGATAGTGTATTCGGCTCTTTGCCAAGTAAATAAATAAACTAAGATGAATAAATACTGTACTGGAACAAATTATTGAATTATTCCCAAATAAAGAGCTGTAAGGACAAAGATATTAAAAATTCTAGTTTCAAAAACATAAATCGCTTTTCTATCATGCGTTATGGATCGCTGTACAGAGGCGGTTTTTAGTTTTCTAGTCTTCCTATTTTGTAGAAGTTGTATATTTCGAAATTATGAGCCTCATCTTGAAATATAAAGAAATCGACTGCAAATTTAGGCTCGTAAAAACTTGTGAATGTTAATCACAAACATAGAGTCGAACATTTGTACATAAGCACATATCATCCTATCAGGTTCACTCATCACCTTTGCTTTAGTTTGGTTCGGAGCGCTACAAATACTACTTTTTTGCTACACCAGCGCTAATGAAATGCTTAACTCCTTCCGGTAGATTTAATAATGAAAAGTTGGACATAATATAACCATTTAATTTTTATTTAAAAAAAAAAAGAAAACTTATTTTATATTTCTTAGATATTCTTAATTAATATCCCTTTTTACTTATTGCTAAATAATATCAAAAGCGGTAAAATTAACAAGCTTGCAATTCCGTCACTTTTCTCACCTTTAGTCACTTTTTATAGAATTGATCACTTTTAGTCACTATTTTAAGTAAACAGTCACTTTTAGTCGCTTTTTTCATGGTGTATCACAGCAAAAGTCTGTTGTTGAAAAAAAATCTGAATTAATAACAAAATATTTTAATAAAAGACCAAAAATGTGACACTCTAATCTTATTTTTCTTATTAAAATTAGTCATATGGTTTTCAGAAATCAGCGATTTTAATAAGTCGTAAAGAAGTTCCTGAAATTTACATTTGTACTGAAATGTACATTTAATACATTAAAGTAATTTACGTCAAAGCACACATTTCTCTTTTTCTTTTTCTTCACAATTTTTGTTTAGATGCTCTAATCTAGCTATTTCAAATCTACATATTTCAAAACATCATTTATATATACAGAAAATTGTGATTATAAAATTAATGTATTGTATGTATTCAAATCTAATTTATAGATTTTCTTGAATAAAAAGCAATGTTGAATTGTGTTAAACAAAATTTTTAACCTTTTTGTGTTTGACGCTAAAATTATGTCTTGCATAAATCATTTGATTTAGAGTTAAAATAAATAGAAAAATCTTAATAATAGCATCTGTAATCAAGACGAGAAAAAAAATCTTTTTTTTTTCAATGTATAGTCACTTTTTAGTCACTTTTCTCACCTTTTTGAAAGTACCTCAGCAGTTGCAAGCCTGAATTAATGATGACAGAAGTAGTATAATTTCGCCAGAAGTCACCAAAGAGGGGATTTTATACTATCAAAATCTCATCTCTGAAGACTTATGACGACATTATGACTCGAAAATTGCCTGTGACATATCTCAACATCAATATGGTAATATCCTAACTCATCAACAGATCAACCTCAAGAGCAACCTAAATTTTTGATTGCAGATTCCTGCAGAATTCTTAGAAAATTCTCCCGCATGTATAAGCTTTTTGATGACACTCGACACAAATTATGTAAACGAAAGATCTCTCTCAATGTATCTAGCAACAAAGACAAAATGTATAAAAAGAAACTGAATGCAGGTTACAAAACGTGACTGAGAAAACACCAATAGAGCTAAACTTCGACAGTGTGTGTAAATAAATGCAAGCCCATCCCAGACAAGAAATATAATTCTATAGTAGGTAATTCCTAGAGCACGAGTTAATGCTATTAATGAGTTAATTACATTAATTTTATATTAATGTTTAATAAATATATATATAATACTTTTCTTTAATTTTTTATTGCTGTTTGATCCATGGACTACTTTATGTCTTCTTTAATTGTACTGTCTAGATTATTCTGATAAGTTATAAACTATGTGAAATAAACCACTGGAGATTGTTTAATCTGTCAAATAGAGCACAGTAGTTAAAGTTTTGTTGTCTTTACCTAAATGACTTACAACTTATTGATTACTTTTAAATACTATTTTAAAATAAGATATATTTTTCTAAGAGTGGGTTTGAAGTTTCTCGACAGGTTCTAAGGGTTCCTTGAATCAACACAGTTTGAAGACCTCTGCCTTGCGTAATAGAAACAAATGCATTAAAAATTAGTATTTCTTGGTGATAATTTTATCACGATTGATGAATCGACTTTTTCTGTATTATTAAATATTTTGTTTTACACAACAATCTTAGATTGCGGCCCCATGCATTATCGTTGTGAAAGCAACGGTGTATGCATCCCAATAGAAGGACGCTGCGACGGTTATGCCTCGTGTGCAGACTTATCTGACGAAAGTGATTGCCGTAAGTACATTTGCCCTTTTAATATTAAGTAAAGAAAATTTTTAATGCAATCGGAGTTACAACTGACAGTGTTAAGTTCACATTTCTATTGATCTTCGCAAATTGATCTCAAAATAGCTTTAATGCCATTAAGTTTTTAGGAAATTGGTTTGATTCAAAGTGGAAAAAGACCACAAGATTTTATCTACCACTAATCTTTTATTTACAAGAGTATTTACAGTATATACAGTATATACATTAGCGGCAGCAACACAACCTAACCACTTCTAACCGCCCCGCTTCTAGGATCACAGGATCACAGGATGGATCGGCACAGAACTGCCTGGGCCTAGCCCTCTAGTTCTGTGATACATATGAATTTGGGCAAAACACTATTGAATTGTATTGGCTATGGCTGGGAGAAGAGAATAAGAGGGAAAGGCAATGGTTGCTTGAGTTTGGGCCGCTTCTAGTTGTTGGAGCTGGGTATTTATACCCGTCTGGAAGGTTACTGGCGTCTTCTTCGCTCCGGAAATCTACATTTCCCACTTGGTAGAATTTGCATATCACAGAGTGGAAGGTGTAACCATGGTGGAAGTGCTTCACATCGAGGAGTGACAGATTAATTTTGGAGAACTTTGATCAACTTTTCCACACGATAACTCATTAACCTGGAACCTGCTGTTTAAAGCCAAATCAGAACGACAATGAACAGCCATGCATGCCACTTATGGCTGCATAGTCCACCTACTCTGTTACCGAAAAGCAACGTTCTACCCATTTAGCCATTATTGTTCGAGCTACATCTTTTTCCGAAAACTCGAGTTATCTGTATAATGTCTATAACACTTTATGATAAAGAGATTCGATAATTTTCGAAACGTGCTCTGTGAAAATTAAACTAATTTTAAAAGAACTTTATTTCTCTTAGAAAATGCTGTCGTTCTCTAAAAACATTATAATGAAAGAAGTTTAATAATTTTGAGAGTACAAAATAAGTCTATAAAATTCCGTTATATACATGCTATAAATTTTATGTTATACATAATAATAAAATTAGTAAGACTAAGAAATTTATAATAACTATTAAATTTTAAGTGGCTTAAACACAGATTTTATAAAGTATGTTTGGCTTAGTAATTTTATAACGAGTAGAGTTTAAAATTTTAAACCAATATATGATACTGTTAGTTACGTCAGTGTAGTAAATTTGGTTACCGTTTAACCGTATAAGGTAATTTCATGTAGCGTCATTAACTATGTTAATACTCTTACCCGTTGATTTGTATGTCTATAATAGCCAATAGGCAACCAATATTCTGCTCTCGTGTTTCAAACGAAAGCTAAATTTTTATGTTTTTAAATGTCTCAGGCTGCATGAAATTACCCTATTGCTTTAGCATCTCATAGTATTGTTTAATGTCACAGCCAGCCAGCTTGACCCATGTTTGCGTATTGTTGTACTGCTTCCAGTTTTTTCTTATGTTGGCCGAATAAAGTCTTGATAAATCTATTGTATCATTTTCCCCCAGAAATTAATTATTTTTAAACAGTTCAACACTAGGTAAAGTGCGTGAACGTTTATGAACATTTTCTTCACAATGCGAGACGTTATCGCACATTTTAGAGATTTAGACTTTACTCGAGTCTGATTTCATATTTTTCTGCAGGCGAGACTTGCCTATAAGGGATTTTCTGATACCGCAACTCAGGTAAGGTTAACTACTAGAAGTTAGCCAGAATACAGGATGTGTAAAAGAAGTAACGAGAAAAAAAATTGTTCATTTCTGGCAACTCACTAATGCAGGTGGCTCAGATATATTTATTGGATTGTTATTTTTAGGGATGACATTTATTGTTATGGATGTATTTGGAAACTGCTCCTTATTCACAGGGCATGTCCATTGTCCTATCAGTGATCCGTTGTGAGAATAGCTTATTAGCTTAAGATACAGTGATGTATTAAGCTACGCTATGCATAAGAGCTTTACGTTACACTCAGTAAAAGTGGTAATAAAACCTTGCAAAGATGAAGTTTGGTCACAATCGCAAGTCTACAAAAGGCCCATTACGGCTGACAGAACACTGAAAGCGTTCCATGCGTAGGAGAACCATCGACTACAAAACGGATGAAAACATCTGAAGAATGAAGAATGTTCTAAACATCAATCGCTGATTAAGTTTAAGTTCAATTCACAATTTTACTTGGAGGTGTTCAAGGACTTGAAGAAAAAGGTAAACCGCGTCAATCCGTAGATCGCTGGCAGCATGATTATCCACCACTCCAACGCTTGGCCCTACACGGCGTTGATCGTAACTGAATATCTAACCCAATAACAAATCCCAATACCCCATCCATTATACAATCCCAACCTGGCCCCCTGTGACCTTTTTATTAAAAAAAAGAGTTTAAAAAGGACATGAATAAACGCTATTTTGACACATTCCAATATATCCAAAAACCCGTAACCGCAAGGTTTCGAAGCGATCTCATGAGTTCGAACAAGGCTACAACCGATAGCAGAAACGCTAGACTCGTTGTATTGCTGCACAAGCCTATACTTTAAAGACTATTAACTGTTTTTCTTTATAAGTACGATTATTTTTTTCTCATTACTTTTTGGACAGACATTTTATTTGGTTACTTAAAACCAACCAATGAAAGTTTTAGATACTACGAAAGCTCACAACTAAGGAAATCCTTATGATGTTATCACTCGTCGAGGCCTGGAAACGAACAATTACTCAAGAAAATGTTTTATTTCACAGACTTTACTATGTAGCGCATGCAGAATACGTTGGAAGTGTTGGAAAATTAGGTTAGGTTACATTCCTAGTGATTAAAGCCCACATACAACTCTTAGACGAAAATCTTACGCAAGTTCTTGGAGGTTTCTAATGCTAACCACTGCACAAACAGTAGCTAATTGGTCTTATTTCTGTAGTGAAAGTACATAATCATCAAATACCGTTTCGAGGCTTGCGTTTTTCATTTGGAGAAAGATTATCAAAATTCAAGCTTAAAAAATAAATCTTTCTGTTTCCTTTCATGGTTATAAACTTTTATGCATATAAATAAAATTAAACCGTCATTACAAACGAATTAGCCTTTAAAAAGTAACATCTTTATAGCTTGCGAGGAAATTCGTGATGCTGAAGGACGTATACAATATGAAGCTTTCATAGGAGAATACAGGACGCACAATTTGTGCTGGAAACTGGTTTTAGAAGAAGGACAGTATGTGAACATAACCATAGCAGCAACCTTTTTTTACAGGGTAAGGTTGTAAAAAAAATTTATACTTTATTTTTTGTCAAACATAAAATTGAATTTAATTAATATCGGTCAACGCTAAACATACCAGCTCTTAATATATACCTATTTCTTTTATTTCTTTTATTGTTTTTATTTATTTTATTTCATTTATTTATTTAATCACTTAATACGTACCTATTTATTTTATTATTTATTTATTTTATTAGCTTAGTCGGCAAAGGCAACACTAGAAGGTTGCGGGTTTCGATCTCGAGCCGGCATAAGATCAGCCGTGTTCGTTAAAGGTGACTGGGGAACTTAAAATATGTTCGTGGTCACAATGTCATCCAAATTCTCAATTTCTGTTGGTGGCAGACCAAGCCTAGGGGTCTTCTGCTTGGTCCCTGCTTCAAAATTACGAGGACCTACTTGACCTTAAGTCGTATTTTCACCCTTGAGTTACTCGTCAAAATGAAAGGCGCATCCCCTTGCCTTAATACGAATAGCCTCCGGCTCAATCGTGCTTGGTTAGACCAAGTGGCATATGCAACAACAACAACAACATTTATTTTATTCAATTAATATATACCTGTTTCTTTCCTTTCTTTTATTTTTTATTTTATTTTATTTATTTTATTCACTAAATACATCCCTATTTTTAACTCTATTTTAATTCATCACCCATCGCAATTTTTACACATACATTACCGGTCATTTGACCGATAATTTGAGTAACCTCCATCCTAATCGATAATCAGATTTTTTCTGGGTTGTTATTGAATTTAAAAGAATCCATGAACTACGCACGTTATTACCTATAAAAATGAAGTAGGATTCATGTGTTTGTAAATAGACTTATTTAATGTTTGAAGACTTCAACTTGATATTTTCTGTCATTTCTCATCTGTCCAATTAATATGGGTGTAATGAAAACTTCAGCTGATCATTATCCTTTCACATACCATCATATGAGCCTTTCAGTACACACATTGACTAACTCCATTTTTTGGATGTTGATAAACTGAAACGTCAACGCACAAAATATGCCACGCAATTCTCATTCAAACCAATATTCCCCAATTTTAGTTATCAGCATGGATTAATGATACATTTTTGGGGTCAGTGGGTTGGTGAATAGTGTCGTGTAGCTCTCGTTTATATCTAGGTATTAACCTATGATCAAATGTATAGTGGTATTTATTTTGGTTAGTCACAAAGACTAAGTATTATTTTGGTTGCATTGTGTAAAATATTTAAGTACTAAATTCAACTACAGGTTCTGAGAAACTACAGACTTAAAATAAGAAAATAAACTAAAAAGTAAAATTAAAAGTGACTAAAATCAGCTTAAAATAAAAAAAAGCAAATTTATTATAATGATATATATATATATATATATATATATATATATATATATATATATATATATATATATATATATATATATATATATTAATATATATATATATATCTATATATATATATATACATTTATATAAAAACAATCTGATTTAATCTTC
>CM063511.1:135137301-135229801 GCA_032207245.1 Pardosa pseudoannulata
TAGCAGCCAACCAGAAAACACCAATGTCCGTGTGGAATGGTCACAGCTGAAATTGCACCCAGCTTTTCCCAGATACTCCATGGTTGTAATGTGATCACATCTGCACGATTCAATTTTGATAATTATAATTGGTTGATTGTGATAAACTAAAAATATAATGAATTCTTTTCTTCTTTTTACGCATCTCTTCTCTTTCCTTCTCAACTCCTTATATAACAATCATTAATGATAATCATGGTTATTAAATTACCTTAAAAGTCATTGCTTCGGAGTTAAAAATGTGATTGTAATAGTTAATCGGTGTGCTTATTGTAAGTTGTATTTATATGCAGTCAAACTTCAATATAGCGCCATCCTATATACCGTCAACCGCATTATAACGCTGTCTATGTGAACAAACTTTCCATACTGGAATTACAATGTTATAAATCGTGTAAAGAGAAATTCAGAACTACAAATTTGAATTATTCATTTATTTATTTATTTTTACTTCTCCATTTTAAATCTTCTAATAATCTTTCTGCGTCAATAATGTATACAATTTTTGTCTTTTGTGTTTAAGTATGTAAAAGATATGTTCATTGTTTGAAATTTAAAAAAATACTGGTTCACAACAAATTAATATTGTGCGAATATTGACATCAGTAGAGATATGTTTTCAGTAATAATACACAAATAATGACAATCTATAACTTCGCACCGTCTTCAGTCTAAAGAGGAGACTATTTGAATAGTTTCAATTTTCGTAGTCATAGATTCATAATTCGCCAAATTCATCATAACGCCAAAAAGTAACTGGAACATACGATGGTGCTATAATGAGGTCTTACGGTGTTTTATTAATTTATAATCATTTTCTCTTTTATTTTACAATGACAGTCGATTCTGAATGTTTGAATCCTGACGCATTTAAATGTTCTCCATATTCATGCATACTGCCTGAAAAACAATGTGATGGACATAAAGACTGTGAAAATGGTCTCGATGAGCAAAACTGTGGTAAGTGAAGATTTATTTCTTTAAAATATTATGCTTGTTACTATAAAAAATGTATACAGTGAAACTTCTCCGAACGGCCACCTCTGTATAGCGTCAACCTTTCTAAACGGCCAGTTTTTCATGGCAAGGATTTTTCGACTAATAAACCTAATGGTAAAATAACCTGTATCAGCATCCACCCGACCTCCTCTAAACGGCCACCGAGTGGGATTGCCCATTTCCTATTTTGGGAAATTCTACTCACTCCATGCTTCTATTTTCAGTGGAAAAAATCAAGGTCATGTTTATGGTCGGTAAAGTCCTGCATCCCCCCCTTTTCTTAGAAAGATTAACTTTGTTACCTCTTTTGTATTCACCCCACACCATTCAAATAGGGAATCCCTATTGCACCATCCATAGGAACTGAGGGAGGAACTGGACAATCAGTCGTTGAAGGTGTCCTAGCTTTCCCACTTACCGACAAGACAACGTCTGTATCGGCCGGTAAATAATGCAACAACAAAATGGTATCGTGTCGTCTAGAAAGCAGTTTGTCTACTCTACCGATATCGTTTCATTTAAAGTAGGTAAGTGGGAACTACCTTTCCTACTTTCCCACTTACCTACTTAATCCACGACAGTCGTCTAAGATTTATCGCTGTCGTGTCGGTAAGTGGGAAAGCGTTCTCCCACTTACCGACACGACAGCGATAAATCTTAGACGACTGTCTTCTCTGACATCGGCTCACGTAAAATGCACTAAGATGAGCTACTCGCATTCAAACCAACCGATTCAATGACGGTTTTGTCGTTTTCGAACGGCCGATATCGTTTATCGGACAGTTGTGTCGTTCCGCAAGCGCTATTCCTTTTGAATATAATGCATCTGTTCCCTTCTGTCAGCAAAAATGCCATTCAAAAGCCAATTTCATTTCATTAGTTGGTCAGTGATCTGAGTTGCAACGATGTCGAAACACGTTTTTCTAAATCTCGAGCAGCGCATTGAAGTTCTGCATAAATATGAGAATGGCAAATCGGCAAGAAAGTTAGCTGAATTATTTAACTGTTGAAAAACACAAATCAACAAAGTCATTAATGAAAAGAATTTGATTTTGAAGGAGTATGAAGACTACAGAACAAACAGAAACAAACTGTAGCCTTTAAAAAAATGCAAGGAAGCATGAAATAAAGTACTATTTTCTCTTTAGATAAGTTTTAAATTTCATTTTAAACAAGGAATATATGTCAGACTTGTTTAAATTACGAATTATCTTATAATAGTAAATAAAACCCTTCAGAGCGGCCAAATATTCTTGGTACGGTGAGGTGGCCGGTCAGAGAAGTTTCACTGTAGTGTTTTTTAAAGGGGGGAACAATTAATATTAGTGATTTAGCTATGCTCAAATAAATTTACTGTGAAAGTAGACACCTGAAACTAACTTTTTATTCGATTTGCCTAAAAATGTAATATTTCTCAGCTATGTATTTATTGGTTATATAAAGTCCGTTTTTCAAAAAGCTTTTTTCAAAAAGCCAAAGCAAATGTGACAATGTAACATCGACTTCGCTACTTTTCAAAATCATCCATTTTATTCGAGAGTCCCTTTTATTTTTCGTCGCGAATCTAAAGAGTTCGTCAAAAAAAAAAATGTTCTAGGATACTGCAATTACCTGCCACAAATTTTAATCTTGTCAAGTCTTAAACTCAAAATATGTGAACAAAACAGTGATGTTTTCTTTTGCTTTGGAAGACTCTTATTTACTTTTAATTTGAGTTCGGAATGTATTAAAATCTAAAAACAAGCAAATGAATAACAAATACAGGGTGTTTCATATTGAATGGGACAAAAAGAATAGCGCAGTGTGGCTGCCGTCATGGATTTATTCAGCCGAAACAAATTTATTCTGCAAGCACAATTATACAAGTTTTATTTGGTAACAGGGAAAAATTATCGAATGACGAACTCGCCGCTAGAGGCGATGTTAAACAAAATGTCGTAAATGCAGGAGAAAGCGTACTACGTTCTGCTTTATGCCAAAACTCCTCGGTAACTGTTGTGTAAAGACATTTTCTCTGGTCCATTTTTCTTTTCTGAAAAATCGATTTATGGGGACATTTACCAAGACATGCTCTCTGAGTGGTTGCTCCCCCAGCTGGAGGAAGCGGTTCCTGATTTCATTTTGCAGCAAGATGGTGCTCTCCCACATTGGAATAAAAAGTACCTGAGTTCCTGAATGGACGTCTACCCCATCGCTGGATTGACTGTGTTGGGCCACAGGATTTGAAATGTCTTCATTGGCCGTCGAGATCACCAGATCTAACATCATGTGATTTTTCGTTAAAGACAAGGTGTTTGTCCGTCCACTTCCTCGGGACTTAGAGGAACTGAAGCAGCGGATAACTGCAGTGTTGAATTCCATCACAGGGGATATGCTATCTGTAAGAGTCACGTCCGTCTCTGTCGGTGGTCGGTCGAACTTTTATTCTTTTGATGTATTGTACCAGTAATGGTCTTTCTGACGCACGGACGATTAGAGGTGTCAAGTGTGCCGTTTTTGTCAATGCACCGACAGAGAAAAGAAATTCTCATTTGTGTGACCACGTCGGCTCGGCGCCAAAGGGCGTTTCGGCTACTCCAAGGACAAAGGTCAAAGAGGGGGGGGTCGATCTCCTTTACAACCGAGGTTTCCTGTTTGGAAAAGAAGAAACGGGAGGGGACTCCCGGCTGAACTTTGAGATAAACAGGTTGTCTAGAGTAATCTCCTCTTTGGACGATTTTACTTATACACCTTAATATTTCTTTAAAAGCTTTTTTGTTAAATAAATGAATAGTTTTTAAGTTTGAAATCATCTACGGCTGATTATTCCGCCTCCATACCTGCTCCTTATACGAGATCCATGCGAAATCATATCCAGATGATTAGGGTATGACTTACAATCGGAAGCAGAAACATCGCAAACCGCTCGGCGAGGTTACACTATCACGAATGTGGCAGGAGCTTGATTACCATTTATTGTATCACCGGAGGGGCACATATTGAACACCTGTAGGAACTTGAATAAATGTAGTTTTGAGATAAATTTGAATTTTCTAAATATATTAATTACAACGTTCACAATCATGTTTTCTTTTTGTCCCATTCAATATGAAACACACTGTATTACCTCAAATTTTTTATGTATAAACAAATAAAATTTTAAGGTTATAAGAAACGTTAAGACAAATCTAGCAAATTTGTTACTGATATGAAATTAAAACTTTCACTCTGAAATAAAAACATAAAAATATTTTTATTAAATATATACATATTAATTAATATATAATTGTTGCCTTTACATATCCAAACCTGTTTATCTGATGGGTATCAACATATGGGTAGAAACCAAGTTTCGTGGACTGTTGGCCATTTTTAGCTACTTTCTCACAAGCTGATCTCCAAAATGTTTCTGTGATGTTTACGCTTTGTGTTTAATTATGAATTTTGTGTTTCGTTATGAATTATATTTAGACATTAAAGGCTGAGGGGGGGGAATAAATTTTTGATTTTGAAATGAAGTGAATGCAAATTCATATCTTATTTTCTTTTTTATTCTCTTTTACTTCAAAATCCAGCGCCACTGGAAATACGAGGACAACTTTTTCATTTTTATAACATTTTCAAAATACATTAATGAATAAAGAGGTCAAATGATGTTAATTAGAAGCTCAAAATTATGCTTTCATTGTATTGGTTTTTTACACCCTCCCATCTTCAACTGTGTTTTAGGTCATCTAATGTTAAATTATTTTCATGTAAATGAAGGAGTATAATTTTATCTTAATACAGTAGAACCTATTTTTAACGATCCCACGATACAACAACCCCTTCGTTAGAACGACCATCTTAAAAAGTCCCAATTGTTTTACCACAGGAATAATGTTAATTTTGAATCATTACAACGACGCCAAGCGTATTATTTTTCGTTAGAGCGACCGCCACTGTTAGACCGCAGAACTCATGAGCAAGGGGATTGTTTTTAAATTATTGTACTGTGTTGCAACTTCAAGAAGCCTGTACTCCTCTCTTTGTGTTTGCTTAAAGGACCCTTTCGTCACGTATTCCTTTGATGTCCTAGGTAGATGACACTCCAGACACTAATGAAATGACCCAGCTCCTCAGTGTCAAATTTCAGGATCTTCTATTCCTTTTGATGCGTTACTTGCGGTAGACGAAACTTTACAGTGCCGCGAAGAAATTTAAATGAGGACGATTTTATAGCCCGTATTACCGGAAATGAAGAAATCTGCGATTCCGACGACGGAGAAGAAATCGTCCAAGCTTTTGAAAAAATGAATGAAAAAGAAGTATTTAATGCAATTAATGCCTTGCGTCAATATTTTGAAGGATAATTTAATTCTGAAGACTTCCTTCAAAATCTAACGGATATGGAATCAGTGATAATGAAAAATTTCCAAATGAACTTGAAACAGGCGTCAATAAAAGGCTTTTTTTCCAAAAATTCAGTAATGGAAATACAAATAAATAGAAGTGTTCTCTAGGTATGTACTGTTGCATCATTTTTTTTTATTTTTTTTCCATTCGTTACAACGACTTTTCGTTAGAACGACCATATGATGTTGTCGCACAGGGGGTCGTTATACCGAGGTTCTACTGTATAAGTATTGAATATGACTCATGCGTAAATAGACGTTATGTGCAGTTTTTGTGTAGCAACAGTGGTACATATAATTTTCAACAGCGCTGCCACCGACTTTTCAAATTAATTTTTATGGCGATTTAATGCATTCAGTTTTTTTTTCTTTTTTTTTTACACTTTTTTTACTAACTATTATTTTTTTACTGTTCTGGAGTTGGATTTACATTTTATTGCACTAAAAGAAAAGAAATCGATATAATGTTAGTATTTTTATTAAATTTAATTTGATTAGCTGCATGTTTAATCCTATTTCATTTGACACTTAAACTAGAAAGTATGTATCTCAACAAGGGCTGTAGGCTGGCTGTTAAAATGAAAATAAATACCTTTTTAATTTTCAATTAAATGGCATAAATAATATGATAATAATGTTAATCAAGAAAATGTTTCGTAGGCAATGATTTAAACTTCTTCAGTTAAGGATAAACACCGTTAATTAAAGTATTTCTCTTTTATCTCTTAAAAAAAAATGAGCAAATAGTATGTGTATATACAAACATATATACAGTTTTATTTGGAGAGGGAAGAGGTTTAAGCTTAGAAATGAAGTTGACTACAAGAATAAAAACTGAGGAATTGTTATGAAATACAACTGAAAAGATGTTTCATATTTTAGCTAGCAAATACGACAATGCTACTATTCCGTAGAATTTTATTGAAAAGTGTTAATAAATGTAACCAAATCGAACATTTTGATCTAAAAAAAATTCAAACTACCGATTTGAACCTGTACTTTGTATAATTTTAACAGATCTTCATCTCACAAACACAAATATAATTTTGAAATACATTTTCTATTCTAAAACGTCTACGCTCATTAATATATGAGCCGCTCAGAAGCCAATGCGGTTAAGTCCAAAACACAAAAATTGAGAAAATTAATGTTTTTTGATACATTAGTTTTTAAAATTCTTGGTTTATTAAATTAATTAGAAAAGTGTATAAAGTCTTTTTTCGAGTTGTAAACTCTGCAAAAAAAAAAAAACAAAAAAAAAACAAACAAGATATGTACAGGATGTGTAAATTAAAACGTAAGTATTTATTGAAATAATGACAACATCTTAAAATTTTAGGACTTATACATTTTGGCAGCTGAAAAAGATAAGAAATTTATGTAAAAATAATAAAATAACATTTATTGTCATAAGTTTTATGTTTATGTTTTTCAGTGTTACCAACAAATATCGAAAGAAGAAGAAGAATTTAATTTTTATTTCAATATTTATGTAAAAAAATATTGATCAAAGGTGGACTTATTCATAATGGCTTCTGAAATTATTATACAATATATTCAGAAGCTATTAAAAAAAGGGCTGTCTAACCTAGAAAAAAGTAACCAACGAGTAAAGCCTTTAATAACTAAGAAAATTATTATTTATTTCATCAAAATTTCCAAAAATCAGAAAATATCAAAAAATGGACTTAAATGCATTGTCTTCTGAGGGGCTCATATATAGGTAAGGTTCATCATCACTATATAATAATATATAAACCCCCAAAAATATGACATTATCACTCTTCACGTTTTAATTAATAAACTCTCATTTATCGGTCTCTATTAGATTTTGCCGCATTTATCGCTACGTATTTGACAACTAATCGTATGAATGCGACTAAGTGGATAAGAAGCCAATGTAATGCTGATTGGGGTTGGAACGCAAATACGCATAGAGCAACAGTAGCCTTGTATCTGGACAACGATCTAACTTTCTCCTTGTTGGACAACGATGATGACCTCATTGCGAAACAGTTAGAACTGGAAGTGTCAACCCATCTACTCAGGTATGCTTAAATATCTTCATTAGACTAACACCAAATAGAAAATCTGAAAAGTACAACCTTTAATTACATTATGATTCACATTTAAACTGAAATTTAGAAGGTTTTCAAAAAATTTGTGATAAACAGCATTTGTGTAATATTTGATAATATAACCGCGAGGTAAAGAAACCTCCATGACTCCGAGGTAGCATCTTAAGCTAGAAACCGAGCGGTTACAAGTTCGAGTCCAGACGATTAGAGTTAATAATTAAAAGTCTGGGTTGTACTCAGAAAGATTATTTTATTTATTCTTTATTCGTTTCTATATTCCAGAAGTTTCCCAGACATTGTTTTGTTATTCTAAAAAGTGTTGATGGAATTTTCCACTTAACTATACAAATTCATATAGGGGTGTTCAATGTTAAGCACTCTTGCTATTGAGCTCCTGTTAGTAAAATTGTGTTCCTTTTGTATCTGACTCTTGTATCCACCTCTTGTTCTTTTGTATCGACCAGAGGGATTTTAACTCAGCACCAGTTTAGGTCATAGAAGCACTAGAGTGCGAGTGATACACTTCAGTTGGTGACTAAAATCCTTCGTTCTCTCCAGAGAGAATTTCTTCAAATAACCTCAACTGCACTTCTGACTTCGATATCAAATACCAATACTGCACGCCACTCTAAATTAATCAGAGGTCGGAGAAAACTACGTTTCTTTCATTGGTGATTTCCGGTTCAGATTAACCACTGAGTCTCGACCTATTTTCATATGGAGAGGAACCACTACCTTACCTTACCGCTTACAAAGATCTTGGAGTTCTGTGTTCACTTTTCAGGATTATAGTTGGTACTGATTTCATTTTAATCTACGACAATGTGCGATCATATATAGCTCATCTGATCAACAATTTTCTGGGAAAGTGAAGCTATTTGCCGGATGGATGGGCCAACCAGATCTCTAGATCTTAATCCCATACACAGAGCATTGAGAATATCTGGGACGCTATGGGGAGGTAATCTGCAACTTACAACCGTCCCTTGAATCTGAAAACAGCTTCGGTAAAGAATTCGGACCAGCTCTCACACTTCCAGCTATGCCTTACTTCCAGCATGAAATACTGTTTGAGGCTTGTATGTCTGTAAATGGGTACCATAATTTATTAGCCCTTTTTTTTCATTTTGTAACTACCGTTTCATAACTTTCGACTCCGAAAAATTTTAATCACGATTTACTATAACTGTCAAGTAGTTATTTTTTTACTTTTTATTGTATTATATCAACTTATGCTCTAACCGAATTTCTTTCAAATCTGTCTAATAGTTCTGGAGGTAATCGACCAAATTTAAAAATTCTCTTACTTTTGAACACCAGTGCAAGCACTCAATATAGTATATGCTGAAGCACGCTAGTCAGACATATCTCAACTAGAAGCAGCTAGGGGTGACGTAAACTGGAAAATCATAGTGCGAGTATAGAATAGAGGAAGCTTCATTTATTATTGGCAGAATAGATAGCATAAACATCGAATGCAGCTGAAGATATATACCCGTCTCAGAGTTTTGGAAGCCTGTGTTTGCTTGTCCTCTCCATGAAATAAACCCAGTGTGCATAAAGTAAGCACACTTAGAGGATTTATTCCCATACATATGTCCTCAATACTGATTCCCAGTAGATTCATATTTAAATGTTTAGACGCTGACTATGCAACTTATTGCTGCTTATAGTTAACAAGTAATCAAAAAAGTAAAATAAAAGTATACATCATGCATTGTAATTTTATTAAAATGGATATTTTATCAAAGAAAAGTAACAGAATGCACCCATAAACTGTATTCTTTTTGCTTTCTTATTTGTCACTTCATCAGTTTAATCTGATAATTCTAAACTTTTCCACAATTCCTTTTGAATAGCTAATAATCCTATCTAAAAAGATTGAGAGACAGTATCTTTTTAAAATGACTTAATATAGAAAAAATATCTATTTTTAAAATATATGCAGAAGAATCCATTAAACACTAAACTAGGTTTATTACAATAATTACTCCTAGGCGCGAAAATACCTAAAAAGTAATAATATTTTCCACTAAAGACTTTCAATAAAATTCCCTTTATCTAAAAAATATTTATATTTAACATATTTTGATGTTATTTATCCTATCGGCCGCTCTAGAAGTTTGACCAATATGCATACATACTCTACACACCTGCTAATGGGTCATCACTCTTTCACTCTGTTCAACTGACAGTTAAAGTAGCATAGACAAAGATCATACCACTTTCTTTAAAAGATAGAAAATAATTCTAGCGCTGTATCATGCTTACCTGTGCAACACACAAAATAAAATAATGTATGGCGTGCGAACGTTCCCACACTTCAAATGTCAGTGGTATTACATTCGTATACCGCACTCTCGCCAGGTGAAAGACACAACACAAAAAATGATCGTAGTTTGAGGCTATTTCAGTAATAGATACGCATAGACTGGGGCCCACATACACGAAAAACACAGATCACAAGAAGTGTTACCATATTGCAGTCGAGATATGTCACAGGTGACATGCGCGTCATAATGATATTATGACTCGATAGAAAGAGGAATTTATGGTACCAAATTTCTATCTCTGGTGACTTTTGACGTCACTATGACGCGAAAGTCACCTGTGACACATCTTGATCGCAATATTGTAGCACCCTCGCAATTTGACGAAGTTAAATGATGACGAAGTTAAAAGAAAATTATACTATTTTAATGCACGTTAATATCATTAGTTTATCTTCTTTTTCTCAAATACTACATTTTCGAGTTATGTGCTTTTTCTTGGTGGAGTGCAACATATGCCAATACACATTAAAAAGAAATATTATCTAACTAAAGCATTGTTATAACATTGTAGTATCTTGTGGGATAATTGAGAACACCATTATTTGCTTTTCAACCACAGAATATTAAGTAATATATTTTTTATAGGAATAAGCAGGATAAAATAACTCCTACAGAACTGTCATCATATATAAACGCTTTGTTGGCGATTTGTCATAACCCAAGAAATTTCTTTGGTTTCGATCTTGTCCAGAGGCTAAAAAGTGAAATGGAAAAAGAGCAGGACTACACAACACCTCTTCCTTGGTTAACACTCTGTAACGCCAAAGAAAGCATCTCTGAGAGAGTAATCGACAGTTTGCTTCAAAATCTTCAGAAACCATCCGATCTTGGCTTTATTTTAGGTAATTCTTTGTGAATTGTATGCATTATAGAATCCATTAGCATTTAAAATATGGAAGAAAAAGCAATGTTGTTAATGTGCAATGTTTTCTTTCGTCTATTTTTTAATTCTTGATTCATGTTCTTGCTTTTTGCACCGCTAGAGCGTTTTACTCATTAGGCTTAGAATGCTACTTTTTCTTGCTCGAGAACTAGTTGCTACTTTTTCTTGCTCGAGAATTAGTAGCTACTTTGAGGCGAGAGTTGACTTTCAAACTGACGAAATCGGACTCAAAATTCCATATTTCTGTCTCCATCAATTAACAAACATAAATAACAATGCAAAGCAAAAAGAAGTTTCAATAACTACCATATTATAAAGAATATAATTACTGTCACAATATTCAGCAAAATTATTTCTAATAACTTTTAATGTATTGACAAACAAAAAGTTTTCATGTGTTATGAGTATTTGAAACACTTCGTATTAATTTTTTAATGATCATATCTGTAAACGCCGAGCTGTCGCTCTTTTTCTATGAAAGTCCAACACACTCTAGTCTTTTTGGATATGACTTCGCATGGGTCTTTTGCGATGAAGCAGCCATGGAGACTAAATAACAAGCCGTAGACGATTCAAACTTAACAAGGTTGATTTATTACAATAAAATAAAACATTTAAAGAAATATTAAGTGTATAAGTAAAGTCGTCCAGATAGTAGATCACTCTAGATCAACCTGCTCAACTCAAAAGTTCAGCCGGGAGTCCTCCGCTTCTTCTTTTCCAAACAGGAAACCTCGGTTTTAGGGGAGGTTTACAACCCCCTCCCCTTTGACCTTTGTCCTTGGGGTAGTCGACACGCCTCTGGCACCTGGCCGACTCTATCAAAGCAAAATTCTTCTTCTCTGTCGGTGCGTTGACAAAACGACCCGCATGACACCTCCGTACGTGAAGAAAACCATTACGGGGACAATACTGTCATTTTCAATTGTTGAAATGAACAAAAGTTTGCTTGACCACCTTACAGAGACGGACTCGACTCTTACAATATCCATCTGATACCATTAACTGTTTAATTTATAAAATAAAAATTTGTTAAAGTTAGTTGTTAAAAACATGCTATGTCGATTATATCCTAAAGGACATTTTGCACAGGAAAACTCGATATTTTCACTATTATTATTATTTCCATTAATATTTTCCATGAATGTTCGAGATAGCAGCTAAGTTTTATTTTTAAGAACTACGAGGTATTTTAGTAAAAGAAATACGTACGGAACATTTTTGGTGAGCTTCATCTTTGACTAGCAAGTAACTAATATTTTTTTTAGATAATTAATATTTTGTCTTGAAACGCTAACCGCTTTCGCTTAAATACATTGCTAATCACATATAAAATTTTAAAGCAGATTAGTTAAAAGATGTAGTCAATTACTTTTGAAAGTCTACTCTTGCTTAAGCTGTTCTTTAGATTAGGGATAAATATGAATAAATACCCACTTGTATTTCAGCTTATCTTTCTCTTTCTTAATTTTCTCTTTTAGGGTTAAAATTTAAAATAGAAGACAAACTGATGCGCAATACCTAATAAAATAAAAAAATAGATTTAAACTCAGTTTAAAATCTTAAAAAAATAAAAATATTTTTTAATTTTTAAATTTAACTTTAGTGTTTATCCACTTCATCTAGAATCTCCCGCAACTTTGGCCATTAGATGAAGGCAATTTCTTGGCACAGTGTTATTGACTACAGAAATCTGATAATCTTAAAATGCTATTGTTGGTAATCTGAAAAATGACGTTGCATTTCAACGATTTTTAAACCACAAATACGTGTCACAATGTATACGTGTGATGTGGATTGAACAGTTCATATTAATTCATTCCAGCAAATTGTTCCACAGACATTTTTAAAATTTTAAGACATTAATTTGAGAATACCAGTAAGCATTTGGAAACTGTTCGAAATGAGACAAATATCTTCTTTGATTCTTTGTTAACTCATAATATACATCACGTCGTCGAACTGCTGAAAATTCCTCTTTACGTGATGCGGCATAACTCGAGGACAATTTTGCCTCTGTTGTAACTGGTGAGTTAGTTCTCTCAGAATCGAGTTGTGAAGATGTGAAAAGTGAAGGTGTGTCTTTATTTTACCTTCTAAAAAACACATAGACAGTTATTTTTTCTGTCTTATTTCACTAAAGACTGCAACAGTGTTGACTGTTGGTTTAATTTCATACCCGAAGGCAACATCAAAGCAACCTCGCATCAACATTTATGGTATTCTTGATAACTCATGAGTTTCCATTCTGCCATCAACATGTTTGATACTGAAGCGAAAGTTTTAAGCGTGTTACTTCTACATTAATTTGTTTAATTATCTCTGTACACTATCTGGAACGATTCTTCTTTTCTCTAATTGTACTGCTATACATTATTTGTGTTCATTTATTTATTTTTAATTTGAAATGAATGATGTTTTGACTTATTCGCAGAAATCCAAGCTCTCTCAATCATGGCTTTGACGTGCATATCCAGAGAAGACCAATATGCTCACCTGAAACAAAACATAACAGAAGCTTTAACAAAGCTAAAATTAGAACAAAGAGATGACGGTAGCTTTGGTAATGATTACACAACAGCTTTAGTACTTCAGGTAACTATCGAACGTTATCTTTATGTTTCATATCTTTCAGCTAGCTTTTCATACCACATACACTATACTGAATTTATAAAAATTCTTATTTACTGTATTTACCAGAGTGTCTGACGTACCGGCATATACCGTTTTCCGAGATAAATCTTTAATAAAAATATGTTCATCGCCTTATTTACCTATAATAACTTTCTTGGATACTGATTTTTTGAGTTTCTGAACTCTAAAATAGGCGTTTGCAACAGATGCCTACAATAACTTCTCCAAACATCATTGAACCTTGTTAACCCTCTTATAAACAAACCTTGTTCCAAAAACAAAATTCAATAATATTATACATATTGACTTTTATAAAAAACATTTGTCACGTGAAGTTAACTATCTTTTATTCTAAAAAATGCTATTCGAAGGCACTCATAAATGAGAGTAACTTTCAATGATTGCAGTATCCTCGAATAAAATCCTCGATTGTTTTCAACATCTGCAGTATCATCGAATATTGACCATCTTATGTCAATCTTAAAGCTGCAATCTTGGTATTAAAATTTGATTTTTTAACTTAAAAATATTATTGTGTCATTTTGTGTTTTTTTCTTTTTATACATTTAATGTGTCTGGTTGCTAGCAATAAAAATATGCGTATATGTATATATCAAGTATGCATATATCATTGCATGCATACAAGGGTTGGAACTTTAATAGTGGCAACTATTTATTTACATGGAATACAAAAGTGATTCATGTCACCATGTTTTACAGTCCTTCAATATAGTCGCCAGCATTGTGTATAACCCGTTTCCAACGATGTGGAAGTCGCAGAACACCTGTAGCAGCGCCTGTTCTGTTGATAGTTCGAATGGACCGGTCTATTGCCGCAAGAATCTCTGGAACAGTTCTGAAGCGAATGCCACAAAGTAGTTTCTTCATCATAGGAATTAAGACAAAGTCACAAGGGCTTAGATCTGGGGAGTATGGTGGATGGTAAAGCACTTCCCAGCCCCATCGATCGAACAAATCAGTCACAGCTTGCGCTGTATGTGGCCGAGCATTGTCATGCAGAATAATAGGGGCGTTCTGCAGAAAGTGCAGAATTTTTCTCATGCTCAGGCGTTCCTTCAGAATGTGCAGCACAGTCGTATGCGCAAATCCTGTCTTTCGGGTCAGCTCACCAATCGTTTGGCATCGATCACTGTCCATTAGTGTGGCAACAACATGCACTTCTGCATCGTTGACACTATGACTGATGCATGTCTGCCACATTTGGGCATCCTTCATTGAAGGCTTTTACCCATCTTGCTACAGTTCTGTAAGGCAATGCAGATTCCCCGCAAGCCTCTTGAAGCCCTAGATGACATTGTCGTGATGTACGACCTCTGGCACATTGAATTTTTATCCATTTTCGTTTATCTTGTTTTGAAAACGTCCTGACAACACTTTAGACCACAAGATAATACAAGGATCAGTTCTTCGCGTCACTCCGCATTGGTATGACGTGGGAAGGGCGAGTCTTTTTGCTGAGAGGTAAGGTAGGTATGTAGCTCACGTGTGGTATACGAGACATTCTTTGGTTTTGTTGCGTAGCGTTCTTACAGCAATGTTGCTACTATTAATGTTCCAACCCTCGTATATCATCAAGTATGCATTATAAAATTAGTAAAAGATCATAGCACTTGAATAAATTTTTAACAGTACTTTAATAATAAACTCGGATCACAATCAATTGTATTTTATTTATTTGCAGGCTTTGATAGCAAACAATCAAGCGAACGACAAAGATTGGAATTTTAAATCTTCCATTGAATACTTAAAGCAGAAACAGAAAAAAGATGGTTCTTTCGGTGACTTTTTGACAACATATTTAGTTATGCCCATATTGAATGCTAAAAGTTTGGTGGATCTTGGAAAGGTGAACTGCACAAAAGACTTGATTAGGCCGAAGGAAAGTAAGAATTTTTGCAAACTTAGTTGCACACGAAAAGAAATGGAAAATGAATCTTCAAACAATGGGCGGAAATATATGTTTCAGAGAATTTTATTAAAATAATAACCTTTAAAAACATTTTCAATTATAATTTAAACAATGTTACACAATGAAAAATTTCAGAATGCATGAAAACAATTCCTATATTTACGATCAGGATAAAAGAAAACTTTTCCTTCAGAATACAATAAAATTATAAGATGACATACAGGTAAATTTAAATTTTTATTTCCAACAGTGACTTTTAAGTTTCATCGATATCTGTAATTTTATGTCTAACATTTCAAGGTGCTAGTAGAGTGCCTTACTGTCGTGTAGCTCTCATTAAATTTAGGTATTTACCTATGATCAAATATAATGGTTAATATTTTGGTTAGTCTATGACTAAATTTATTTATCTTGCTTAGTGTAGATTATTTAAGTTTTAAATTTAACCACAGGTTCTGAGAGACTACAGACTAATTTTAAAAAACTAATACGCTAATTAAAAGGTGCTAAAATAAATATTACACACTTAAATAGACACATAACAAAGTTGATAGTTTTAAATAAAAATAAGAAAATATATTGTTATACTATTTTTATATCTATGTACAAAAATTTGATTCATACTTCATAAAATTTCTGTTTTGAAATTTTCTATTATGTGCCACCGTATCCAAAATTCAACATTAATCATGTACTAAAACATTTATGTAAAAAAGAAGAGAGAGAACCTAATTCCAAATTCAAATTTTTATAACAAGTGGATATGCAAAGGGATGTGCATCGGCAGGCTGTGCAAGGGCGGTACTCTGGTGGGGGTACTTCAGACTTAGAGTTGGTGAAAGGATGTAAACACTTTTGCGTGTACTCTCGATTGGTGGGATGGCAATGCAGACTTCAGTCCCCCCACTGGTCTGAGGACTTCTAAATAATTTGAGTATTCTGTGAGGCTGCGGCTTGGTTCCCGAACTCTGCTCTCTCTTTTTTTATTATTTTCATCTCTGTCCTTTCTTACTTCTCTTCCTCCAATCAGCAGAGCTGTACATATTCATTGGTCTCCCTTTCCCCGCCTTTAAACCGCAAACATGGGAAAAACTTACCCCTTCAAATTGGGCACTGTCCCTTAGGGACTCATAAATAACTCCACAAAGGTACATTCTTATTTAGTGTCATGAACGGAGACATGGTTCTAATCTGGCACTGGGATCAGAACCCCGCACACGACGAATCCATTAAATTAATTTTTATAGGTCCTCTCTCCTATACAAAGTGATGAGGTCAGATTTAAATCCCAATCATTTCACTACCCGTTTTATTTATATTAATTATATTAATTATAATGATCTAAATTACCTCACCAAACTTACAGTTGTATATAAACTTGTTTACAAGGAATTTTTTATGTCGATTCTGAAAGGATACGAATATTTATGCCTTCGAATCCCGCATATGACATGGAGGCTCATAACCGTTCGGAATCTGCTTTAAGCCTCAGTCTCATTAGACCTCGCGATGTAAAACAATAAACCGTAGCGATCCAGACCAACCTATCTCTTAATTGTAGCTAATCTTTCGAGTTCCACAGACACAATTTTCTCAAGCAAAAAAATGTGTCAATGACGAATTGAAATTGTGTCAATTAAACGAGTGTCATTGACTCTCCTCTACTGTCTCTTAAAGTTACCACTAAAACAAAAAATTCCTTTTTTCTAAATGGCTTCAAAAAGTTTAATATCAAATCATTTCCTCCAAGTTATCAGTAAAAAGACCAATAAGTTTATAGATATATACAGTAAAACCTCCGAATAGAAGGCACCTTGAGAACGACAAATTTGTCCCTTATTTACAGGTTTCTCTTAATTGGAGGGTTAGAAACAAAATGTTTAGAATATATTTTTATTAATACTTTGTTTATATATACTGCATACCTTTAGATTATTTGCAATAAAACATAATTTATGTAACACAATATTGAAAAATATGTCAAATAACTTGATTCTTTTAAAAAATCGAAACTACCTAGACAATGGTTGACGAACCTTTATCGATTAGTGTGCCAGTTGAATTAAGGTTTATTAGTTTTCGATACTCAGTGTGCCACTTCTTATATTTCTTTTAAAGATCATATTTAAACCTCCATAAATTACATAAATAGTTTAATTTTCTAAATTGTTCTTTGTTCTCATATCACAATTTGAGAATCACTGCTCTAATATAAAGGTTTTAAGTGACGTTTATTTAAAAATTCAGCTTTTGTATGGTATAGAAGCCTTTTATGTTGTCACTTTTTTAGACTATTATCTTTAGGAAATCAAACTGTCTAAATCAATAAAGGAGACAATAGTGTTCCTTGGCCCTCTCTTTCTCAATTCTCCGATCTCAAAACATTAGTTTTATTCCATACCAACTTCATGTTCATATATAAGAAACCAAAACCAAAACTATGTCATAATTTATTATTAGTTCTCTCTTTATAACTCAACCCTCTTCCTACTTTCCCAACAAAAAATCTGTGTCTTCTTGAGATGAAGCATCCCAAAACTTCGACCAAAGATTTCCATAGTTCCTTTTGGGAGTTTCGAAGCTGGGTCAGAACTGGTTCGGCCCCTCAATCACCCATTCCTTTTGGAAGGGGGAGAGAAACGAATCGATACGAGAACGTCAAAGGTAAAAAAAAAAATCTTGTCTTTTCCCAGGGGTCAATCTAGTAGGTGGTCGAACCGAGACGTTGAGATTGGTTTCCTCCGACTTCTCTGTTTTTTCTTTTTGGAAAATCCAATTGAATCTAATAACGGTATTCTTCCCTCATTCTCGCAGGAAGTCTCCTGCGAGAATGAGGGGAGAATACCGTCGAAGCGAACGAATGCAACTGGCAGCAAAAAAATGGCTATTTTTTTCTGTACCTAAACTCTCTTTTCTCTAGTTTTTGTGTCATGGACTCACGAATCCATCATTATTTTTCCTTTTTCCTATTTACTTGTTTTATTTCTTGCTCGCTGCTATCCATGCTCACTGAAAGAAACTGAGAAATGACGGGCTCGGCGCATAGATTTTGGTTGATCCATAAACTAGGATTCCAAGGTAGTACGCATGTTGGAAGTAATGTGTATTTATTATTTAGTTTAATTTTCAGTTAGTAAGTTTCATTTTCAGTTCTTTCTATCTTTTTCAATATTGTAAATTCTACCTTAGTAAGATTTTAAACTTGGTATCATAATTGGTCTCCTAATGGAGGCACACCATTTCTTTTTTAGACTTATGTTAGCGTGGAAGTTGGAACAACAAAACCCGTTGTGAGGTGCTTAAATTATTATTTTAAATAGTTAATCATAAAAATTATTTCTCAGGAGTGTAGCAAAAGAACGAGATTAAGAAAGTAAGAATTTAATAAAAAAAAATTAGCCACTGCAGAAAAAAAATAACACATTGAAATACTGCAGCAATGATTATACATAATCATTTGTTCTAAGTTTCTGAATTCCAACAAATCATAATTTAGAAAGAGTGAGAGATAATTCAAAATATAGAAAAATTATCACTGTTATTCTGTATTGAAATAAATATTTTACATTTAGGTAATGTGATATCGGATATCAAAAGCAGGCTTGGAGGGAAAATTCCTGTCAAATATTCTCTTTTTGTTGGAGATCAAAAAGATCAAGTTCATCCTATATTTTTAAGGACACCAGAAAACATCACGGCTTTCGAACTCATGGAACTGGCAGCTGATATCGATTCCAAATACATGTGAGTATTTAAATTTAATTGAAGTTAAACTTCATTTCATCAAAACTTCTAAGATAGCAGTGAGTCTTACAGGAAGAAAAAACTTTATTGAATGAAGAGTTCTTCATATTTTTTCCATGGTGGTTGGATACCGGCCATTTTGGACTCCTCAAGCTCCATGTAAACCTATGGAGAAAATGGTTCTACTTCAGGGCAGTTCGCATTCGAAAGTTTTTTTTAAATACATTTTACTACGGTATGGAGCGGAAAATTCTCCACGTTCTGTTTGACAAATTTTTGCTTCCCTATACAGCAGTGTTTCTTAACCTTTTTGGCACAATGAACCCCTTTAAAAATTTTAAATATGTGACGGACCCCTCTGTGAAAAAAAAATTGCTTAAATAATGCTTTGTTTAAGCAATTGATTAATTGCTTATTGTTAATTAATTGTTTATTGCTGTAAATAATTGCTTTGTTTTATTATTTAATTATTTTAATATTTTTATTTCAATAGTATGAAAAATTTGAAGAAATTAAAATTTTTAATGTGAAGGCTGTTACTACTTTTCCTTGATTAACAGATTGAATTGAGGGTTTTGGTTTGGTTTTGAAGCGCTACGGTCTACTTTTCGCAACACGAGGGCTAATGAGACCGGGACCTACAGCTTAAAGCCGATTCCGAACTGCTACGAACATCCATGCCGTAGTGGGATTCGAACCCACGAGCTCCGGTTCCGAAGGCCAGCACCCTAACCATTCGGCCATCGTTCGGCGATTGAACTGAGGGATGGTTTACGACAAAGCAACGCGCATATCATGTCGATTTCGATGTTTTGTTTTTATTGTGACAAGACAAACATTAAGAATTCAAATGAAAAAGTAAAACAAATATTTTGTTTTAAAAATTTGCAAGAACTTTGGGGAACTGATTTTAACATCACTTTATTTCCAAGTGAAGTAAAATTCAAAGGCTACTTTGTGTTTCTAAAAATTTCAAATTTTATATGGTTTGCGAATGTTCTTTTCCTCGTATTGTAGAGGTCTCTATTGGGAAATGGCATACAGAAGACTTACAGAGGTTGCCTGTGACAAAAAAAAAGTTTTTTTCTTTAAATATTGATGCAAACATTTTAAAAATTAGGAGCAGTTCGTGGACCCCCAAAATATGACCCATGGACCCCCAACGGGTCTATGAACCATGATGCAAACATTTTAAAAATTAGGAGCAGTTCGCGGACCCTCAAAATATTACCCACGTACCCCCAAGGCAGTGGCGTGCGGTCCATATGTGCAGGGTGTGCACTGCACACCCTGGCAAAATTATGAGGAGCAATAATTTTCTTCACCTATGTCTACCTGTCTTTATATGGTATATAATAAATATTATTTATAATATATTCAAATATTATGTTGATTTACTTGCTTGTATTCCCGCAGTGCGTGGGACAGGTGTGCACCACGTATCGCAAACGAACATGGTTTCTCATGTGCAGCACTGCGCAACTAAATTGAAAATCACGCTTTATATGTATGCGGATGGAGGAAACATACTATGGCACTGAGGAAACAGCTATTTTTTGCACTTGGCATTCAGAATCATGCGAAGGTACGGTTTATTAAGCGTTGTAACGTGCTGAGCGCTTTTGTTTTTTTTAACTGATTAACTGGCCATACGATTTTAATTAAATTAAATTTATATATGTAAGATTTGTTTTTGGAAATTAAAAGTTTTTTCAATATAAAGTGAAATGTTTTAGTATGGTAAATTAATTCGGTGATATATATTTATTGAAATAATTAGCGGAAAAGCAATGTTGTTTTTTTAAAGAAATGAATTTTAACAGAACAGTCCAAATTTTACCATTCATGTGTCTTACAGACAGCATATAAGTTATATTCTGACACCAAATTGTTTTTTTTTAAAAATTTGTCAATTGGGTTTTTCGCATTTATTATTTCCAATGTAAAAAACAATTATAAATATAATTTAAAATTACAAAAAACAGTTCGCTCTATTGTATAGCATCCTCTGCACCTGAATAGACTTAGTTTGTCGACACCAATAAGCATTCGGATGAGGACCCAAAAAACGCCATGTGTCTATTTGCTGAACATATAAGATTTTTAGAAGCCTGAAGCGTGCTTTTTCGACGGATATGACACCATACAACACAAGATATGATTTTTGCTTCAGTGCTAGTAGAATACTCATAAGTTTAGTTGTTTTTATAGTTATAACTCGACTACTCGTAAGTAAATATTTTATTTATTGTAATCTTTCAGAGTCATTATAAATATAACCGTTTCAGAATGGAGAAACGATGTCTCAAATTTATAAAATTCTGTCCCTCTGCACACCCTGCATGAAAACCTACCGCACGCCACTGCCCCAAGGGGTCCATGAACCACAGGTTAAGATACCCTGCTCTATATAGAGGAAGTATTGTAGCGGCGAAGATTCAGTGATCAGATTTCAATGCAGATACTAATTCTGACCTCTCCTGAGTCTTTTTTTAAGGGTTCTTTTCTTACATGAAGCTTAAATATTCAGTCTCTCCTTCGGAGCGCATGGCGTGAGTGAACCCTGTTAGCTCGTAACTAATCTTTGCCCAAATTGCTTTACACTTCTGCATTGAATAATAATTGAAGCGTAATTGTGCTTTTAGTAACTAATATAGCATTTAGGGATCATAATTTTTTAATTTTCCAGATTTATAAAGTACCCCTATGAGGCTGTAAAAAAAAATGGTTTGTTTTTTTTCTGAGAATTACTTTTCTACAAAAATAATAGATTAAATTATCACGTATGTAATCTATTTTAATCTTTATTTTGTATTTATAATATCTAAGTTTAGTAATAAAACGTATGAAATAAGCAGATTTTTGTAATTTAAATAAGAAAGATATTAAATGAGATGGTTAAGAATGAAGTCATAATTCTAGAATTTTTTTTACCTATAATTATGTGATAAATTGATAAATTTAAGCGTTTCTCTTAAAATGGGGGCTTATAAATAATTAAACGCTCGAAAAGGGGACGGATTGGATTTCGAACGTTTTAAAGAGGATATTTTTTCGCTGCTTACAACTATGAGGCATTAAAAAAAAATGGTTTGTTTTTTTGGCTGAAAATTACCTTTTCAACAAAAATAATAGATTAAAAACAATGTGATACGAAGCTATGAGGCAGGTTAAAAAAATTAGTTTTTGATTATCTTTCAACAAAAATAATAGATTAAAAATATTTTCTGTGATACGAAGCTATGAGGCATAAAAAAATGGTTTTGTTTTTTTTTATTACCTTTAACAAAAATAATAGATTAAATAACGAAGCTATGAGGCATTAAAAAAATGGTTTTGTTTTTTTTGAGAATTAAAACAAAAAAAAATAAAATTAAATAATACTTAATCTATTATTTAAGTTTTAATAAAAAATTATTTATGAATTATTTTTAAAACGTATAAAAGAATGCAGAGAAATTTAAATAATTTAAATAAGAAATGATTAAATGAGATTTTAAAGGAATGAAGTCATAATGCTAGAAAAAAAAAATTTTTTTACCTATATATTATGTGATAAATTGATAAATTTATTATCTCACACCCAGAAAATGGGGCGGTATAATTTGCATTATTTGTCGAAAAGGATTGGATTTCGAACGTTTTAGAAAGATAGTATTTTTCGCTGTGATACGAAGCTTATTCATACCAATTTACTTCAGAATCGGATCTAGTTTTAGGAAGATAAACTTTTAGATAAACTTTACTCGCTTTGAGTTTTCAACCCTAACTCATCAAAAATCCAATATGGATGCTCTATCCATTCCAGGCTGATCTAACTATTATCGAGGACAGACGGACAGATAACTTAGACTATTATTACATTACTAGAAGAAAGTTTAAGGATACACATGAAATGTTTATGAGCCAGGGACATCCGTAAAGCAATAAAATTTAATAAAATAAAAATAATAAAAATTATAAAAAATGAAAATAGTAAACATTTTATTTTAAAAATAATAAAACAATTTTGAAAATAATAAAACAACTTAAAATAAGAATTTAAAAAAAAAGCAGAAAAGAAATTAATTAGACATTTAGAAAAATTTAGCTGTGTCGGGGACTGAACCGTCAACACGAGAAGTACGACGATCAAATGGGCAAACCTCTACCGAAGTACTAGTCTACGCATAATTGGAACTATTTAGAGTATTTGAGGGTTGAGTAATACAGTCCATTTTTTTACCCGCCCAGCTCCCTCTTATTCTATACTATATTCATATCAAGAATGACTTTAGTATAGAATGAGAGGGAGAATAAGACTTGAAATAATAGCATTAAACGCTCGAAAAGGAAGGATGGGGTGGATTTCGAACTCGCTTTGAATTTTGCTAACCCTAACTCATAAAATCCAATATGGATGCTTGTATCCATTCCAGGTATAACCGCTTCATAAATTCGTGGACAGACAACTTAGACTATTATTATATAGGGGATAGTAGGGTAAATTCACTATTTTATAATGCTTTAAAGTACGCTCTTTCGAGTTAGTTGATCCTTTGGGCATTCAAGTTTACCTTGAAATTTTGTTTAACTCCTTGAAAAATTACTCATTCCCATATCATATTGAAAGAAAAGTGTTACACTATTTTGCAACATGAGAGTGCAATTTTCATTAAATCTCTCACCGGACTAGCTACTTTCTGTCAGGTCCAAATAGATTGAACATCTACTCATAAGAAAGAAACATTCGATGCAATCATTCACTGATCATTTATTTAATTTTCTAGTTCACTGAACTCCAGCTAATTTTTTTCATGAATATGGATTCCCCCCTCCTTTTTTTTCAGGCTTTTAAACTTGTTTCATTTAATCGCTGCATTGTTTTTCAATAAATTCTTTTGCCAGATACTTTTTCTGAAATTTTTTACCATATCTCTGAAACCCAATATGGCAACGCGGCTGCCCAAACTTGCGTTGCCACATTAGGTTCCTCTTGTTTAAAATTTCAACTCTATTCATATTATTAAATCCCAATTAAAGTTTCGAAAGCCCAAATTTTTCATGAAAATTAAATGTCTAGACGTAAAAATATTTTTCATGCATTAACTATTCAATCTAAACACAAAACATTACCCAAAAAAGATACTTTTAAGTAATGATAATAAAAAAGTAAAAATTAGCTCGCAAGAAGCATTTTAAAAATAAATATTAAAAATCCATAAAGTATTTCAAAAAAATTAATTTTAAACAATCATCTAATATTTAAAATATTTTTAAATGCGAGTTTTATTTATTTTTATTTATTATTATTTTTAATTGTTTTGTTATTTTTACTGTACGTATACAAAGTTTCATAAATTTAACCCCTTAATACCGCGGGCGTAAAAATACGCTTCGAGCAGTAGATGTGTTAACACTTTCGTAATGTGTATGCGTATAATTATATCAGCATTCCGTACAAGTGAGAGTTCTCAGTGATTAGCCAGAAATTTTTAAGAAACGTACTGCAGGAAAGCTTATTTATACGTCCAAATCAGTTAAAGCACTGACTGCGCAAGCCGTTTATATACGCCCACAGCAGTTAAGGGGTTAAATCAATAATTTTCATAAACATATTGTAACGTCTCCTGTCTCCTCAAATGTAGGTAACTATATTATTTTATTTCAAAGGTTCAAAACTCATGACATAAAAGAAAAGAAATATGTGTATGAAATATTCAACATACCTAACGATCCTGAAAATAACAAATTTTGGTTCCTTTTTCACAATGCCGGAAATGAAACAGTACTAGCTAAATCACAGGGTAAGTGATTAACTTTTTTAATATAACATAAAATATATAAGACCCATAAAAAATTCGCAAAGCATTTTCATTTATGGATGCCAAAACATTTTAGTTAAGAAATGTGTGTGCAGCTGATATTTTCAGTCCTTTGCACTCATATGTACATGGTATTTGTAGTTATATCCCACGGAGAAAAAAAAGGAACAAGACTTTAGTCTTGTTCTTTTCTAGTAATCCTTCTAGTAATCTTGTAAAAGAAAATTTTAGTAATCCTATGTCTAACCACTAAATACATATCTTTTAAAAAAATCACTAACACCTTATTTAACATAAGAAAAAATGTCATTTTTACATAAAAAATCCAATGATATCAAAAGTACGAAGTTCCTGGGAAAATTCAATATTAGCAAACAAGTAAAAAGAAAACAAGACTAGTTACACGTGTCAAACATGCCATAAGATAGCAACTATATGGCGACATATAAGAGCAAAGGTTTAAATATGAATAATTTAAAATGTACAAATAGTGACTAGGCATTCTACGTCAAATGAAAGTGAGCCAATGCGAAATATAACAGTTGTACTTTATTTAAAAGTAATTTCCATGAACATAGAGACATTTGTCCCATTGACAAACGAGCCGCGTGATTCCCATCTCATAAAAAAACTCCTTGGGCTGCTGATTAAAATAGTCTGTAACTGACTCCTTCACGGCGATGTCTGACATCATTTTGGTACCCTTGAGATGCTTTTTCAGTGTCCCGAAAATGTGAAAGTCGCTTATCGATGATTATCCTCCGTTCTTGTCTAACCAGCTCATCAACTTGTGCAATTGTTTCGGGGGGATGCAAGATGGCTTTTGCCCGGTCTTGGATCATCTTTGCAACTTTCATATCCTTCTCTGAAACGTTTACTCCAACGTTTCACGTTGGCCAATGAGATGCAATGTTCACAGTACACGGTAGTCTTACGGCGACTTAATTCTTCTTAGGAAACACCTTCAGCTGTCAAAAACCTGACTACACCACGTTGTTCCTCTTTTGGAGCTTCCATTATGTCACGCTATCGTCTTCAACCCAATGTATGAGAGCCTTAAAAACTTATAACCTCACACTTTTATAAATGAGGGATATGTCCCTGCGCTACGTGTGTGCGTCGCAGATGATGGACAGTCTTCCATTCCTCTTTTAGAGATTCCATTATGTCACGCTATCGTCTTCAACCCAATGTATGAGAGACTTAAAGAACTATAACCTTCCACTTTCGTAAATTAGGGATATGCCTCTGTGATACGTTGTTGCGTAGCAGATGATGGACTGAGTTTAACATTCCTCTTTTGGAGCTTCCCTTATGTCACGCTATCGTCTTCAACCCAATGTATGAGAGCCTTAAACAACTATAACCTCACACTTTCGCGTCACTTTCGTAAATGAGTGATCTGTCCCTGCGCTACGTGTGTGCGTCGCAGATGGACTGAGCCATTCTTGCGCAGGGGGGTTGGCTCATTTTCATTTGACCGCCCTCGTACAATGGTATTTTTGACAAAAAATAGAATGCTCATCAGGGCCTTATTATCTCAGACGCAAGTGGCCTGAGACCCTCTGAAGAATAGGGACCTAAATCTATGACTCATCTATGCATTAAGAATTCGACCTCTACATATTAAGTATACATCTTCTATGTATTAAGTATACATTACGATGTGCCGACCTTCTAACATATGCTTTAAATGGTGGTTGCATAGATGGCAGACAACTCCTGGTCAAAAGTTTTCTGTGAAGGTTTGCCCAAAAAACAATGTGAGAAACAAGTAAAATGATTGTGTTGGAGACTTTCTGCCTTGATTTTAAATATGCACCCACAGCAACATCGCTGACATCACAAAAAAAATCAATTACATGAACTTCAGGGTCAGGATGAGTCAACATGGCAGCTATTGCTAGTTGTTTGCATTCTACAAAAGCAGCTAACTGCTTCTCATTCTACTCTGGTTGTCTTTCTATTTTTTGTACCTTAAAGAATCTCACTGAGTAGTACTGGATATGAGCGACTTGTTTAACATTGAACCTATAATAGTTTAACAGACCCATAAAACATTAAAGTTGCTTGAGGTAAAGGACAGTCTAGGATGGATTTAACTTTATCAGTGACGGTTTTAATTCCATCTTCACAAATATAATCTTAGGAGAAGTAGTTTAGAAGCATGGGCATGGGTATATAAAAAATAGGCTTGTAGTTGCAATGTCATCCAAGTTCAAACAATATCTCTGGAGGTGGCAACCTCCTGCTATGTCCCTTCTTTCATTTTCAAAAACCTACTTTGAGCTAAAAGTTGTTCTTTCACCCTAGCAAGCTCTTGAAAGCAAAAACCTGCACCTTAAATCAAGTAGCTTCTGACTCACAAGGTTTATCTCATCCAAGTGGTATTAGGAACAATAACTATATCTGCTCCAAAATTATTCATTACCATACTTCATTTTAAATATAAATCCATATAATAATCAATCTGGTCATATGCAATTTTATGCATTACAAGCAATTTTAACAACTATATTTGATCTTTTTTCCCAGCACCAGATGAACTATATGTGCATGAAAAGGATCACATAATAATGTGGTACAAAAGCCTGAATACTGTGGCACAAACTCTGAATTAATAGAAAAGTGACTCTGAAGAGACAAGTAAACAAGTAAGTACAAGCAAAATATTTTACTTCATAATTCAATGAGTTTTTATAAAACAAGACAAATGCAAAATACAAATTGAATTTTAACTGAAAAAAAAAACTAACAAACCACAGAAACTTTTTTTTGATATTGTAATGTACATATTAATTCTTAATGAAGAAACCTTTTAAAAGGCATATTTTTAAATAGATTCTTATCAATGACAGAAAGCATTTATTGGATCAAATAATTTTACTTCAGTTCTACAAAAATATACAGTTAGTCTTGTTAGAGTTACATCAGAATAGCGTACCCCTTGGAATGCTAGGCAACTTTTATTGATGGGCATATCCAAACAGAAATGATAGAATACTAGTTTAACAAGTTTTAACTTTCAGTAGAATTGCTATTGTTTGCCAAAGCCAATCAATTTAATTTCACAAAATTAAAAACCAATATGATTTAGTCCCATTTAATACATATCAGAATGGTAATAAAATGAGATCTGGATATCAAAATATAGACATGATGGGACCAGTAAAAAAAAAAAAAAATAAGGTTGTATGCTTATCATTTTATTTCCAGTTGTTGAACATACCCTCTTCTGATATCAAATCATTTTGTGTGTAAAATACTAAACATTATTGTTGTGTTGTGGAAAAATATGTATATATAGCTCAAGAACATACAGTTATAAAATTCCTAAAAGCCTGTGACTCCTATGCATTTTGCAAACAGTTTATAGAAAGTGCTATAGCTAAATTTTAACTTAATTTTCCAAAATCCTATATTTCCTTATTTTAAGTCATAAATGTTTAAAAAAGAAACAAAATTATTTTAAGGAAAGATGTTGTGTTTCTAAATAAAATTAGAAAATTTTACTTGTGCATAAAAAATCGGTAAAATAATAATTTGTCAATCTTTTTCAAAATATAAAACTTAAACAACTGATATTTTAAATGTAGACTGATTATAAAAAAAAATAAAAATTAAAAAATTTTAATTAAACTATATTGATTTTAATAAAGTTAAATAAAGTCAAAATAATTAATAATAATGGGATTCTCAATATATTTTCTATTTTCTTATTCTATTTTTGCATTATTACAAGATTTTGGACATCACAGACACTTGTGTAATAACTTATATTTATAATCGTGTGATAAAAACAACTTATACTGAAGAAGTTTGAACACTTTTTAGGCAATTAATATGCATTTTAGCAATTAAAATCTTGATTTATATTTTAAAAATAATTTAATTTAAATGAAATAAACACACTAAATTTACACACAGATTATCAAAAATACATTTAATAGCAAAAGAGGTGCAAGAGGGGGGGGATAGTCTATATACCTATTACCCTCTGAATCCTCATGTCTGTCTCTCAAACAGTAGTCAATTTTGTTGAACAAATGTTGTTACATTTATACCTTATATCAGATATGCCAACATTCAGGCACTTGTGTCAGGAGCAACAGCGTGGTTTCAAATTTCAACAGGCTAATTATACATAAGTACATATCTTATTGGTTTCAAAATTAAAATTAAATTTAAAATATTTACACAGTAGTAAATTGTAAAAGGTAAATTAAAATCTATGCATTTAAAAATGTATGAGTAGTTTTTTTTAGCTTTAACAACTTATTTTTCAGAACAGTGTTTCTTATCATTGACTCCGATTAAAATATCTCCATTTTTCTATCATCAGGGATTCTAGAGTTTGTCTACTCAAATTTGACCTAAATTCAGTTTGATTTTTCCCGAACAGTTCTAAAAACTCTTTAACATGCAGCATTACTGTGTGAAAAGAGTAATATTCAACATTATTTTGCAAAACTTTGTATTTAATTACTGAATCATAATCTTTTAGCAGTTCAAAAATTTTTTTATTTTCCAGGGCAATCTGAGGAATTCCGGAGTTATCAAATTTTTGCATTGCTCCAGAGCAGTTGGCATGTCTGTTATATGGACTATGTTGTTGCAATATAAAGCTATAGAAATACCAATTTTTATCATTTTCATATTTTTATTAGAGAAATAAAGCATTAAAGACTAACATAGGATTATACATACTATATTTCAAACTTTCATACACAAAATTATTAAAATTTTGCAAAAAAAAAAAAAAAATCATGACTATTGTTGATGCTAGATAAAAACATAATCACTGTTGATTACATATATATATCATTCCTTTTTTTTTTCTGTATGTGTGTGTCTGTTAAAAACATCTACACCTAGATTCCCAAATCTAAAAACATAGGTCAATCAGGAATTGGTTTGTTTATTAAAAATAATAGAATTATACGCCTGTGCCTAGTTCCCATAATGTATCATAACTACCAACATACTGCCTAATGAGTAGAGCATTGTTCTTCAGTACTGAAGTTCATGGGCTCAAAGATCAATGTTGGCATGAATATAAGTAGTACTGGGATTGACTTTAAAAAATTGATCCTAATCTTATTAGTCTTTATGTAGCAAAATAGTACACCATAGCACTCCAAACAAAACTTACCAACATGTTACTGTTAAAAATCTTGCAATTTTCCACACTGAAAGCGTAAAATGCATATTTTGATAATGTGACCATTCATACTGGTTTTATGATCATTGCAAATGACATTACAGACAAAAAGAGGCATTAAATCTATTCTATAAAAATTAAGTGTTTTAAAGATAAGATACAAAATTATACTTCACAGTTTTAAAGGATTAAATTTTACTCTGAAAAAAAAATTAAATGGAAACAGATTTTTTTAATTACTAAATTACACCTTTAAATAAAGAACAAATATTCAATTTCTTTAGTATGGCATTTATGCTCTTTTGAGCACTGCCTGTACTTCCATTCCTGTTCAATAAAAATGGTGTATTTTTTATAGCCTTAGGATTTCACTCCAGTTTGATAACTACTAGGTCAGAGGTAGGCATATTTTCAAGGCACAGGAGCCAATTTATATCAAGGAAACAAGAAAAAAATTAAGAGACAAATACAAGTATTAATTGCTATTGATACAATGCAAAGTCAGAAATCTGAAGAGATGCATGTAGATTGCTAACCATGGTCTGCTGAACTTGGTTATATACTAGGTCAACCTCAGACTGTAGACAGAATCCTACTGGCTAGAAATACCAATTTCTCCTTTTAAACTTTCAGGCAAGTAGACAAGAGACAAACTAAACTCTTTTCTCTTTAAATAAAACACCTAATATGATTTAGAGTTCTAAAAGTTATAGAAATAAAATGCAAGCATTCATGCTCCTACTAAATTAAATAGTATTGCATGTTAGAAATAGATATACTCAAATGATATTGACACATTGTTCATATTAGAAATTAATGATTTACTAATATTATATTTTTTTTAATATTGCCATAAATTCATGCTCTTTTCAAAATAATAAATACAATACTATATTGCAGGGTTGGCATGATTTAAATCAGTTGATTTAAATCATTTTTTTCACTTCTTTTAAAACATATATTTCAAAGACAGGAGAATTGGGAAACAGTCAGCACAGAAATACCAATAAGTAAATAAGTGAATTAGATAGCATGATAGATTTTCTAAGAATTTAGGGGTTGTTATCAGAAAGTATGTAGTAGGGGTAGGTACAATGACTAGTTATGACTAGTGGAATTCATTTTATGTAATGGGGGGTAAAAAGAGTATTACAGAACTTGAGATTCAGTTTGTCTACCAAATAACAACAGCCATGGCATCATCTGCTAGAATAGAAAGACAGTTTTCTTCTTTGGGTATTGTTCATTCTAGCCTTCGTAACAAATTAGGAATGGATACGGCATTGAAACTAATGTTTTTATTGAAACAGTTAAATCCATAATTCGTTGCTTAAAAAATATTGAAATAATTGTGATTTTTTTTAATAAATAATTTGCATTAAATGAATATTTAACTTGTTCTTTAAATTTATATCTTATTTAGTTTGCACCATCCAATTACAAAATAATGAAATGTATTTAGATAAAAAATTATGTATTTAATTTTAGGTAATCAGTGTGTAGAATATACTAGATAGATAAGTTTTACTTATAACAAACTATTCCATGTATATTGCAAAAAATATAAAAACACAACAATAATTAAAATTAGAATTTAGAAAAAAATCAAATAAATCTGTTTTAAATTGAAAAAATCTGATTTAAATCAAATAAATCTTTTTTTTTTTTTCCAAACCCTACTATATTGTTTGGTTACATTAAAACAAGCAAAGATAATGACAAAAGTACTTTTAAAAAATTAATATAGTTCACTTCAAGAAGTTTACAAAGCCCATTTAACAAATATATCCCATTTAACCTCTTTTTATAATTAAATGCAGAGCATTTGTGATTATTTGTTTAAAACTAAAATGACACTGCATAATGCCAGTTTATTATAAACATATAATCATATACATTTAACAACTTTTCAGAGTTTCACTAGCATAAGATGAGATTTATTTTCCTGCATTCTCACGAATGCAAGAAATTAACTAATGTGCATTGACTTCAATGTTAAAAAATTATTATCTTTTATCAGTAATATATAAACATATGCTCATCTCACAAGCATAATTTTTTAAAGCCATTATTATAGGTCAATTAAAAATGTCTATGTAGTATATAACACATAAACAAGTATCATAATTTATTTAAGTTACAGTCAAAGTTAGGGATTTCAAAATAAAATAAAATTTTCTTACAAAATAATGTTACAGAAGTAATTACAATTTGATGTGAATTTCATACAATCTTTTTAAATGTTTAACTTTTCCTTTTTTTTTCAGTTAAAGTTGTATAGCTGTGAACTTTCTAAATGAATTTTTCAACTCACTCGACTTTACAGTGCATTTTTTAAGTGATTTGTTATTTATAAGATTCTTTAATAATCTTGGTAATTATCTCGTAACCCTATTAGGTTTTGCAGTATTTCAACATAGTCATCTTTCTCAAATGAAGACTCAGAGCATTTCACATAGACTTTAAAATTCATCTTCCCAGCTTCAGCAAGAAGGCCATCAATGAACTGAGCCGCACTATCAGAACTGCTGAATGAAGCAGCAACTGGAACTTTTTCAACTCCTTAAAATAAATACAAACATAGCTGATTCACTTTTCTTTGCTATTTAATTATTACATTTTTCATAAATATGTTTCAGTTCTTTAAGGTATCCGTCTACATTGAAAACATCATTTTTTGCCAAAAATCATAATTTATTTATTTTTTATTTCTCTATTGTAAAATTTCAACTTTTAGGCTTCTAAATCTGTTTTTGTTTTGTCTCTACAGCATTTTAAAGAAAAATTGCAGCTGTTTAAATATCAGTGACAGCTGTCAAAACAAAACGGAAGTAACGACTTCACAAATGGAATTTTAGAATTTAAAGCCTTTTAAACAGCATATTTAGGACAAAACTTTTTAAATTTTCATGAAGATTAGTTTAAACATTTTTCTAGTATTTTTAATAATTAGCAACTTGGCAATTAGAAAGTTTTAAAGCAAGAAAGTGTGGGGAATTTTAAACATGTATTTACATTTTGTAATAGTCAAAGTTGCTTTCATAAACTTCAAATGTGTTTTTCTCAGAATGGTATTTTTAATAAAATGATGAAACTTGAAATGTGATTTCTCAAAAAGTTTTTAAAATATTTTGTTGAAAATTATTATGAATGCTTATGATAGTATTTACTAGTAACTGACCTAAAAGCTTTAAATTTGGATAATTTATAATGATGTTATACTCATAGTTAGATATAAAGGTAATGAAAATTTCTTAAAAATTCAATGTGTATGATTTTGAAAGACCAAATTTTTTTACCAAATGTAAATTAAGCAAAGATTTTAGATGATTCACTACTCCAGTCTATAAGAAATGTGTTGCATCAAAAATATTGAAATAATTTAATTTATTAAAAAAATAGACCTTTGGAAAAAATGTGATTTTTTTACTAAATTTTCTTAATTTATTAGAAATTTTATAAAAAATTCTCCAGGAATAAATTTTTAAGTACAATTCTCTATGATAATATATAAAATAAATCTAAAAATGTAAAAACATGAACTAGTTTCTATGTTTAAAGAAAAAAGTTCTCTAAACGTAGACGGATACTTTAACCCAAACAGAGTAGACATTTATGATAATTACGACTACCTTGTAAAATCACGTTATACAAATTATACAGACAAATATCTACTTTTCTAGTCATTTCATTTTCATAATTTTATTTTAATTCAATTTCATAGATCCCAACATTAAACAAGATTAGTGCAAACTAATATGATTTTTGTTGGATAATACGCACACTAATTTAAACATTGTTTAGCAGTATATATATATATATATAAAATAGTGAAAACAGAGAAAGTAGAAAATATAAGAGACAGATTTTGAATATCTTAGCCCTGATGAAGATCCAACAAAATCTTCAGTAAATCCACAAGGCCTATACCTTGTAGATTTCTTCTTCTTCATGAGCATAACAACCTATTATAGGTCCTAGCTGCCTCGACAGCACGCTTCCTCCAAATCAAACGGTCTAGAGCAACTCTTTTCCAGTTTTTAATCTTCAAGGATTTGAGGTCAATTTCAACATTGTCTAGTCATCTTGTAGGTGGTCGTCCTCGGGTACAGGATCGCTCAGGGTTTTTAAAAGTATACAGTTTAGTAGGGTTGTTATCAGGGGTTCTCCAGATATGTCCAAGCCATCTCAGTCTATTACTACGAATGACTTGCGTAACCCAAGGCTCTTTGTAAAGCCTATATAGCTCAAAATTAAATCTGGTTTGCCAGCACCTCTGATCGTTTACAGGTCTGAAGATAGCTCTCAGAACTTTTCTTTCAAAGGTATCTAGGGCACGCTGGGTGTCCATGTTTAATACCCAAGTTTCGCTGGCATATAGTAGCACAGGAAGTATATGAGTCTTGTAAAGTCTCTGTTTAGTTATTTGACTGATAAGTTTGGATCTTAACTGTTTTTTCAGTCCGTAGAAGCAATTATTAGCTGATATTATTCTGCGGTTGACCTCAGTTTTCAGCTTGTTTTGATCATAAATAATTGTTTTAAGGTATTTAAATTCACTAACTTTTTGAAAGGTATACCCGTTAATGCAAAAAGGGGAGTAGTTCACAGTCGAGGAAGATACTTCCATAAACCTTGTAGATTTACTGAAAGTAATTAAACTTGGACAGTTGTAGTGAAAAAAATTGTTTTCCAGAACATAAAAATTACCCTTTTTTTCATTTTAGACGGAATATACCTATTGTGTTTAAACAACAACTATGTACAAGTAAGGTGATTTTCTCACAGCATCAGGGCATATTATAGACTTTTAAAAAGTGATGGTCTGGCATTATATGCCTTTACAATATGCACATGAAAGATCTTGAAGGTATAAGTTTAAGATTCCACACATTATCTGTTATTGACTCTGAATAAATTTCTACATCAAATTAAGGTTTAAAATGAACACTAAAGTTTAATAATTTATCCTTACATATATATACAATTTAAAACCAACACTTCTATCTTGTAAATGTAAAACTAGAACTCAAAAGTATGAATTTTTTTTTTTCAGCCAGAAAGAAATTAAATGAAAATATACTGAAAATGGCTCCTATAGTTGGTTTTAATAACTTTTTCTGTTTAATGCATGTCTACTACATAAAGCAGGCCTATACTACAAACATAAATAAGAAAAGACACAAATGATAATTAAAACAGATAAGCTATAAAAAATTACTTATTATGTTTCTCATTAACCTGTAAGAAATATGTATAATATATTCAATTTTAAAAAATTCATCAGAGAGCAACTTAAGAAAAATCTTAACAATTTTACAAGTTTATTGCAGACATGTTTATGGAATTGAAATATCTCTATGGACTAATATGTCACAAGGAATGTGAAAATAAGTATTGAGGAACAGCATTTATGACTAATAAGAAGAGGGGAAGACTACTGGCATTGGGGTAGCGCTTCCATGACACAGGTCCAAGGTTTGATCCCCAGGCTTTGCAAGGTTGATTCAACCTTTCATCTCTTCAGTGGAAAGATAAACTGAGGACCAAGCACGCTTGGGAACTAAATACTGGGGGTTCCATGTGAAGTTGACCACCTGACTAGAACATATGCTTTGCATCCCAGGTCCCTTGGTCTTGGAAACAGAGATTAGCATGGTAGGCCCAGGCCCCCTGGGGGTTGTTGCGCTGAGGAGTTTAGTTTTAAGAAGAGGGGAAATTAAATTGTTCCTATAAAAATGTTATTTTAAAATTCTTTTAAAGGTATGAAAATACATTAAACAAATTTAAAATAATAAAATTTTACTCTGAAAAATATTAAAGCAAATTTTATTAAATTAGCAATACTATTTCTTTTAAATAAATATTCTTTTTTAAAACAACTAATATGACAAGTACTTTTCCTTTAAGAATTGACATACTGTCATTCACATTCAATGAAAACAGAGTCACTTTTGCAGTTTTAAACTTTAACTGCTGTTATGTAGTCTCATAGACTCCATGGTTGTCCTCTTAGTATTTCTACATTCCAAGTGACCCTAGCCTTTTTACAGTATTTACCTACAATGTTCTGGCAAAATAGCTTATTAAATTTCAAATTGTTATTTTAACATATATTGCATGCCGGAAACATGCTTTTAAATTTTCTGCAGACTGTCATTATAGTGTGGGTCACATAAAAGTACATAATTAGTAAATATTTGCTATAGAGCAGCAGCATATAAATACAATGTATGATTATATGGTGTTTGTAATGCTAACAAATATTTACATTGTTTCTTCCCAGAAATTAAAGTTTGTCATGTTACTCAGTCTTCAGTCAAGTTACTAGCTCCAGGACATATGAGTCCTGTTTTGTAAATTTGAAGGATTTTTTATTTAAAAAAGAAAGTAGTTTTCAAATTATTGCCATCTTACTGAATGACAATGCATGCAAGACACAAGTCAGAAAATGTCCACTGCATACGTAAGTAAGTGACAAAATAAACCCTAATGTAATGTGTTAAGATTTTGAGTCTACTAGACTGCATTACAGCCAGTAGGGAACTATTCATTGAGAATGTGCTGGCCTGTATTCTTTGATTCCCTTTCAAATTAAATAGAAAGTGGCCAGAGGAAATAATTAAAAATTTTATTTTTCTGGAAATACGAAGATGGTTAGGGCAAGAACACTAAGGTCTTCCCAAGAGCACAAATACCCCTGTTACTAATTAGAATCCTATTTATTCAATGACAAGTATTCAGCAAAGCAGTTAAAAGTTATATTACCTTCATTATTCGGATACATGTCAGAATTCAAGAATCCATTCATTCCAACCAAATTTTTAAATATTTTGGGGAAAGGAGGCGTAACACTGCATTCTTCATAAAAAACTGTAGCAGTTCTAAAAAGAAATTAAAGTTATATAATACAAATATGAATCATTATTACTACAAATAACAATTACAAATAAATTTTAAAAACTTACGAAACAGAACTTGAAGAATATTTATTCAGATATTCGCCAAAAAGTTGTTCAGGTTCAACTGGATAGTAAGACTTGTTAGGTCTGGAAAATAAATAAATAAAAAGTTTTAAAACACAAAAGTGATTGATTGGTTGGAAATTCTAAAATAAACATCATTCATGCTTAAAGGCAGCTTTGTATGCTATGATAAATGCTAGTAATTCATCATAGTAGAATCATCACACTTTCTTGTTGTGCGTGAAACAGGATATTATAGCAATTTATCGGAGTTAGAATTGGATTGGATAGTTGATGCTGACTGGTTTCAATTTCTGCAAATTATAACAACTGGTTGGAACATATAAACAGCTAAAGCCACCTGTCACTACAATTTGACTCAATTTATGTTGGCTGTTTACAAGAAAGGTTGTTTTAAAATACAGGTATCTGCCAAGATAAAATTTTTCAAATCCATGACTTTTCATGACTTTCCCTGATTTAGCGGATCATTTTCCATGACTTTAAAAAGCTTTCGTTAAAGTATATATGAATAAAACTTCTGATGTACATACAAACAAAATATATGCTTTTAAAGAAATTACAGAAATTTTATCATAAAAAAACTATAAACTTACTTTATAAGTGTTAATAAAATCACATACATAAAAATAAATTGTTGTATCTACATACCTAAGTTTAATCATATAGCAATTTTTCAATCAAAATGTTTCCAATTTGAATTCAGGGTACTTTGGTATTATCCAGGTGACCATGAATAATAACGAAATATAGCTGAATATAAACCTATAATGTTTATATACAATATCCCTAGAGATAAACTTATATTTTGTGCAAAAATCTTAACTAAATTTTATTAAAAAATTATTATTATTATATTAATAAAATTTTAATCTACAATTTAAGAAAAAAAAAACCAGAATAATATACATTTACCCACCATTAAGCTTTCTTGCTTTGAGTTTCCTTGCTGAACAAATTTTACTTGGCAATATGGTTAATAAGATAATACATAAATACCAAACTCAGTAACTTCAGCAAAATGACAAGTAAAACAGAATTAAACAATTCAATGCATTTTTTTTTAATCGGTAGTTTAGCGGATCCATGACTTTCCATGACTTTTACTCATTTTACTTGAAAAATCAAGACTTTCCATGACAAAATTAATCTATTGTCTAAATCCACGATTTTCCATGACTTTCCAGGTGCACGGAAACCATGTATATATATATATATGTATATATCATGGTGCAGAGTTAAGGCAAATGGAAAAGTCTTTCTTGATAATAATAAGTTTATTAAATCATCATTTCTTCTAAAAACACAACCTGTACCATTTTCCTTCTTCATGGCAGAGCTAAGCTCCGTGTCCATGCGCTGACTTATCTTATCTGTTTGGAAACTCATCAAATATTTCCAAAATGCTTCTGCTTGACCGGATTATCCTAAAAGCTTATGCGAGCGTGGGTATTTTTCATTTATTTTATTATTCTAAACGAGTTTCCTTTTTAAAATCACTTATAACTCACATAATTTCTAATTACCCCTTTTTTAGACCTGACATATATATATATATATTTTTATATATAAATTTATATACAATAAAACACACTCAAGACGTTTTCTAAGGGAATGGAAAGAGAAAACTTCTTAAACTAAATTAATTTTTTTAAAATCAGAATAATTTCATAGATAATGAGGAAAGATTTTTTTTTCTTTATAAAATAATACATAGACAATAGTTTTGGTTTTTCTTAAAAATTTACATTTTTTGCCGACTTAAAAAATCAGCTTATAAAGAAAAACAACATAATTACCTTAGAATATCTTAGAATTCAGCTAAGAATTTTGCTTTAAACACCACTGAAATCGATTTTACAGAAAAAAATCAGTTATAGTTTTTTATGGGCAATTTGTAATTGATAACAGTCCAATTGTCTTAAGCTTTTAAAAACTTCTTCCAGCACATTTTAAATAAAAATGACAACAATCATTTTCTGCCATAATTATTGACCTTTACAAACAGGAAAAAAAAAAACAGCAATCAAAAGGCAACTATAAAGGCTTTCTATAAGTTAACCTAGAAATGAAAGAAAACTTCTTAAGCGGGAAAGAGTTTGGAATATGAAGAGTTTGGACTGTATGAATAAGGGGAAAAATGGGTACCAAAAATATAAACTTCTTAAGCGAGAACTTCTTAAACGGTTTTTACTGTATACATATTCAAGTATTCTTATTGTAGTTTTATAAGACAATTTTACATTTCAGGATAAATTCATCTGAAATGTTTAAATTTGATGGAGTACAACAAAACAAACTTTTGCTATTATTAGAAAAGAGGATTTGTCCAAATCCCTTTCCATTAAGAAAAATAAAAGGAAAGGAAGAAACTTACTTAAGAAACTTTGATTTAGGTACTCCCCGAAGGACAGCTGACTGATATAAAGTCCTTTCAGATTCTGGGTTATAAAAAGGACTGATTGATGTCATATAGTACTCAGGAATATCTTTTTCAACCATGGTATTTAAAAAAGCATCATCAGATAAAGGAAAAGGCAAACTCAAACTAGAACAAACTAACTGAAAAAGAATATATATTAATTACCTAATTTTGTAATACATATACAAATAGTTTTTATTATCAGCCTAACTTTTAGTGTAAGAACTTTTAAATGGCAATAAAATAAAATGGGCCATTTAATAAGAAATTTGTATATTAACCCCAAATTTACTGTGTGTGATCTTAAAGACAGACCACTAGTATTTACTCTTATTTTGTTTTTTAAATATAAAAGAGAGGCAAGAAATTGTAATGTTATCCTGCATTGGTTCATGTCAGTCTCCAAACATTTTTTGTCCCATCACCCCCTTTACAGAAAAAAATATTATAGCTTTCTTTTGAGAAACACTTCTTAAAATCAATCAATGTATCATAATTTTCTAGCTTTTAAACCTTATTCCACTTTTCAAACAGCAATTCAAAAGTGTCCTTCTATTAGAACAAATATACGTTATAATACATTGTAATACGACTGATATTTAAAATTATTTTATTAAAAGTTATGCATAATATTAAAATATTAATTGAAATTTATAAGCAAATACTTATTATTAAAAATTAATACATTATTAATAAAAGGGCTCAGCTTATACTCTGTGTAAACTCTATAGGCATTTCAAGGTCACTGATTTTTCCCCGATGACCACGAGTAACTATGGTAACGACAGTTGGGGAATGACTTTACTCTTTTTTCCCACTATGTTATGGGGTGTCATGCATCGTAAGGGCTATCGGTGCATGATGAAAGTATTTTTATTTATAATACTCTTTGAAGAACACTTAATACTTTACACACAAAAATTTATGAGTAATTTGAACTGTTCTTTTAGAAATACCACAGGCATCAGCAGTTGCTTGTTGAGTCTGAGAAAATAATTCCAAAACTGTAGCATCCGGATTGGATTCAACAAGACCTTTCAAGTAGCTCTATACGTTAAATTCCAGTATTTTGGACTGTTTTCTAAGGTCAAAACTAGCCATTACAGGAAATGTTTTACGAAGTAAAAATATATAAATATAAAGCAAAATTTAAATAAAATAATGAATAAAACGATAAAAAATGACAGGGTAATATTAGATAAGAGCAAAATAATTATACACGAGAAGAAAGAAAAGCAAGTCATCTGAATAGAATCAAATCCTCAACTGAAGTGCTGAAAATAAGTGTGAATGCACCTCCTTCTTGGTCGCTACCATAGTAACCGATGACTGGGGAAACGAGAAAGTGTGACCTTGAAGCACCAATAGATTTTACAAGCACTATAGTGTAATGAAAATAATGTTTTTATGTTTGGTGCCATAATTTTTTAAGCAATCTTAAATTGCCACTTTTTAATATTGGCCAAAGCATTTAGAACTATTTGTTGTATCTTCATGCAGTGTGCTGTCAAAGTTTACCAAGTTTCACTCTGCAATTTTAATATTTAAAGTCTAATACACTGCATCACAGCAGTCTGGGTGTTATTTGAGAGTCATTAAGAATATACTGTATTCTTTAATTTGCTTTCAATGTAGACAATAAGAAGTAAGGGGAAATAATTTGCAATTTCTCTAGAAATTTAGAGATGGCAATTGCAAAATCTCCAAAATTTGGGGCTTCCTGAGAGAACAAATGCCTTTAAAAATCCCCAAACATTCATAATTAGAAAGGAATGATTTCTAAAGAAAATATTTTTAAAATAAATTTATCATTAAAACAGAAACCATAACTAGTACTAAATTTCACTTATTAAAATGATATCAGGAAAAAATATCTTAAGGTGCATTTAAAAACATGTAAATAATCTAAATCAGGGATGGGCAAACTACAGCCCACGGGCCAAATCAGGCTGCCAGAAGGTTTTATCCGGCCCGCGGATAGAATTTTAAGTTGCCGGTCCGAGGCAAATTAAAAGAAATATATATTTATACATTATATATCCATCCCCTTTTCCACTTTGTTTAAATATTATATTCTATATTTATTATCTCACACCTAGAAGAACAGTGGTATATTTGCTTCTTATAGCTGAACAAGTGTTTTCAACTTTGAGCCTTAGAAAGAATAATTTCAGAAGTAGACTGACAGATGAGCATTTAGCATCGTTCCTTAAAATCAGTACATCTCACTTTAAACCTCAGTATAAGGAACTTTTAAAAATGAAATCGCAATTTTCATTCATTTCATTAATGTATTTAAACCGTAATACTTGTATAGTTTTTAAAATTTTAGAAAAATTTATCTTGGCCAAACTTATTTTCTTTTGATTTTTGGCCCGTGACTGAAAAGTTTGCCCATCCCTGATCTAAATCATAAATCAATGTGGATTTTTTAAAAGGGTATCAGTCAAAATGGCTTAAGTAGTTTAACGGTATACTTAAAAGTGATTAAAAACATTAGTTTTAAGAAAACTACTAAAAATTCATTCTTTAAAAAAATGTAAAAAAACAAGATAAGTATGAAAAATCCATAAAATTATGATTTTTGATTTATAATTTTTTTTTTTTATTTCACCAAAACCTTTATTTTGTGAATAATGCCGTTTTAACAAATTTACATTCAAATAGTTTAGAGTACCATTTAAATATCAATTCAATTATAAATATTTTTTACGCTGTTCACTTCTAAATCTATTCATACAATATGAAATAATAATAATAATAACAGCTTTTTGGCATAAAGTATGGATATAACAATAATTAACTATCATGCATATTATTTAAAAGAAAATAAATGGCAGTAACAAAAATTGACATATTTTAATTAAAAATACTTTACAGAAGCTTTAAAACTACCCTTAAATTCATGGTGGTTTCTTACGTATTAAAACTGGGAAGATAACCGGCAATAGTGTTAAGTGTCCCTTATATTTTATCACTTCAGACAAGTTTATACTCATAATCACAATAGACAGTTTTATAATTGCAGTCACAATGTCATTCAAAAAAGAATCAATAAAGCCATTATGCATACAGCAGAAATATATCAATATGTAAATGTTAAAATTCTGATAAAGTATACTTACTTTACGACTGTACATAGACATTGCAGAAGTTACATCTGACAAACTGAATTTAAATGATTTCAATCGATACTGTGAAGTTAAAGTTTCAATAGCAGTAGCTAATATAGAACTTGTTTGATAATGAAGGTTTACCTACAAAAAAAATTATTATACATATAGTGTTTAAAAACAGGCCAATTTTCACATTATATAATGCATAAAATAATAGTCTTTAAAAGAAAATGCAGTTTTTAACATGTATATTTTGTACGGAGAAGGATACAAAAGCATTTGAAAAAGGGATGATTTGCTAGTAATCTTACAAATAATCATTCTTAAAATTGAATACTTTTCATTCTTTCCTTTGAAGGATAGAATGATGAATATGCAATTTCAATAACATCAAATATCATTTAAATAACTTAAATCATAAAATCCTCATTTTACACACTCTATACAGTTATTTTATTAAACTTAACAGCAGTGATGAGCAAACATTTTTTAAGCAGGAAAATAAATTTGGAAAATAAAAATAATTTTTTTTTAAATATTACTCAAATAACAACAAAAAAACTGTCCAAATTTGAAATTATAACACTTTTAATAAATGATGCTAAGACTACAGCTCTGACATCTTTCCATTCAAATATACATAAACTTTCCATAAATTCTTGAACATGCTAATGCTATTGAATTGCAGGTATAAGTGGTTTTTTTTTTTTTTAAGAGCATTTTTAAGACTATGGCCTTGAAAACAATCTGACACTCCAGGCCCAAGTGTTTTAGAAGTTAAGGACAAGACATAAAAAAAAATTTCTTCATACAAAATATACTCAAAATTTGATAAACTGCATTAACCCTTTCGCGCCTAACGGGACACATACGTCCCAAGCAAATTTCAAAAAATTCTTTTGGGACAGAAACGCTTCTCTGTCTAATTGGTGATTTTCCCACCAGTCCTGCGAATATTTTTGAACTTATTTTCATCCACAGAACATAGATGGCACTAACGTACATAATGCAATTCCCGCGTTTTTGAAGTGTTGTAGGAGCTCATTCCATAGTGTACGAACATAAATAGTTTAGTTTTGGAAAATACCACCTATTTTCGATGAAATTTTGATTGATACATAAATCTAAAGCCTGATAAGTTACTCACGGAGCGGATTATCTCTAATAAACTGGTAAGTACCAAAGGTTTACTTCCGTTTTTATTATCGGGACATATGTGTCCCTCTCGTCTTGGATAGTGGGAACACATTGTCCCAACAGTCCTATGAGATCATTTCTCTTCATATTACCTGTGGCAATTGAATTCTACAACAAAATCATGGGAGGTGTAGACCTTGCAGACCAAATGGTAAATGTCTATGAATTAGATCGAAAATCTTGCAAGTGATGGAAAAAAGTATTTTTTCGCCTATTGATGAGCGCAGTGGTCAACTCATGGATTGCGTACTGCGAACTCAAACATCGAAAAAACCCACTTCTTGATTTCATTGTACCTCTTGCAGAAGCTTTGATGGTGTCCGGAAAGCTCAACGCATAGTATCAACGCCGTAGAGGAACTGGACACCCATCCAAAACATCACGAAGCTTACTCAATGTTGGTGACCATCTGCCAGTAACCACAAAAACACGACAGCGGTGCCATAAATGTGCACAACAAAAAAAGGAATCGCGCACTAAAATAATGTGCACAATGTGTAATGTCCCATTATGTATTAATTGTTTCCAACCATACCATTCATAATTAAATTTTTATGACGAGAAATTCATTTTTCTTCGCAAAATTACTCATTGAAGACTACTGGGAAACATATGTCCCAGTGGTCAGGACTGATGGGACATATATGTCCCGGTCCTAAATTAGTGTTTAAAATTTCCTAAAAATATAACATCTTAGTTTTAGCATTCTAGTGTGCCCTACTCATTGTTTATGCTACCAAAATTGTTCTTTTGTAAAAAAAAAAAAAAAAAAAAAAAAAACTTGTCGCGAAAGGGTTAAATTAAAAATTGGATTGCTATTTGTCCCAAAGCTTATATATTATATATAGATATAAAGAATAAAATAATAAAAATCAAGATACATAAAATAATATATAATGAAATATTAATTATCATTTCAAACTTTTGAAACAGTTGCCATGGAGAATAAGAATTAAAAAAATTCAGAAACATTGATCAACATTTACACAAAATTATTATATTAGTTATTTCAAAATTTGGCAAGACAATTATGAATAGAACGATTCTAATGTATGAAATTTCTGAAAACATGGATCAATACATAGCCCTGTATTGTATATTTTTCCTTCAAGAATACATGTTCTTCTGCTGGGCTTTCAGAAGAAACCTACATGTTCTTTAAGATTCTTTTTTGTGTATATCCTTGTGGAATATTAGGGAAATGCCTTCTGGTTAATATCACACTTTTACCTTAGTCAGAATTACTAAATACCTTAAAACTCATTCCCTCTCTCTCTCTCTGCATGATCGATTAAATATTTCAACCCCATTTTCACTTAAACATTTCATTCATAAAACATCTGTTAAAACATTCCCACTTCATACCTCTTAATATCTTTATAATATTCACTAATTAGAACCATGTCTCTATAAATGAGTTGGTCACCAAATCCAAACAAAGCAGAAGCAGACACTGATGTATAAATTTTACAGACCATTCGAAACTTTAAATCAGAAATCATTGTTTAATAATGCAATCTAGTAATATATAAAATGTTACAAAAATCCTTTAAAGTTGGGGTGTATTTATGTATTACAGGGCCTAATATGAATTCAATATGACTTAGCCCAATGGCAGGTTAATGTAAACTTTCAATTGGTCTTGTTCTTAATTGTATGATTTGGATGACTGGCAATGAATAAAAATGAAAGGTTGCTAGAGCAAATAAGGAAATAAGATGGTAGCAGAATGAAAGAAGAAATGGGATGGATTTTATATGTAATGTCAGCTGTAATTTGTTGCCTAATTAATGTAAATAAATACCATTTTATTTTAAATATTCAGTGATGGAATCTTTACTGGCACAGTTAGGATGATGCAAGATACATTCTAAGGACAGTTTAGGAAGTTCAAGCCCTTAGTTGCAATTCCCTGATTATTAGTATACTTCAGGTTTTGTTTTGATTGTATTCTTGTATTTTGGTTGTAAATTTTGCGTATAGTTTTTTCCTAGTAGAAAAGTATTATGAAGATATTTATTCTGGATTTTTAAAATCTTCAAAGGTTTAATGCTTAGGAAAATCAGTTTTAATTTATTTGCTTACATAGAGTCAGTTATTGGAATGATGTTACAATAGCAAGCCAAAAATACCTATTCTGAAAAAACTAAACTGTTTGGCACAACAGCTCATAGGGGGCCAGGGCCTACAGTGCCAAACTCTGTTTCCATGACCAAGGGCCCTGGGGGGCTAAGCATATTTTCCAGTTAGGTGGTCAGCCTTACGCGGAACCCCCAGTGTTTAGTTCCCAAGCATGTTTGGTCATCATTTCCTCTATCCACTGAAGGGATGAAAAGCTGAGTCAACCTTGCCCAGCACAGGGATCGAACCTCTGACCTGTGGCGTGGGAACACGAAGTGCTACCCCAACGCCCCTGAGCTTCACCTATTCTAGCCACTAAAATGTAAGTGAAAGCTTTATTTAAGCAGTAGAACATAATGTTTGGTGCTTGTTTTGCTTTTTTTACATACTAGTTGTTCGAATAACCTAACCGGAACATACGCTTCCCACCAGGATACTTGGTCTCGAAAAGATATTGGCACCATAGGCCCTAGCTCCCAAATTGTGCTGTTGTGCTGAGGAGATTAATTTAGAGTTTTTTTTTAGTTTTTCAAATAAATTTTTAAAAGGTATAGAGTAGAATGATCAATACACCTATTCGATATAATTTTGAGAACACAAAGTTTTACAATCTTTGTATGTGTCAGTATATATCAGTGATTGAAGATAGTAATTTTGGTTTTGAATAATAATAGTATCTGTAATTACCTATTGAAATTATAAAAAATGAAGTGTTAGCATTCAGTCTACCATGTTTTGAGGTTGTAATGTTGTACCAAAGTACTTTCCCACGGTGGTCTGCACATGCATGCACAGCCATGGGAGAGATTTCCTAGAGGAATTTATGACTCCAACTGTGCACGTCTAGTTTAGGGACCCCCGCAGAGAAGGTATAGATCATGGAATGGCAGCGTAACGGTCAAGCTTGCACAGAGATGTAACCGTGAGTTATGGGAGCAGGGGCTAAAAAGTAATGTCAGCTTGCACAAAAGGGGCTACTTTAATGAGCTCACCTGCACTCCCGAAGAAGAATGCAGATGTGGGAAAATTTCCCGAAAACAAGCGATTTGAAAGGAAGAAAAAAGGGGCGTTAAAACCGAGGTGAGGAGTTTCAAAACGAAGTTAAGGAGATGAGTTGAAGTCGGGATTCGAGAGAAGTGGGACAAGAGTCCTAAGCCCTGCTCGTCATCACCAACTCGTCCCGTGCGCCCGGACCGACACCATATGAGGAAAGCCCCTGCCTGATCATTTGGACTCACTGAAGGACCGACACAGCCCTGCTCACCATCACCAACTCGTCCTGTGTGCCCTGACCGACACCGTGTGAGGAAAGCTCCTTCTTGCTCCCCTGTGCCTGTAATGGAGGTAAAGATAAAATAATATTTACAGTCACTTAACTTAGGCTTCTGGAAATAATATAACCTGGTGATTAGTAATAGTTCATTATAAAAAGAATTGTAGTAATTATGGTGTAAATATAAGACATAAATAATTGATGATTATGATATATGATAACCAAGGATCTAATTTGTAAATGAATGTACATAATAAATATCTGAATCTCAATATAAAGTATTATATTTTTATTGTGTTTCCCCCTTGTAACCGAACACTGGTGTAGAGGTTGTAAGTACATTACAACAAATGTGATTACAGATTATAAAAATAAGATGAAAAACAAAGTGTTAAGCATATCTATTTTACTATGTTTATGAATTGAAATTTCACATTATTACTCTAAAGTTGTTTTTATTTTGGGTCTTTTTATGTGAAGATGTTTTGTTTTCATAATTTATTTTAAAAAAATTGTTGAAATCATAGTAAGTTTTTGCAAATGTACATATTTATTTTGACTTTATGATTGTTTTTACATCTTTTCAAGGTAGTAATTTCTATTCACAGTTTTGATTTCTAATATTATTGGGTAGTACAATTTTTGAGACCTCAAAATTCTTTTCATATTTTTGCTTGCAATGTGTGGTAATTTTGATTTAAATTTCAATGTGAAGCATTATGCAAAATAATAATTCAATATGCAAAAGTAATAAATTTAATAATAATATTTTAACTATTTATTGCAATTAAATTTGGATTGGAGCCGTATTTCATGAACTGTATAAGTATGATTTCAGATGGTAGTCTGATAGTACATTTTTAAAATTAAACTTAGTGTTAAACATATTCAGTCAAAAATTTGTTAGTATTTGTGTTTGTATTTGAAAAAATTTAAATGACTTTCTTTTCAAAAGTTAAGGAAGAGGATTTAAGAATCCTCATAAAAAAATGGGTGAAGTATTCAAAGAAATTATGAGAGCTATAAATCTGAGGAAGCGCATATTATTGACATATGAAGAGACTTCAGAGCCATAACACATAGAACTTTCATAGTAGTTATTGTATTTGGATTAGCGTAAAGTTGGACCAAAGGCCAAAAAAAAGTTTTTGTCTGCTCTAAATGGGAGAAAAACTAGAAAACAACCTATTAAGATTTCCTGGAAACTTTTAACCTCTAATAAAGATATTGCAAAAGCTTTTAATAAATTTTGGTTTAATTGTGGTGTTAGTAATTTTTATCCTAAATCCTGCTTAAAAAAAGAAGGCTTTGTCCCCAATGAAAATTTCACCAGAGTGGGACAATCTGTTTAATTCATCTATTACAGATAAAGAATTTTACAGAGCACTACATTGCCTTAACAGAAAGAGATGTGCTGGACATGATGAGATTTTACTCGAGTTTATCCTTCCACTTGGCCCTAAAACCAAAAAAATTATTTAAGTTTTTATCAATAAGACCTGGGAAGGAATTTTGTCTAGCCTTTGGAGAAAGGCATTATTCTACTGATTGTGAAGCCAGGAAAGAGTTCTTCAGTATTAAAAATTCTTCAGCCAGTTTCCTTAACTTATACTCTCTGCAAACTGGTAGAGAGGAATGGTTGTAGACAGGCTCCAGTTTTTTCTTGATACCTACTGCTGGTGCTCCTTTTAGGAACATAAAGAGAATCATCAGAGACTATATTAACAAAACTAGAATCTGCTGTGAAGACCTCCCCCCCTCCTTTGTCTAGAACTAATGACCAAAGTCAGCTGACTTGAAGCCTCCTGTTCCGACCGGCTACAATAGCACAGCAACAGTGTGTCTGGGATGGTGACAGTTGAGTTCAATAGGTTTTATGCCCTGATTGGTTGCTGGTGATAACCCCTGGAGGATTGCCTGGAGAAGCCCCAATCGGGACAGCCAACGAATGAGAAATCAGTTAAAAAAACTAACTGTAACCTTAGCTGGAGTTCTCAAGTAACTGGGATCTTAACTAACCAAAAAACGGTTGCTGGGACCGTAACTGACCTCCAGGTATAAAAAGCCTAGAATTTTTCGAAGCAGGGCTTTTCGACATTTTTTTACGTAGGTGCTTTGACCTTGGGGAGGCTTTCGCGTCTTTGACCGGAGCCGGCTTTCTAGTGATTAAGTTCGGGAGATTCGTAAAGTCCACTCATATAGGGAGCAGCAGAGTCTCAATACCGAACGGGGGATAAATTGGGTTTGCATTGTACCCTGGAAAAGCCTCCCCACTTGTATGAGATTATTTAATCTCTTTTCTTTCGACTGTGATCCTCGTGGTGATATTATGCAGGCAACAATCCTTTGCATTTCAACTTGTTTTGGGAGATTAGAATTCCCTTGTGTTTGGCCGTATTTACTCAAGAAATAAAAACAATTTCCAATTTTATTGTGACTGTGATCCTTCTTCATGCTACCTCTTCACTTGAGAACATTGAAGTTGTCACACTGGCAATTCAGAGACATTTCGTCTGGGAGGAGATGATCATCTCTCTTAAATAAGAGAGTATGCCCCTCTCTTCCCAGAGCCACTGGGGTGGCTCTTTATAGAATCAGGACTGGCCATGACTTGCTGAGGGATCATCTTTTTCGATTTCACTTAGTGGATTCCCCTCATTGCATCTTTTGCACCTCTGCTCCCATGGTGGGAGAGCATGTTTAGACTTGTCGGTTTGTGCAGAGCAATTTTGCTTTATTATTTCCTGAGATAACCTCCCTCCTTCTGGGGCAATTTCTTTTATTTATTGGACTGTCAGGCCTCACATGCGCAAGACGAACCTCGGCAGATGTAATTTTAAAAAAAAAATAGAAATTATTACAGAAAGTCTAAATTTTTACATTTGTGATCACTTTTAATATTCTATATTTAATATTTTTAAAACTATACTTAAAGCAGAAAAAAATACACTTTTAGAAATCTCTATTTATTTCATATTTTAACTTTAATTCAAATGCAAAATCTTGAACCCAATATTATATTCTGTGCCCTAAAAAAGTAATTTGAGAATTAATAAAAGATTTCTTAAATAAGGTCAATTACTTCAAGGTCAAGGTAATTGGGTTTAACGGAGTACCTAGCAAAAGTGTAAGGTCTTCAATTTAACCTCTGAACGTAAGCAGATCAAAACATAAATTTAGGCCTCTAGGCAAAAAGTAATCCAAACAAAAATTTAATACACTCCAGCTCACATGAAGCGAGGAGGTGAGAACGTTCTCATAAAAAATTATGAGTAACCAACGCGTTGTCTAATTAGGGGATAATTAGACTGTAACATTGACAATGACCATTCGGCATGGTTAACAGCAATACATAGATTCAATAACATGAAGCTCAGAAAATATATAAAATAGGTAGTACAATAATAAAATAGGGACATTAAAAAGTTGCAACTTGGCACGGCAAATAAAAATAAACAAAAAGTGACAGCACTAACAAAAAGATATATTTAGGGTTTTTATAAAATTTTAAAATTTTTATTAAGCATTTTTTCAGTTTTTTGGATTTTTATAAACATAAAACAAGACAATACATTACATAAGCAAAAAATATACGAGAGCAAAGTAGCGAAATATAATACCCAAAATATTGGAAAATAAAAAAAATTAAAATAAAATAAGCCAAAAATAAAGAAAACAGTACTTCACCACTAAAAAATAGCAAATAACAATTAATTAGGCAATAAAACATAAAAACTAAATTTTAGAAAAATTTGCAAGTTGTGGTCGTCGCTGGGGACAGAACCATCAACCTCAAATTGAGAGCAAATGAGCGGACACGCTACCAAGCATGCCACTCGTACTTAATGAATAGTAGGTCACTATACTTACATCATACTCCAGAAAAGGAAATTTTCTGAATGGTTCAGTAAATCTAACTACATCTGAAGACAAAGCTAATGGAGAGAAGAGAGAACTATAACTAGTCATACTGTTTAAGGAGAGAAGTATTGCATATAACCTATGCATTTGTTCTTTTACATCCTAAAAAAAATATTTTTATCACAAACAAAATTACAAATTTGAATAAAGAGTAAGTCAATTTATATGAATAAATTATGGATCAATAAAAAAGTGGTTTTCTTACTTAAAAGTTTCAGATTAGCAATAAACTTAGTTTATGCATTATTAAAGAATTAAAAGTTGTATAAGAATGCTTTGTTACAGAACATATAAAATATAGTAACCAAAAAACAATCAAGCAACATTTTCAATTTGTATATTTTAAACAAAAGATATTAAATATTACTAGCAAAAGTATCTTGTATAAATTTTTAAATTTAGAAATTATAGACAATTATGAAAAAAAAATTAATTTTGAATTATGCTCAATTTTTCTTACAATATTTAGAAATATGTATAAAAATGTGCCAAATGTAAAAAAGGTCACAATTAAACCCTATATTTAAGTTGTACTGTTTTTTAAATAACACCTCCATTTTTTATGGTTGAGTAAATTCATATATGACTAAATCAGTTTCTCATTTTTTAAAATTTATACCATTCTCAGTAACTATGCATCTGTGATTATCCATAAACCCATGAAAAACAAGTACCTGCTACTTATTCGGTAGGTTTGACATTAGAATAGGGTACACCATCAACTTGGCAACTTTACTTTTTTCTCCTGCTCTTGTAGTGTCAACATTTTGATTTATGTTATATAGGTATCTGGCTGTCCTTGTACATCAATTTTGTTACCTATCAAGTGCAACTAATTCTTAGTGATTTTTAAATTTTGTGAAATAAATTGATTGGCAGAATAAATGTACCTAGCACACCAGTCCCTGTAACCATTGTGTTTTTGCAACTTCAGGCCACAGACAGACTCAAACAGATTTTAACATATGAAAAATTACTAAAATTATTCATTGCTGTGACAGGCATTATCTAAAACAATGGTAGAGTACTTATGATTCACAGAGACTTTTTATTTAAATAACCAATACATTGATTTTACAAACTTATTTTTTTATATCATAAAAGAAAGAACAAACAAAAATATTAAAAAATTAAAGTAAAAATATCTAATGTCAAATCTATAAAAACATATTTCTAAATAGAAACTACCAAATAGGTTTACAATAGTATCACTGCTATTTTATGAAACTTATTATACCTACACATATTTGTAACTTTTTATTAATAAAGAATATTTTATAATATATCTAAGCATTTTTCTTTATTCCTTGTTCATTGAAAAATTCAATGTTGTGGAGCCATTTAGCATGGTGTCACCAGGGACTGTAATTCATAATTTTATTCCATTGATATCAATTGCTTTATTTTGACCTTAATTTTTCCTTCTTGCCTTACAAAAGTAAAAGTTTTAAAACAAAAAAGAAATGTAAACTTACATGCAGAATCCTAAAACTAAATAAATAAAGAAAATGGTATCAAGACAGGTATCCATGTATTTGGAAAAATTTGGAAAACTAAATTTGCTAAGTTTTATCATTGCATGACCATATTTAACAGATATTAATTAAAAACCACTAAAAAATGTTAATTCTTTTAGTTTAAATGCATAGTTTTCTTTACAAAAATTTTTTACAATTCCTCATTAGCTTTTTATGAAAAGAAGTAGGGATTTTGTTGGATGTTATTACATCACAACTAAATTACCTCAGAATAAAAAGCAAAGTCTTTAGCAGGTAATTTTTCTGAAGACTTCTATATACAATTTGTATTAACATGCACTTTAAAGTTTTTATTCCTGCCTGCAAGGCACACTAAAATTATGATAAATAACAATTGCATTATACATACCTGATATGGCAAAGGTTTGTCACTTTGAAATGTTGGGAAACATAATATTGACCGTCTGCTATATTCATCATCTAAATGTTGTAGTACATGATTAGACACACCAGAAAAACCATTGTAAGAATCACAAATCAAGTGAAAACCCTAAAAATATATTATAAAACAAAGATTTCTTTACATTGTAAATAAAGCACTCTTTGTGACTCTATTGAATACTCATATTTTTCTTGGCCACTCCTGAGAGTGAATTCATGTCATACCAAGCACACCTTGTTATGAGACTTATTTTTTTCTTTCAATTTTTAAGTTCAATTTACAATTTCAACATGCCAAAGAATCCTCAGTGAAAACATCATCGACTTGAAATCATTAAAGACTTTGTGGCAAATCACAAATACAAAAGGTTGTAATATGAATGATTTTACTTTTATCAATAATGATAATGACATCACAATTTGCCCAAAGGGAATTGTAAAAGCTTTAAGATCTAAATTTTTAGAAGAAAAACAAAGCAGTGCAAGTGAACATAGCAAATGTCAAGAATATGCATCAAACCCCAGCGAACAAATCAGAAACAATCAAAGCCTTGGAGAAAGTTTGCAAGTACTTAACATCTATTCAAGGTGTATTACAGATGAAGAATTTAAAGCAAAGCCATTTACAGCCATTTTAAGCATATTACAAAAGAAAGTTATTTTCAACAATCAGCCCCTTTATCAATCAACATTGATTTTAGTATACCAATGTAAAAGAAAATAAAGTGCAGTAACTACAAAAAGTAATTTTTTTTCATTTCCCATTCATTTATTTAGATGTGTTGATATCAGAAAGTTTTGTTTTTTTCACTGAATTTTGCATCAATTCATGAAAATATTTCCATGTGTTTAGGATTTTTTTTTTCCCTTCAAAAATTCTCATTTTACATAAGTTATTAAAAATGTTTGGTCTGTTGAGTGATGACTTAACAATGTTTTTCTGTACATGCAAAATTTTCTAGTGAATTTTAATTACTTGTTTACAAAAGAAGCATCCAAATGCAATAATTGAATGTGTTCATTAAATATAAATAACAACTATTCAGGATTTAAAGGGATTTTATAATATTAATGCATTTAAAACTAAAACTTTTATCTTAATCTTTAAAATTAATAATGACCATTTTTAATTTGAATTAACATTAATGTATAACATTTCTTTTAATCCTACAATTCTAGTTAAATAAACATCTTTCCATAAAATTATAAAAAATAGTGACAAATAAAATACCTGGAGGTAATCACATTCTTCTGTCATTCTACGTATAGATTCTTCTATCATATCTTTAGCACTTTTAATATAAATTTCATCACCAGCACTATAGATTTCCAAAGGACTTTTATCACTGTAAAACAAAAATTACACTTTAAATAATTTTTGAAATCATAATTAAAATACCAAATGATGTTATAAAATTTATGAGCTGAAGAACTATACTATTTTATAAAAATTGAATTCCATGAAAGAAACATATCACCTAAAAATAATATCTGCTACAGAACTTAATGAGGCAGCAAAGCCTATTCTATTTTAAAATTCACATTTACTGTCTAAAAATTGAATATGCCCTCAATTTTAAACAAAAATACTAAATTTAAGAGGGAAGCAGCATGGGATAATGTGACCTCTCCTCTTAAGTGTAAATAAAAATTAAGACAAAATTAAACATTTATTTTCAGTAATTTTGAATCCAAATTTTAATTCAATGACAATCTCCTCAGACATATATATTTTATGGCATATATCAGTCTGCTGAGGTCTGTCTCAGCCTGTGGCCTATTTTTTTAAGTGATCTTGGATTGTGTTTTTCTTCTAGAATTTCAGTACAAGACCTCAAGTCATAGGACTGCTCTTGGAGAATCTCCCAGGAGCTGTCCTTAAAAAGCAAATTTATTTATTCACGGCACATAGGAGGAAGTCCCCACTTTTTCATATTTTTTTTCACACATTCTAGATTGTCAATGCATTAGGCAGGCATACTTAATTTTTCAAAGGACACACTGGTGGACATAATATAAAATATACAAAATATATATTTTTAAAAAATAAATTTTAAAACAGAACAGAAATCATTGATTGTATTTTTATCCAACTTAAATTAGTAAAAATACAGATAAAAATTTACGAAATCATTGCTAAAATGCATTTGTATAAAATTCTTTACAAAATCGGGATGCCTGGCAAACCTAGTTAAAATGATAAACATATAAACAAATAATTTCTTTTAAACAAATACCCTTATATTATTTTAATTACTAAATGTAAAAAAATTAAGTTATTGAAAACTTAAATAATTTTTATTATGATTTGCATGACAGGCACATATAGAACCTTTATTGAGTGCCATGCTGCCCATATAGGTTTGTATTGTTGACCAGCTACCTAATAGTGCTGGACATCTCTGATACAAAAGATATTTAAACTGGAAGCTAGCATGACTTGTGCAGAATGACGAGAAATAAAAAACGAGTATTTGAACTAAACATTTTTTTTATTTAAGTTCTAAAAGTTTTTCAAAAAAAGTTAACAAACATAATTTAACAATCACCTATTACCAAAAAAAGGTTCTGATAATATTACATAAAAACATTTAACCCTAATACCATAAACTATTAAAAAAATACAAAGTCAAAAAAAGGATTTTCTAATCTGATACATAACTAAGAAACAACGATTTAATCTAATACGTCATTTAGAGGAATTTTATCTACAGCCTGAACAATAATAGCGCTGCTACCCTCACAGCTGACCAAAGAAGGGGTACTCTGCCTCTTGCTTGTCAGCCTTATATACCCAGAAGCAGGTATATCATGCTAATTAACATAATCATGGGGCTTCCTCCCCCACTCAACCAATCACACAATTACACAGATCGTAGCCACCGAGTGAGAGTTGAAGCCACATTAGTGTTTGCCGTGCAGACGTCACAACCAAACTAACTGCGAGCGTCAGCTTCCTTAACAAAAACAATCTAACTGGTGATTAAAGTGGCTGTCAAATCTCCTGTCTCGGTTGACTTAAAATAAACGAATTAATAGATAAATTGCCAGGATTCACCGAAAGTTACGGAAGGTGCCGACTCGACTGCTACTTCTAACAGTTTGAGAACTCCTAGCAAGGCCATATTAAATCATTTTTGGACGCTATACCAGAGATGGCCAACTTATGGCACAAGACAAGAATTTTGATGGCTTGCGACAAGTACATATTAAATTATTTTTATTCACTTACATTCACTAACGACAATACTTAAAAAAACTTATCTCCAAGACTCAGATAAAAAATAATTTATAACTTATCTCAAAGATAGATTAAGAAATGAATATGAGAATGAGTGCCATTTTGACATTTAGTAGAAGAGAAAGGTGACTAGTGCCCAATTCCACCATAGAAATCATTGTAGGAAATACTGATATTTATTGGGAAAGTACATGAGTTGGATAAGTTATAATGAGAGAACCCAAACTAAACTGTAAATTATGACATAGTTCAGGTTCTGTTTCTTATATTTTAAAATGAAGGTGGTTTGAAACAAAACTGATGCTTCAAGATATGTAAGAATGATTATATTTAGAAATTCAACACCAATGAATGCTATTATCTCTTTCATTGATTCAGACAATTTGATTTTCCTTTGAGATATATAATTTAAAATATGTATTAGAAAATCATTTAAAAGAGCCCCACATAAAAAAAAAGAAATTTTTAAGTCAGGAACTTTTAGTAATTCAGTAGACACCCTAGAACTACTAGATTATATATACAAGATTTTAAATGTTAGCTAAAATTCTAGAAACTACCTCAATACTTTGCATTTAATGTTGAGTTTAATCGAACATATCTAAAATATAAACAATAGTAAGCAAATATTTGCAGAGTTCTAACAAACAATTACAAATACAATGGGCTTGATTATAATTTCTTAATTATCTAAGAAATTTAAGATTAAATTGTATAACATATATATATATATTATTCAATTTAATCTTAAAATCTGTATAATATATATATATATATATATATATATAACAGTAAAAATTGAAGTTGGTCAAGGTTCTAAATTATGAGAGTGGCATCATTATGTTTCCGGTATTGATGGTAACGTGACAGGGCAAGAGAAAGATTCCATTAGATGACGGAATGTGGTGTGTGGCATAAGGCCTGCATATTTTCGATATGAAAATAAAAGTTATTAACTATGAGTACCTTATGTGATTGTGATTATGACTTTATTATGGGGATTGGCGACAAACTCCTGAATATGTTACATGTATATACAGTGAAACCTCTCTGAGCGGCCACCCATCCATACCGAGAATATTTGGCTGATAGAGGGGTTGGCCGCTCTGAAGGATTTTATTTACTATTAAAAGATAATTACTATAATGCGTAATATAATCAAGTCTGACATATATTCCTTATGTAAATGAAATTTAAAACTTATCTAAAGAGAAAATAGTGCTTCATGCTTCTTTACATTTTTTTTTTAAAAAGGCAACAATATGTTTCTGTTTGTTCTGTAGTTTCCGTACTCCTTCAAAATCAAATTCTTTTCTTTAATGATTTTATTGATTTCCTTTCTTCCGCAGTTAAATAATTCAGCTAACTTTCTTGCCGATTTGCTATTCTCATATTCACGTAGAACTTCAATGATCTGCTCGAGATTTAGAAAAACGCATTTCGACATCATTGCAACTCAGATCACTGACCAACTAATGAAATTAAACTGGTGTGAATGGCATTTTTGCTGACAGAAGTGCAATTCTTCCTTAACTCTACCAATTGGAATTTCAAACAAATGCCCTAGCACACCTTCAACGCTTGATTGTCCAGTTCCTCCCTCAGTTTCTATGGATGATCAATAGGGATTGCCTATCAAAAGGGTGTGGGGAGAATACAAAAGAGATAACAGATTTAATCTTTCTTAGAAAGGGGGGGAACCACGGGAATGGACTTCTCAAGTTATTCCTTTGTCTTATTTCTGACCATAAACCTGACCTTGAGTTTTTTTTTTTTTGCTCGAAATTAAAGCATGGACTGAGTAGAATATCCTGAAAAATGAAAGGGGCAATCCCACTTGGTGGCCATTTAGAGGGAGTCGGGTGGCCGCTGATACAGGTTATTTTACCATTAGGTCTATGGGTCGAAAAATCTGTGCCATGAAAAATTGGCCATTTAGAAGTGTGACCACTATACAGGGTGGCCGATTGGAGAAGTTTCACTGTATATATATATACAGATTAGAAAAAAAGTATACATTTGTACTATGCTTATTTGGGGAAAAAAACCACAAAAATCCTGAACTCTGCAATTTTTAGCATTCATGCATGTTTTCATAAGGACTACAGATAATCCACAGCAGTTAGAGAATATGCAAACAGAGAATATTACAATAAATATAGGTAATATGATACTTACTCAGATTTCATACCTTGAATAAGGCAAAGGCTCCTAGGATGTAAATTTGTTTTTAAAAAATCTGACCACATTGTAGTAGGAGAGTTGAAATAAGACATTTCAAAACTTTTTGAAGGGTCTTCATTACAATCAGAACTAGCATCTAATCACAAAAAAATAAACAGGGGATATTAAAAACAATTAAACTAAAACTACATTTTAATATGAACAGGTATAAGCAGATATTTTTCTACTGAGGCAGTAACAGCTACATACTAAATCATATTTAAATAATTAGAGAAACTCATTTCCTATTAAACAAAAATTTACATCCAAAACTTTAAACAAAGAATCAATGCTACATTTTTGACAAGCAATTTACACATTTTAAGTAACAATTTTTCATGAAAATGCCAATTTATAGATGAATTGCATATTAAAATATCATTTTATAACACTGAGCATCCATTTTTATGAATGATTCTATATTTTTAAAATAAAATGGCTTTGACTTTTTTGCTGTTATTGTTGTTTTTGGTAATCTGATTAAAAATAAAATGAATACTCTGAATCAAAGGCACATGTTTTACTAAAAATAAATAATACACTACTACAATTTGTTTTTAAATATTGCAAAATTATACTTTACCTGAATTAATGATCAAATTTTCAAGCAACTGTATATTAAAATATCATTTTATAACACTGAGCATCCATTTCTATGAATGATTCTATACTTTCGAAATAAAATGACTTGAACTTTTTTGCTGTTATAGTTGTTTTTAGTAATTTGATTAAAAATAAAATGCATACTCTGAATCAAAGGCCCATGTTTTACTAAAAGTAAATAACACACTACTACAATTTGTTTTCAAATATTGCAAAATTATACTTTATCTGAATTAATGATCAAAGAATTGTATATTAAAATATCATTTTATAACACTGAGCATCCATTTCTATAAATGATTCTATATTTTTAAAATAAAATGGCTTTGACTTTTTTGCTGTTACTGTTGTTTTTGGTAATCTGATTAAAAATAAAATGAATACTCTGAATCAAAGGCATATGTTTTACTAAAAGTAAATAATACACTACTACAATTTGTTTTCAAATATTGCAAAATTATACTTTATCTGAATTAATGATCCAATTTTTATTAACACTTATAAAAAGATCATTTTACTATAGAATTGAATTATAAACAGCTCTTATTTTGTGCTGTTAAAATATAATCAATTTATAATGAGATATCCAGCATAATACAGTAGAAGCTCTTTTTAATGACCCCATGATACAACGACCCTTTCGTTAGAACAACCATCTTAAAAAGTCCCAATTATTTTACCATAGGAATAATGTGAATTTTGGATCATTACAACGACCCCAAGCATATTATTTTTTGTTAGAGCAACCACCAATTTTAGTCTGCAGAACTCATGAGCAAGTGGGCTATTTCAAAATTATTGTACTGTGGTGCAACTTCAATTCGATTCTGACGACGGAGAAGAAATCGTCCAAGCTTTTGAAAAAGTGAATGAAAAAGAAGCCTTCAATGCAATCAATGCCTTGCATCAATATTTTGAAGGACAATTTAATTCTGAAGAATTCCTTCAAAATCTAATGGATATGGAATCAGTGATAATAAAAAATTCCCAAATGAACTTGAAACAAGCGTCAATAAAGACTTTTTTTCACAAATTCAGTAATGGAAATACAAATAAATAGAAATGTTCTCTAGGTATGTACTGCTGCATCATTTCTTTTTTCTGGATTTTTTTTATTATTTTTTCAATTCGTTACAATGACCATATGATGTTGGTTCCACAGGGAGTCGTTATACCAAGGTTCTACTGTATGATAATAAAAAACCTTTAAAATCCTGACTAAATGTATATTATAAATTAGTTACAACAAAGATTTAGTATAATATACAGATAGATAGCTATACATAATATAAGGAAATGAACACACTTTCGGTTAATTCATCATTAGAAGAGCTTTCTAAAAATGGGTTCTTTTTTATTGGAGTTTCTTGTGTTACTTCAACATTTCCATCCCTGAAAAATTAAATAAACATTCAAATAGTAATAGGTATAGAGATAATAGTAATAGGGTAAGATAAATAGTAATAGAAAAGAGGTAAGTAATCATAATAGGCAAGAGAGTGCCATTTATGAAGAAGATAAGCAGTAATAGGGAAAATGTCTGAGGTAATAGTGCACTCTGAATATGTAAACTAGGTTCTTCTGAATTTAGATAGATAATTGAACTGATAGAATTGTTAGTGTAAATATTGTTTTACTTGTATATTTAGTTGTCCAGAGTAATATTTTGTGCTCTGTCTTGAAATAAAACCTAGATGTTGGAAAATAAATTGACTGTTTGGATGTGACTGTAAAAAACAACTTGGCAATCTTCACAATAGACATTACTTTTTTTTTAAAGATATGGTTCTCAAAAATAAATCTAAACAAATTATTAAAATATTATCAATTTACAACATTTACAAATAAATATTTAAAAGTTTCTTTAAAAAAAAACTTGAAAATTTGAATATTAAATTATTTGTAAATGTTTGATAATCTTTATTGTATGCAAATAACATTTTACCTACAAAAATTTTAAAAACAGTCACACATTGCTCTGTAGAGCTTACTGCTCTATTTTGTGGCAAAATTTGTCAATAGAAATCTTTAAATGCAAACTTCCCAGAAGTAGAATCATTTTAACAATGGGGTAACATGTAAAAAAAAGGAAACTAATATGACTGATACACAAGCACTTTAAATAGTTACAGAACAGAGATTACAAAATTTTAATTATACTACAAGTATCACTCATACTCTTGGAGTCGTTTAATATACTTTTTTAATTTTTTTACAAGAAAAATATTCTCCAAAAATTTTTGTTGCATATTTCTCAGCATTAAACTAATAAATACTGTTCTCTCAAAATAAGATAAATGCATCTAAATATAAAATATTTCATATTTTTTATCTACTAATAAAAATATTTGCAATAACTGAACAATAATACATTAAATAAATATACAGTTCTAGTGGAAAATATTTTAAAATATTGATAAATTTATATTAAAAAAAACTAAGTTTAGTCACAAGACTCAATTTACCACAAAGGATTGCTTTCATCATCTGGATATCTGTATAGTGGACATTCTCTCCTTATGCTAAAATTATCTTTTAGATCGATTAAAACTAATTGAGGTGTATATGTCACTTCTCCCTTAAAAAGTAAATATACAGTGTTAAGTATTTGAACCATTTTTAAAACAAACATTCAAGCTGAAACGGAAATTTTTAGCTACGAACACAATTTAATTTAAAAAAAAGAGACAAGAAAACAAAAACTTTATAACTATATGCTACCTTCACTGAAGTTAACAGTATTCATAAAATAGGTTTTTCATTGTAAAGAATTTTTAAAAATATATATCTTAGGAAAACTTGATTAAGTATCAAAATGAAATTTAATTTGACTTAAAATGTTACATTGTGATCTGAAACTGAATGATCTAGCATTTTACATTTTATCATAAAAATAAATAAATAAGAATTTAAGAAGTCCTTATATTTCTATCCATCATTATAATTTGTTTTCTAACATTATGCAACCAGAAACGTTTTAATTTTATTTATAAAATAAATGTTCCCTGAAAAATACTATATACATATATTTTGAATTGCATGTATCAGAGTAAATCATATACAGTCTGTATTGGTTATATGGTCAAGCTCAGCGGTCCAGAAAAATCAAACCCTTAAAGCAGGGTGACCCTATATGCAGAACAATACAACCCTATTGTGCATATACCCTACATTTTTAACCCATAATAGAAGAGCCTTATCCACATTCCCATAAGGTAATAAGAGCTGACATTTTCTTACTTCATCACCGATTTCAACATTTGAGGACCAGAGTTTGGCAGCTAAAATGTTGCTTACTGTCGTCTGGGTAATCGAATTTGCTTTGGCAAAAGCAGCCTTTGAAAGATTAGATTTTTAAAATTTTTCAATCAATTCATTTTAGGCAGCAAATGATCAATTCTTTCTTTTCGAAGCCATAATTCAAAAATGAACGTTCTTATTCAAAACATATGATCCAAATGCAACAAAATTTTTCTTTACTTGTTTCGTCTCAATTTCAACTTAAGCAGGGAGAGATAACTTCAACCCATAAACAGACAGATGTCCACCTCTTGTCAGGGGGCAAGAGAACTGAGAGAGGTGATGTCTACACAAACAAGAAAGGGAGAAAGGGAGGGAAATAAAAGCTTGATTTCAGGTCCTCTCCAATTTGGCATTGACTTCTTTAAAAAAAGAAAAAAAAAAAAAAAAAGGAAACTTGTTGAAAACATGAAATTGGCCCTATAACCGGTAAAATGAAAAGAAAATGACTGTATAAGTGCACTTTAACATGTTTCCTATAGTTGAATGGGTCTTTAGAAAACTGACCATATAAGCGGGGTGACCTTATAAGCAGGTGACCATATAGCTGGTACTGACTGTATGTATGTATGTATGTATGTATGTATGTATGTATGTATATATATATATATATATATATATATATATATATATATATATATACATATATATAAAATGAAGTTTAAAAAGTTTTAAAGTAAAAACATTGATGCAAAATGAACTTAATAATTATTGTAGTTATTTTACTTGAATATGAAAAATAACTTTGCATAAAATAATTTTACTGAATATTTTCTATTCAGCAGTGAAGAAGAAATTATTAATTGTTATTGTTTCAAGACAAATGCAGTGTAATTTTACTCCTTTTCATGTAAGTTAAATAACGGCATTTATAAAAAAAAAATAGTTATTTGTTTCCGCCTGTATATCCAAATACAGATTAAAATTTAAAAATTCATTTATTGTCAATTTTATAAAATAACACATTTGAAAGAGAACTTAAACACTTAACAAAAAGAGCTTAAAAAGGGAAAAAAATAATCCCTTATATAATAATAGCCTAAGTTATCTGTCCGTCTGTCCACGAATTTATGAAGCGGTTGGACCTGGAATGGATAGAAACATCCATTGGATTCTTGATGAGTTAGGGTTAGCAAAATGCAAAGCGAGTAAAGTTTATCGTCTCCTAAACTACCAATCCGATTCTAAACTAAATTGGTATAAATATGCTTCATATCACAGCAAACAATACTGTTGTCTTCAAAACATTCAAATTCAACCCATTCCCGCCTTTTCGAGCGTTTAATGTCATTATTTTAAGCCCTATTTTCCCCGGTTAAGAGCAGGCGATTAAATTTATCAATTTATCACATAAGTAGATGAAAATAAACTTTTTTTTCTAGCATTGTGACGTCATTCCTTTATCCATCTCATTTAATCATTTATTTTAAATTATTTAAATATCGTCCGCATTATTTTCAGACGTTTTATCGCTGAACTTAGATATTACGTAAATAATTTTCTTTTATATTTGGATTAAATAATAGATTAGGTACATATGTGATAATTTTAAATTTGATCATCGATTATTTTTTGTTGCAATGAAAATTTTATCGCCGGTATTAACAACAAATTCTTTTTATAAAAGTCTAGGAGTTTATTTCATGGACTAATAAATATCTAGCTTTTAAGTTATATATCTTTAAAAATTAAGAAGTTTGTTCATTTGTATGATTGTTTTTTACACATAACCACACGGTTTGCAATCTATTCTCTAAATTTTGTACATCCTTCATATATACCGCGAAATAATCACTGTCAATATTAAAATCCCTGCAGTCCGTAATATGACAAGATAAATTAAAGTTGACAACCAAATGCGGTCAGTAAAGATAAACCAATTATTGAATGTGTACCAAATAATTCTCAGCCAAAATCAAACCATTTTATTACCTGACTCATAGGGTACTTTACAATTCTGGAAAATTAAAAATTTTACTGATCCCGTCATATGACGGGCTATATGCTATTTTAAATAATACCTTAGCATTATAAATATTACTTATTTAAATTACAGTTATATAAGAATAATTGACACAAACTGTATCCCTGGATTTATGACAGAACATATATTTTATGAAGTAATATATCTATATTTAAACAGCATTAAAACCCAATGCGAATATTATCAATGCATGTTAAAATATAATCAGTATCACAATAGCTATCTACAGATTGGTATAATTACCTTATAGTTCACACCCTCACGAAATAAAACATCATGATTTATATCCAATGAAGCAGCACTGTTTGGCTCATAACAAAAGGATGACTCCTATAATTAATAACATTTAAAAAAACAATTAGTATACAATGTAAGAGTAAGTAAATTTTTTTCAGATGAATAAACTTTAGTGTACTATCAGTCTAAAGCAAATACTTCTTTCAAGTTGCAGTAAAAGACTAAAAGGATATGTCAGGGTTCTAATCAAGAAAGATATGTTTCGGTTCTCTGAATCAAAGGCAAGCCAAGGAGCTTAACCAGGGATATCCCTGGATGAGGGCTAATGAGTTACTTAAGCTCAGTAGAAAAGAGCTAAGGGTGGCCATTGGCCTGTTGACTGGCCATTGTTGCCTTAAGAGGCACCTCGACATTATTGGCATTATGGATAGTCCGGTATGTATGGGGTGCCATATGGCAGAGGAGAGTTCATCATATGTTTTGTGTGAATGTGACTACTACTGCGCCAAGAGATTTGAATTCCTTGGGTATCACTTCATAAAGCCGTGGGAGTTGATTAACTTCCTGGTTAAATTGCTGCTGAAATTTATCTCAGCTATTGGTCTCTCTGAGATCTAATGGTTAATATTTCCTAACCTTGTGCTGGAACTCCTTGCTCCAGTGAATGGGGGAGGGGGGGGTTCAGTACAATAGGCCTTGGGCCGCAGTGCTGGTGCCCTTGTGGGCCACCCCATCTTAATTCTAATTCTACGGTTCTCTGAAATCTTAACAGACCATAATAATGCACTACATTAGCATAGTAAAAAGGTTATTTTTAACACTTGCCTTGATATTTTTCCTCCCATAATAATATCTTACTCCAAAGAGTCTTGTCTTTATTACCAATTCTGCTAATCAATTTAAATCAGCGATGAGCAAACTACGGCCCGTCGGAAGGTTTTATCCAGCCCGTGGATACAAATTTTAAGTTGCCAGTCCGATGCAAATTAAAAGAAATATATATATTCATACATTATATATCCATCTCCTTTTCTACTTTGCTTAAATATTATATCCCAAATTTATTATCTCACGCCCAGAAGGTCAGCAGCATATTTGCTTCTTATATGTGAACAAGTGTTTTCAACTTTGAACCTTAGAAGGAATAATTTCAGAAGTAGGCTGACAGATGAGCATTTAGCATTGTTCCTTAAAATCTGTACATCTCACTTCGAACCTCAGAGTAAAGAACTTTTAAAAATGAAATCCCAATTTCATTCATCTCCTTAACATATTTTAACCATTAGGTACTTGTATATTGTTTTTAAAATTTCGTAAAAATTTATCTTGGCCTGACAAACTTATTTTCTTTTGATTTTTAGATCGTGGCTGAAAAAGTTTGTCCATCCCTGATCTAAATGATACATCTCACACAGCCTCTCTTCTAAACAAAAGATATATAATAGTTACAGATAGAATATAGGCCCATCTTGACATATCTTTGTTATTTTGGTAAGATTTCTATACTGGTGTTACAACCTTACTCTGACAAAATATTTGAATTTTTTTTTTTAATTTGCAAAATGTTTTCTGCTCACTCTACTGTTTAAGATTCAATTTGATACTTGCAAGTAAATCTATTTTTTTCTTGCAACAGATCTGTACTTGTACTAAAAATGCTAATACTTACTAAATTTTGTTTGTTTGTTTTATACGTTTCTAATTTTATTTTCAAGACTTTGTATATCTGTTTTAAGCCATTATATATTTAATTTTGCCTTTGCCCAACATATTTTAAATTAGTCATTTATTTCTGTCAACATTATACTATTTTGGAAAAGAAAAACACAAACACAAAGGTCTATATTACATCTGTTTTGATACATCACTTGGCTTTCGCTATTAAATAAACAGATACTTGATAACAGGGACACATATCGGAACATATGCGTTTATAAGTACTGAATTTCATAAAGAAATTACATGAATAAATTAATTTTTTATTATAAAATGTTTACTCAAAATCCAGTAAAGTCAATTATCTAGCAATAATCATAAGTAGTGGATGAAATATTTGCAGCTTTAATTTTACAAATAACAGTAAAATATTTTCTGGTCCCTATATGAAAATAATTTCTAGCTAATTCTTTTGGATACGATGAATTTGTTATTACATTATAGACGGTTCGCAAAATCTTAGTAATTTTTGTGACAGATATAATTTTACTTTTCAGTCTAATTTATACGATTTTGAATGTCCCAAGATCGTCATAAGGCGTTAAATACAATAAAGTAATAAATATTTACAGTCTCAATATCTCTACTTAGTCTTATATTGTAAATCTCGTAATAGCAAACTTTAATAATATCTGAATCATATATAACAAACATAACAAAATAATTATATTCACGTTACAGCAATTACCTGAATATTCCACCAATGAGTACCAATGAAGTTCGCATAGTTTCCAGCTTGAATCGTAACGATTTCGTGAGAAGTCGACATATTTGTAAGTAACTAGAATCAAAAGAAATTTAATATTATTTGTCAACAACAGAAAACACGCTTATTTCATGGGTGCCGCCATGTTTATTTTGGATTTCGATATTGCCATCCACAGGAGCTTCTGCACAGTGAATCGGTACCCAGCTATCTGCGCATGCTCACGGACTTTACCTTATTTCTATGCTGTTTAGCTCAAGTTCAGGTTTATAATAGTCGGCGCAATATCGCTAACATTGGCGCATTCTTATTAATTTTACTTTTGAGAAAGTTAGATAACGGTTGTTATATTGTTATCTTAATCGCTCAAGTTGGCCAACAATAATTCAATACAAAACATGTTTAGCAAAAATAAAAACAAGACAATTAGATAAGAACTTAATAATTTAACAATTGGCAATCTTAAAATTTAAATTTTTACAATTGTGCATAAGATAATTTTTAATATTTTCTCACTGAAATTTGTATTTTTCATCCCATTTCCAGTGCACGAAACTATAATTAAAAACTGCCAGTCGCATTATTTTAATCTTACACATATTTTATACTCATACACATAAACATTTTGGTTTGACACATGTTTTGAAAATTAATTCTTATTTAATTCAAACTCATTTCATCATCTCTTTAATACAAGCTTTTGTTGAAACCAATTGGGAAAGTATCTAAATCTTATTCATTAATTTAGCATGCTTATATTTATTTTTAAATTTAACATTATATACATTGTGTCAATATTTTACTGTATTCAAAAAATATATTTCAATCATCATGATCTTTGTTTTGCTTTCAATTTATTTAAGAGCAACTTATTAGCTAGAAATTGAATTCAGTAAATTTGCATAATTTTATGCACACTTGACAGAGGAACTTATACTATAATTTAAATGCCATAGGAACTACACAAGAGTTCATCTTGTCATATATGATTAAGTTAAAAATTATGAAATTCCTTTTATGATTTTGAACAGTTGTGGAAAACAAATGTCCAACTTTTGATATATTTTCTTTGTCTTTATTCAATGAAGCAACTCTGTTAATGTACATTCACCTTTTTTTTTAACTTTTAAGAATGTAAATACTAATTAACATTTCCACTTACCACATATTTTATTTGTGACTTTTTCTTTTGTATTATTCATTCTTTACATATTAACGTTATTTATTACATATGTAAAACAGTTTCAAATACTTGTTGAATGCTTTTAATTGATTACAAAATTTTAAGTTATATGATTTTTTAATATCTGATATATGTCTGATTAGAAAAATTTCAAGAAATCATAATAGTTTTTACAAATATAATGAGATTGGCAAATATAATTATACTGACAATTTAACAAATTATTTACAGTCATAATATAATTTTTTTCTTTTCTGTAGTCTTACATATTTTACAATTAGTTTTCAGTTCAGCAGTTTAAATTAGCTCTCCTCTGTGTACACTTTGTTGTAAAAATCAAAAAAAGAGAAATTGAATTGATAGTAAATTTTTAATTAATATGGTTCACATTTCAAAGTTGACAAAATAAAAATAACGAAATAATATAAAATAATAAATGTGTGAACACTGCTTTGAATTTTTATAGCCAAAAAAACACTCAAATAAATACTGCTTATATTTTTTACAGCAGTATTTATCAAGTATTCATCTAGCTTTTCCATCGTCAAAATATTTTAGGCATTAAAATAACTAAAATAATATCTTCACAAAATACAATTTTGAATTATTTCAGAAATAAATTTGGCCAACATATATCTTGACCATTAGAAATATATACTATAAATATTTTACAAGGAAGAAAAGAAATACTTTATGAAAAAGGATATAGTAAATTTTCCAGAATAAAGTTCAGTAAAATGAGAAACTAACTGAAAAAGAGCAAAGATATAAAAAAAGTACGATAATAAATTGCTGATAGATTAATAATATAGCCTTCACTACACTTCGTTCAGAATAATACTTATCTATAAAACAGACCAACTACAAAGAAATTCAGAGTCGAATTTGATAATACTTTTCAATATCCAGCCTTACAGTTAAATAGTTTACAAATTATAAATCCTATTATAATAATTTATATTTCCCATATTAATTGAATTAGTTTCATTTAGCTCTTTCTTTTTCACAAAAAGATTTAGTCATGTGAAATATATGAAATAAAATATTATTAATATTGTCATATGTATAAATAATATATATATATATATATATATATATATATATATATATATATATATATATATATATTTCATTGAAGCAAATATTGAAAATATTTTTATCCCATTCACTACTTTGGTCACCTTTCAAAATAATGCTAAAATAATATTACAGATAAAATTTTAATACTACTGGAAAGAGAAAAATGATTTCTGATATTTTTCTTTTATAAATTAATATATTTCTCAGAATTATTTTTACACAAATTATCTTCACCATCTTCTAATCTTTGAAAGTTATACACACAGAAGCTTATAGGTATAAAACTAGAATTTTTACTTACGATATTTTCAAAGCTCTGAATTTTAATTTTTTAATGATATACTTGAGAAAATAAATTATAAAAGTTCATAATTTATAATGACAAATTTGGAATAAGATACTGTTAGTTTGTTAAACTACATTTCACCCATTTTGAATACATTATATAAACAAAATGTATCAGGTTTGCAAGATTAAACTTTTTACTTTCATAATTACATTGAACTTACAATTTTGTAAATAATATTAAAATTTTACTTTTAAGAGGTAAAACTAAATGGTATTCAAGACTTAGATTTTAGATTTATATTATATTAAGTACTCCCTACTAAATATTATATTATATTAAGTTGTAAAACTTTACAGAAATCGAAGGAAATACCGCTGAGAACCTTGGAATAAATTACATCAAAACAACTGAGTACATTATTAATAAAGAGATTATTATTATATAGTTATCTTATAACAATACTATTATTATTATTATTATTATATAGTTACATCATATTATATAGTTATGCCATATATTATATAGTTATAACATAGAGATAACATCCACAATCTCAAATAACAGGAAATTAAATAAAAACACCATACATACAATTACATATGAAATATATGCAATAATGCTATTATTATGTTGAATATCTTGCTTACTTTAATACAACTCACTCTTATTAATACTATATTAATTTTACTACTTATCTGAAATTCTTAGGACCAGAAGTAGCATTCAGACAGTTTCTCAAAACTCTAAGACAAATAACAGGAAACAGCACATTTATTCCGCCTTTTTAGCATGAATTTATAAAAAACTGACCGTTGTTAAAAGATTTTACCATATTCTGCGTTTCAATCTGATCAATAAATAAAGTAATTATTAAAACTTTAGATAAATCTGCTGATCTTATCGACAAAACTTAGAAATCCGACATTTAATCAACAGCTATATAAACACACAATTCATGGCGACAGTTTGGCTACTAATTTGACTTTGCCAATATGGTTGCTATTATGATTAAGTTTGGCATTTGCTATGCCAAGCGTATCCAGGGTTGCCACAGCATCTTTCGGTGAATCGGTACCGAAATAGATTTTAAAGTCCCTGCGCATGCGCATTAGAGCAGAACAGGTAAAAAACGACATAAAAATAGGGCTAAGTCCGAGAGCATGCGCACATAGCTGGGTACCGATTCACTGTGCAGAAGCTCCTGCCATCCACACATAAACAAAACATTTTATGTTTACTGTTAACTGAAAAGATCTCAAGTTAAAAAATTAATTTTTGTAAATAGAATATATAAATTGAAATTAATCTCCATTAAACAATCTCAGCCGAATATAAAAGGTGAACAGAATCAAAATTAATGAGTTTCCCCTAAAGTGAATTCGGATTCAATTCTTGTTGAAAGCCTAGATGTTTTTGATTATTTCTTACCGGCTGATTACTCCGACAGGTACCTGTCAGAGTAGACAGCCGGCAGGAAATAATTGCACCAGTGTAAGCGATACAATTTTCATCCGAGAGTTCTTTCAATACGGAGCATTTTAATTATTTCAGAACATAGTAAAGGAAAGTATATTAAATGGTGCCAAAGTATAGTCGCCAAACTCACTTCAGATTTCAAAAAGGTTCTGTCACCACACTCTCAAACAATTTCACCAGCCTATAACTTCTCAGAGTCGACCTGCATCGCTATAAAAAGATCGGTTAAACATTTAGAAATGTAGAATAAACATATATACATAGAAATGAATATATATGTTTGTGTGTGTGTTTGTACGTGTAAATATCAGGTCCAAAACGTAAAATTAATAATTCAGGAGATTGAGAGCAGCATAAAAAGCACTTGATGTGTAAGGATTGAGAAAGAGCGTCTTGAGAAAAGGTTGGTGCATGAACCCTGACTGAGTGATGTTAGAGTGTAGTCGCTAGCCACGTGCCGCCATATTTGATGGTTGTCTGTTAAACTGTGCAAAATACATGAATAAAGACATTATCAAGAAGTCACTGGATCTATGACTCTTCATATAGCTGCAAAGTCTGTCATATGTACGTATATATAAATATATATACATGCATATACATACATATATACAGGCACACACACACATATATATATATACATGCATATATACATACACATACATACTGGGTAGTCTAACAGAAACTTTCCAGAGAGTCCATAGTGGCCGAATCGTTCAACATCTAAATGAAAGTTTAGATATAGTTATTTGAATGTATGGTGTCTAAGTTGGGATGATTTAAAACAATAAACCTCACACAGTTACGGTTACAATGACAAAATTTCGAAATTTTTGAATAGCAACACCCATTTTTTTCGTGCGCAAATTGATTAGAGCATGAATAAACCTTAAATGGAGTTGGAAGGAGACACGTATGACGTAAATGGGTGGCGTAAAACATTTGCAAAGAAGAACATCCTAAATAACCAATCACAATAAAAGGGAAGGTGTATTGATGCACGAAACGAGACGGATTACCACGAACATGAAGAAACAATCTTCTCACACTGCTTATATCACAAGTAGTGCTTTGCAAGAGTGTTCTGTGATTGGTGATTGATTCTACTGCCTTTCCCAGAGAATTATGCAAAATGTATCATTACACCTTCCCTTTTATTGTGATTTGTTCTTTACGATGCTCTTCTTTGCAAATGTTTTACGCTCCCAATTTAAGTCATACTTGTCTCATTATAACGTCATTTAAGGTTTTTTCATGCTCTGATCAATTTGCGTATGAAAAAAAAATGGGTGTTGCCATTCGAATATTTTTAAATTTTGTCACTGAAACCGTAATTGTGAGAGGTTTGTTGTTTTAAATCATCCCAATCTGAACCCCATACATTCAAATAACTACATCTAAACTTTCATTTCGATAGGTTGAATGGTTTGGCCACTAGGGACTCATGTACAGAGGAAGTTTCTTTTAGACCACCCGGTATATATATATATATATATATATATATATATATATATATATATATATATATATATAATGTTGTAAATCAACATTAAGAACAAGAGTCCAACGTTAACACTAACATTTAATTTTGAAAGCACAAAAAGAAAAAGATTAAATACAAATTATTAATGACATAATCGTTTTAATTTAGGCCTTAGCCATAACACCCTTCAAAATGCTACATTCTTTTCACTCTCTGTGATATGGTTCTTCCTCGTTTCCACAGTCTCCTTTAATAAAAGTTCTGGAAGGCTTGCAGATACCCTGGAGCACTGAAAGCTTCGTGCTTTTCTCTTGCACCACCTTCACACACACACAGAGATAAAAGCATATATATACCGGGTGGCCATAATTAAACTGACAGTGCTCACAGTGTTCTGTAGCGAGATCTATTTGCGAGAATGACGCCATATTTTGTAGGAAGATTAAACGGGGAACGAAGGATTCCGCGAAAAAAGAAATTAGTTCCAAAAGTCACCGCTAGGGCAATATTTGGCACTGTGTTATAGAAAATAGAGTGTTAACAAATGCAAATTAATACGGAATAAAATTACCTTTTATTATGTACATTTTCTGATTTAGTTCAAATGCAATATGGCAACACTTTTAAAAAAGCGTAAAATCTATATAAACACCGATAAAGTCTCGAGATCTGCAATACCACGTACGCTGAGCAGAAGAAGTTCTTTATTCAAATTTCACGTTACATCCATTGGCACAGTTAAGAATTTAATTTCCGTATTGATTTGGATTTGTTAACACTCTATTTTCTATTACACAGCTCCAAATATTCCCCTAATGGTGACTTTTGGAACTAATTTATTTTTTCACGGAATCCTTCATCCCCGTCTTGTTTAATCTTCCTACAAAATGTGGCGACATTCTTTGCAAATAGATCGCGCTACAGAACACTGTGAGCACTGTCAATTTAATTATGGCCACCCGGTATATATATATATATATATATATATATATACATGTGTGTGTAAGGAAAAGTAAAATAAATCGGGAAACTAATGTAGGTATTTTGTATAAAACCCCGAAAACGACCCCTTAAGGAATATAGTGTAACCAAACTTTCCGTAATCTGAGTGTTCAAAGAATGCTGACGTAAATTTATAGCAGAAAGCCTCATTAAGGCTCGAGAAAATTCTCAATTGGTGCAACTGAGCATCGACCTAAAAAACGGCCAGGAGTTAAAATTCTGTCTTCGTTCATACAGAGGTTTATCACGAAATTGTTTATGTGGCTGTGGCAGCCTGTAGAAATTTCTACCGGGACATGCAAGCTTGTGATAGCTCCTTCCTTCAGTGACTAGTGTTTTCCATCTATGTCTATCGGGATGAGGGTACCTGTACTGTAATGGCGGGTTATAAATTAATTTACAAGTAAGCAAGTATACTTGGTATTTATGATGAGGAAAACACTGCTCGCCTAGTGATGAGGATATTATGGAATTCAGGGACAGTGTACTACTTGATGTACAATTTTTTACCCTTTGGGAATTTCTAAAACTTTCTAGATATAAACTGTAATTATTTTATCAATCTATTTTCATGCCTCTCTTAAAACACAGATTTTATTTTTAAAACTCTTCTCCAATCATTAAATATACACAGATCATAACACAATTGTATTTTAAACTAATAGAATAACTGTGTGATAAACAAATATGTTTACACAAGAACTTTATTTTACTTTAAGAACGATAAATGTAATTCTTAAAACTAAAATTTCTAAAAACGTAGAGTAGAATTTGGTGCACTAATTAAATACTCTATAAACAATTTTTAAAACAGTTAAAAACTATATATCAAAATTACGGGTACATTATTAATGCTAATTAAATGGGTTGAAGGAAATTGTACTTAATGACAATAAATAAATAACTTAAATAGCTAGTTATTGTAACTTATTTAATACCTAAATGCAAAAAACAACTAGATTTTTCCATTTATATTCTACACTCAATCATGTACTCTTAGATAGAGCTGCTAAGGATTTGTAATTCTTTAAGCTTTTTAAGCTGAATTCATCGTTTGATGAATCCATTAGGTAATTGAAAACATCTGGATATGTGATGTTTGGCCAAAGTCTAACATTAGATATCCAATCATCTTTTTCAATTAAATATGGATCCACAAAAGAACAAAACTCACCAAGTTTTACTTCGAAGTTTAGAAATATACCGAAGTTTAGATTCCGAATCTAAACTTTCAGCATACTTAGACAACTTTTTAGGTACTACACAGTAGGTATGATCATTTAAAGCCATGTTTAAATACTTAATGTTTTGCCCGACCGTACGAAGCAAGAACTGAATTGATCAAGAGTTGAGTTGAGACCTGCTTCGGGAAAATCCCTTATTCTTCTCTGTCTTGACGCAATAATGAGGCAACTCGTCGGCGGATGGGTTGCTCAATTTCACGCTCCTCTTTTTTAAATTTAAGGCAGTCAATATCAACTGAAATATTTCATGTATTTCATGGGACGATAAAACAATTTTGTATTTCTCTGGCAGTCCACGGTTGAGGAAATTAATTGTAACTACAACGAGCAAATTTAATTTCCGAGCTACTTCGGTATTTTATTGAAGTACTAAGTCAAGCTGGAAAATGAACTGAGCTTTGGGTAAACAAAATCTTCGAATGTTATAACTTTTTTAAAAAGGAAGTGTTCCATAAATAGTTTTTCAGATCATCACATTTTTCAATCTCTATACAGTTATTGATGAAAAATGCTGTCGCCTCTGCTATAAGAAAATCAGGAAAAAGTCGAGTTTTGTCATTCTCTTCAAAAACTTTTTCGTTACATTTTCTTTCATAATATTAGATTCGTTTTTTAAATTATATTTGGCTCATACTTTCAAATTTAGGGCGATTGATGGCCCCGAGTCTTGATTAGTATTCATCTTTCCAGTTGTATTCTTTTCTTTTCCTTTGGCTAGCATAATCATCAGCTCCATTTCTCCATGCAATCATTTCAGAGGGTCAGTAGTTATTTCCTCTCACGCTCTCATAATGGTTGCAGGCTACATAGTGTATTCATCTATCTCCATGGGTTTTCTCAGTGGGCCTCGTTAATTCTTCACTTTAACTCCTTTCCCCGGTTGAGTTTATCCTGTCAGCTCTTTGTAATTAGTCGGAGTCTGCAACGGGTGGTAGCATTCATGGCCAGAAGAAAACACCGTTAGTTAAAGGCCTTTGTTAGCAGTAAGTTGGATGAACGGGCTTCACTTCATTATAGGGAAGGAACAAACTGGGAGATCAGCTATCAGTAGAAATCTAAGTAGACATCTGCTTAAAATCTATGTCAAAAATCTGTGTGAAAAGCTGTCTCCGGTAGCTTGCATCTCCTTTTTGTTCGTGAATTTCCTAAATATTAGCCGCTAGGGCAGTGTGCAGTTTTAATTAGTTAGACACCTTCCCTGAGGGCGTGAACTGTAGCTCCAGTTGTCAGTTTAGATTAGGGATTAAAAGGGAAAAGCAAAAAGACAGAGTTTTTTGCTCTTGACTTTAGATTTGAAAACCCCTGAGAATTTTCTCGGTCCTAAATGAAGGCTTTCGGCTATAAATTTATGTCAGCATATTTGAACTCTCAGAACTCTCAGAAGTTTGATGACATTGTATTCCTTAGGGGTATTGTATTCCTTATGGGACCGTCTTCGGGATTTTATACAAAATACCTACGATACTATCCCTATTTAGTTTACTTTTCGTTACAGACACACACAAATATATATATATATATATATATATATATATATATATATATATATATATATATATATATATATATATATATATATATATATATATATATATGTGTGTGTGTGTGTGTGTGTGTGTGTGTGTGTCAGGATTTAAAATGTAGATTAATTTTAAAAGATTTTAATTAGGGATTTTTTACTGAGAGTGAAGCGGCAGGTGGAGTTAGCTACATAAATACGGCTCACGCGCAGTCAATTAGAGCAGAGAGCAGTTTGCACAGTCCGCAGACAGAGCTGTGACTACCCGAGGCAACTAAGATTACCTCTGTTAAAAGTTAGGCGCCAATGTGCGACGCCATTGAAGATGATTGATGAGTAGTGTGCTCTGAGATTTGAATAAAGCTATGAAAATGTACTCAGAGCTTTAGTGTCATTTAGAGGGAAGACCGACATATATATATATATATATATATATATATATATATATATATATATATATATATATATATATATATATATATATATATATATATATATACATATATATATATATATATATAACAATACATATATATATATACATATATATATATAATACATATATATATATATATATATAAATATATATACATACATATTATATACATATATATACATACATATATAATATATATATATACATATATATATATGTCATATATTTAAACATAGATATAAATAAGAGATTTTAATTAGGGATTATTTTACTGAGAGTGACGCGGCGTGAGGAGTTAGCCACATAAATACGGTTGACGCTTAGTGATCTGGGCAGAGAGCAACATGCACAGTCCACAGTCAGACCTGTAGCTCCCAGAAGCAGTTAAGCTTGCCTTTGTTAGAAGTTGGGCGCCAATGTGAGACGCTATTAAAGATGATTGTCGAGTAGTGTGGTTTGAGATTTGAATAAAGGATGAAAATATACGCATGACTCTAGTCTCATTTAGTGGGACTTGTCATATATACATATATATATATATATATATACATATATATATATATATATATATATATATATATATATATATATATATATATATATATATATATATATATATATATTATATATACACACACACACACACATATATATATATATATATATATATATATTGGGCAGCTTACGAACGTAGAAAAAAGGGGCTCCAACTTAGGGATTACTCATGCATGTTCCCCCCCCACACACACACACTGGCGCAAATCAGGCCCTAATTAGGAGATTGGTTTGTTAGGAACACTACGGTCTACAATTTTGCTACACGAAGTCCAATGAGACGGGACCTACAGTTTAAAGCCGATTCCATACGGCTTTTTGGCCCAACGTCCATGCGAGAAGTGCATTTATAACCACGAACTCCGATACTGTACAGCAACTAGCGTCTTACTTATTCGGCCCGTGTTCGGAGTTATTTAGGGGCTATAGAGTCCTAATCTTGTATCTATATACACAAGATTATTGATTTATAGATTTACTATGAGCTTGTTTTACTGTTCTTCATTTATTTTTTATTGATATGTTACTGTTATTGAATCTTGATTTGTTTATGATTTTATTATAATCTGACATGAAAAATTAAAAAAAAAGAACAAACAAATAAACAAAAATCTTATGTAAGTGCGTGTGCAAAATGTTGAAAACTGAAAGCTAAAGGTCGCATTGAGAACTGTATCAACCATTGAACCCGCCAGAATTCGTCATCTTTGGGTCCTTGATTGTCTCTTAATTATCAGCGTGCACTTAGCAAACGAGATGAAATTTGAAACAGAGAGAAAAAAAAAGTGTAGAGATAATTTCTCTAAAGGTCATTAAAAATTAAAAAACAGAAGCGATATCAGGAAAAAATTCACAGAAACTGCTGCTTATTCAATAGAAAAAAATGAAGATTTGTATTACAATTAAATTTTTTCTTCTCGCAACAAGAACTCAGTGAAAATTTGACTAGAATAAAATGGTAAAACAAAAAGAAATTTCTGACCATTGTTTTTCAGTTTTGCTTACAAAACGGAATTATTTTATAACTAACTGCTCCCATATTAACCTTTTAGCAATGCATAAAACGTTATCTCAAATAATTTCAAAGAAACTGCTACTTGTTCACTAAGAAAAGAAAATACGATTTGTATTAAAGTTTGATTAATTTTTTCTCGCAAGAAGAATTCTGAAAATTTGACTGCAATAAAATAATGAAACAAATAGAAACTCTGACCATTGCTTTTAATTTTGTCTACGAACAGACGTCTAGTATTGCATAGAATGTTATCTTATAAGCCTTTTTAGAAAATATTTAATAAAGCAGTAATTATATTGAAAACACATTCATAATCTCATATCAGAATACCGATAATTATTTGAATTTAAACAAAACAGATCTTAAACTAAATGTTTGATATTTTACATTTCCAAGATTGTCACTAACCAATATATGTATATATATATATATATATATATATATATATATATATATATATATATATATATATATATATATATATGTAAGGAAAATTCTCAGGGGTTTTCAAAACTTAAGTCAAGGGTAAAAATTCCGCGTCTTTTTACATTCCCTTTTTAACCCCTAACCAAAATTGACCACTGGGGCTACAGGTTACGCCCTCAGAGAAGGGGCCTGGCCAATTATAAACCTACATGGCCCTAGCGGACAATTTAGGAAATTTCCAAATAAAAAGGAGATACACGCTAGCGGAGAGAGATTTTTCTAGAGATATTTTCCCACAGATGTTGACCCAGGTGTTACTTGTCTTGTACATAGAACTTCATGCTAGCTGACCATTCAGTTTGTCCCTATGATGAAGTGGGAACCCGTCCTTCAAAGTTATCTTAATAAAGGTCTTTAGCTGAAACGGTATCATTTTTATGGCCATGACTGCAACCCCCCCATCGAGAAGTCAGTCTCATTATATATATATATATATATATATATATATATATATATATATATATATATATATATATATATATATATATATATGTGTGTGTGTGTGTGTGTTGTGTGTGTGTGTGTGTGTAAGGAAAATTCTCAACTTAAATCAAGATCTAAAAATTCCAGCGTCATTTTGCATTCCCTTTTTTAACCCCTGACCAAAATTGACCACTGGGGCTACAGTTTACGCCACCAGAGAAGGGGCCTGACCAATTATAACTCTGCATGGCCCTAGCTGACAATTTAGGAAATTTTCAAATAAAAAGGAGATGCACGCTGTCGGAGGCAGATATTTTAACACAGATGTGGACCCAGGTGTTAAGGGTCTTGTACATATGACTTCAGGCTAGCTTACCCTTCAGTTTGTCCTGTACTTATGATGAAGTGGGAACCCGTCCTCCAACGTTATCTTAATAAAGGTCTTTAGCTAAAACGGTGTCATTTTTATGGCCATGGCTGCAACCACCCATCGAGAAGTCCGTCTCATTACACACACACACACACATACACGTATATATATATATATGTGTGTGTGTGTGTGTGTGTGCGTCGCGCGCTCGTGCCTGTATGTATGCATGTATGTATATATACATTAAGTCCCAATTCTTCGACGGTATTAACAAACGTAAAATCCATTCATTTCCTTTTTCATTGGTATCATAATTTAATCTTTATTGTGTTATATATATATATATATATATATATATATATATATATATATATATATATATATATATATATATATATATATATATATGTTTCTGATTTTTAGTTTTTTAAATTCTATGACTGTATATATACGAGGGTTGCCTTTTAAATTTTCACTAAAATTAGGATGAAAAAGAAATTTGGGAAACTGTTTTATTACTCTTTTGAAACTATTCGCCCTTAAGATTTATACACTTTATCATCCGTTCATACCAATTCTTGAAACAGTTTTCCACTCTGAAGTTGATATCTCAGAAATATAGTTTTGGAAGGCATCAACAATGTCTTCAGGTGATGAAAACCGCTGCCCCTGCATTTTTTGTTTGGCATAGGGTTGGTCTCACCAAAGTCATTTAATGGCTAACCGCGATTAATCTCTGTTTAAACGGAGAATTGCGTCTCACCATTGGTTGGAGCCATGGGTTAAACGCGGTTAGCAGGTAAACGACTTTGGTGAAACCGGCCCATAAGAGAACAAGAAAAAGTCGTTAGGCGATAAATCAGGAGAATATTGGCAATGGGACATTAATCTGATATTTTTATCATTCAAATAATCGTTTCACATGGTGTGTAGACGTTGTCGTGATAAAGAATGATGCGCTGATTTTTGTTGTTTTTTTTCTGATTTCGTTGATGACTTGGTAAACAAATTTCTGTATACCATTTAGCGTTCACAGTTTTTCGATCCTCTAAAGCAATGGTTGCGATATGTCCTGTAAGGCCAAAGAAACAAGCAAACATTTTCTTGGAAGTACTTCGTAAACGAACAACTTTCGTTAATCTTGAAACACCTAGACGATGGACTGTTGTTTAGTTTGGTTTGGAGTGTTACGATCTACTTTTTACAACACAAGGAATAACTGTTGTTTAGTTTCCGGCTCATACGAATATATTCAAGTTTCGTAGCCTGTAACGATGTTGTATTCGGATTTTGCTTTTCCCAATTTGAATTTTGTTTAGCACTTCCTTACACCAATTTGCACGAGTCTCTTTTTGAAATTCTATCAAATTGGGCGGAATCCATTTGGAACAAATCTTTTTAGCAGCTAAATGTTCTTGCAAAATCAAATTTATTGCAGTCTGTGATATACAAGAGGTGACTCTATCTTACGATACGTGACATGCCGATCTTCTTCAATCATCTTGCGCACAGCATCGATGTTCTTTCTAAACACTACGGATTTTGGTCGTCCTTCACGAGATTCATCACTGACTGACACACGACCACGACGCCATTCTGCAAACCAATTATGAACTGTCTTTTCTAGTGGTACTTCACTACCAAAAGTTTCAAGAAGCGATTCTATGTATTCTTGTCCAGTGAGTACTTTCTTAAAATCATAAAAAATCATCCAACAGAAGCATTCATGAGTTATCTCCATTTTTTCACTCACTTGCTTCTTTTAAACATTCATTGTAAACAAAATACGTAAACGATTTCTAAATGCTACTGATTCTAAGATTAAAAAAAATGGGAATTTTACAAATACCTTGAAAATAAATTTCATTAGCGCCTTCTGTTGGCCGTTTGCAAAAACTTAAAAGGTGACCTTCGTATATATATATAAACACTCAAGAGCCCAAACATGACCACCTGTCAATAACGAGTTGGTCCCCCTTTGGCGCGAAACACAACTTCAACCCGCCTTGGCATGGATGCCACAAGTCCTTGGTAAATGGCCGGAGACAGATTGTACCAGAAGTTTAAGCAACGGTTATGCAAATCCGATATATTGCGAATTGGTAGTCTTTGAACTCTGAGCTGCCGTCCCATGAAATCCCAAATGTGTTCTATCGTATTGAGATCCGGTGAGTTAGGCGGTCAGGACATTAACTGGAATTCAGCATCTTGTTCCTGGAACCACTCCAACACAATTTTAGCCTTGTGACACGGGGCGTTGTCCTGTTGGAACATTCCATTTCCAGCTGGAAAAACAGAGACCATGTAAGGGTGCAACTGGTCCGCAATGATGTTCAGATACCCTGTAGCATTCATGGTCTGCTCTACCACAACCACGGTTTCCAGAGACGCCCAAGAGTACGTATCCCCAAAGCATAATACCGCCACCACCGGCCTGTGTATGACATACTGTACATTGAGGGAGCAACTGTTCGCCTGGAAGACGGCGTATCCTGACACGGCCATCGGCCTGAAGAATGACAAACCGTGATTCATCTGACCAGGCAACTCTCTCCCACTGATCCATGGACCAGTCACTATGTTCCCGGGACCAGCAAAATGTAGGGGTGGTCATAATGTTTTGGATCTTGAGTGTATATATATATATATTTGTGTGAGTGTATATGTATGTACACTCACACAAACATTAGGTGATAAAAATAAAGGCCATATTGCAGAAAAATTAGCATATAGTTTATTATTATTATTATTATTTTATTTTTTTAAAGAATTTTTGAATGAACAATTGAAAAAAAAATTCTTCATAATGATGCACTATACTTATAAAAATAATTGACAGTTTTTAGTTATTTAATTTGTATAAAAACACAAAAAAAAATAAGAAAATGTACCTTAGTAAATTTTTTATTATGTAAATCTCTCTACTAAATACTCATTAATGTACTAAATAAAAATATTTAATAAAAATTATAGATTCAAAGTTATCTAATATGGTTTAACGATATCTTTCATGGTTAGAGATAACATAAACAACCACCAATCTTTACGCGGAATTTGAAACCACACCCTCTCCTGTGGTAAGCGAATGCTTTACTCTAACCATACATTTGATCTACATTTGATTTTATGCCACTTGGTCGTTAAGACCAAGTGGCATAAAATCAAATGTAGTTTATAATAATTGTTTGCTTGGTCGTTAAGACCAAGTGGCATAAAATCAAATGTAGTTTATAATAATTGTTTGGAGCCGTGGTAGATCAGTCCGCAAAGGTATTGATATTGTAATCGGATGGTTGCAGGATCAAGGCTAAAGCAGGATAAAGATCCACCATGTTCATTAATGGTGTCTGCGGCGAGTAAAATAGGTTCATGGTTGCAGTGTCCTGAGTTCCCAAATGATAATCTCCTTTTAATAGTGAGGCCTGTAGAACCTGAAAAACTGTTCAATCTTTGCATTGAATGTAATAGCTTTTAATAAAACTATAAAAGCTTTAAATGCATTTTACTGAAAATGATGTTTTCCAATTTGTGCTTATTCTAAATTTAAAAAAAAAAAACTATAACAAATTTTGATTTAAATTTTTCACGGTAAATACATGATAGGCCTACGATGAAGCACCGTCTACTTTTTTAGATTTTGTTTATTTCATTTAGTATTTATAGTATTTGAAATGGAATTTTAAATATTATTTTAGCTTTTTTCAAAATTCAATCTCATTTGCGCTTATTCTAAACTAGCATATAGCCCGTCATATGACGGGATCAGTAAAATTTTTAATTTTCCAGAATTGTAAACTACCCTATGAGGCAGGTAAAAAAAAAAATGGGTTTTTTTTTTTGGCTGAGAATTTTCTTGCAGCAAAAAATAATCGTTGATTGAATTTTAAATTATCACATATGTACCTAATCTATTATTTAAGAGAAATATAAAAGAAAATTAATTACGTAATATATAAGTTCAGTGATAAAACGTGTGAAAATAATGCAGACGATATTTAAATAATTTAAAATAAGAAATGATTAAATGAGATGGTTAAAGGAATGACGTCATAATGATAGAAAAATGTTTTTTCATCTATTTATTCTATAATAAATTGATAAATTTAATCGCCTGCTCTTAATCGGGGGGAAATGGGGCTTGAAATAATCGCATTAAACTCTCGAAAAGGGGGGAAGGAGTGAATTTCAATATTTTTGCTGTGATATGAAGCTTATTTATACCAATTTATTTTAGAATCAGATCGATAGTTAAGGAGAAAATAAACTTTACTCGCTTTAAATTTTGCTAACCCTAACTCATTAAGAATTCAATATGGAGCCTATTTGCATTCCAGATCCAACCGCTTCAAAAATTCGTGGACAGACGGACAGATAACTTAGGCTATTATTATATAGGGGACTAGACTTGTGAACTGTTACTATTATGTTATTGTTATTGTTGTGTAGTTAGTTGTAAGTTAAATTTTAAGATAAAAGTTAACTTAGGTGGGAGAATGTCAAATCGTCTGTTAAAATTGATGTTCTACCCACATATCTTTTTTATTTTATTTTTTCTTTGTAAGTTGCGAGTGGCAACGAACGATTTTGTTTAGTGAAAACATGGCTGTTCTTTCATATGCGAGAAAAATGGCTCTTGAGTTGCTTTTGTGCTTTAATATGTTAATATTATTTACGCCATAAATTCTTCTATGTGATATTTTCTGTGCATTTAAAGATCTCGCATACGTAAATATAATAAAAAGTGTTTTATATTAAAAGGGCGTCTGTTTTGAGCAATTAATTAACGCCATTGAGAACATTCTTCAGTATCACATTTCTGATTTCGAAACCCAAACGGGACAGTGATTATTTGGTGGTATATATGAATGGTATCGAAAATGATAAATTTAATCGCCTGCTTTTAACGGGGGGAGAATAAGGCTTGAAATAATAGCATTAAACGCTAAAAAAGGGGGATGGCTTAGATTTTGAACTCGCTTTGAATTTTGCTAACCCTAACTCATAAAAAATTCAATATGGATGCCTGTATCCGTTCCAGGTACAACCGCTTCAAAAATGTGCCGACAGACACCTTAGGCTATTATTATATAGGGGATTTAAAAAAAACTATTACAAATTTTAATTTCAAATTTTCACGGTAAATATATGATATACCTACAAAGAAACACCATCTACTTTTTTTAGATTTTGTTTATTTTATTTAGTATTTATAGTATGTGAAATTGAATTTTTAAACTTTATTTTAGCTTTTTTAGCTTTAGTAGTTCTTTTAGTTTAGAGATCCGTTTTGTAACGGAACCTAGGCTCAGGTCTATGAGGTCTAATGGATATTTTAAAGACCCTAACATCATATAAGGAAGTATTACCAGAAAACTGTTTTACACGATGTCAAATAATCATCCTATTATAAAAAAATCATTCTATTATGAAAAATAAGCCTAGCTTGACTTTTTCAGGTTAAAAAAAAACTTTCACATATTTCATTGAATTCTGTCACCTGCTTCCTTAACCCATTAATGCCTGTCTCTTTTCTGCCGAATGTTTATTAACACTAGATTTACGGATGTTGATCATATACCTATTTTTACTGAAGTGAGCCAATTGGACTTATACAAGAAAATTGAAGTTTTTTGCAAAGAAAATACAATCAAACCTGTCTATCTCGAAACCTGCTTATCTCGAAAACCTGTCTATGTCGAATTTTTTCAATTTCCCTACATTTTCAATAAAAATTTAACGTATTTTTCAAACCTATCTCAAATTATTTTTTCCCAAACCTGTCTATATCGAATTTTCGTAAGAAATACAACATTCCAGTTTAGAGTTTTATTGCGTTGAGAACCGCACATGTTCCCTTTTCCAGGTAATACAATTCTAGTTTTCTCTCTCGGGGGGTTATTTGGCCAGGGACTGGGTGGTAATTGTACTAAAAACGTTCAGTTGGAGAATAACATCTAAAAATACTGAAGAGCAACCAGTCGACGAAACTGATGAAAACCCGAAGAAATGGATGATTATCAGAGAGAAACTGAATACTGACACATCATTTAAAGATTTTATAGAAGTAGATGAATCAGTGGTAACGAGCAGAACATTATTAACTGATTCCGAAATTTTAAAAAACGTTCAGGGAACTTCTGATGATTTAGAGGATCACGACAAAGTGGACAACATCTATGTAGTAAGAGTTGTTACGCCAAAAAAAGCAGAAAAAGTCATTGAAATACTAAGAATTTTTCTTGAATTCCAAGAAAATATTGATCAGGATTATTTCGCCACTATGTCAAAACTATAAAAAATTGTCCAGTCTAAAAATGTTTTGCATCAAAAACTCCTAACGGATTACTTTCTGTAAGATATGTAAATAAAACTAAAAGTACTTGAATCTTTTGTATTGTGTAAAAAAATTTTCTTAGTCTGTTTTCATAAAACTTGTGTATCTCGAAATCTGTTCATCTCGAATGTTTTTTTACTCCCAAGAGATTCGAGATAGACAGGTTTAACTGTAGATCCAAATTAATTTAAATGAAATGTTTTTTATAAAAAAATTCATGGAAAACATTTTTTACATATAAATTTTCCACAAACATTTCTATTACATTTAGCTCAATGGTTTCTACATCTGTTTCTTTTGCATGATTGTTGAACTTGACAATTCTTCCGTGCGTCAATATCATGAATTTCTGTCATTGGAATGGAAGTGTTCTCGACTTCTCTATATTTATACTCTACTTTATATACTTTATACTTTATATTTACTTTATGCTATATTTATTACTACATTTATTTATTTTCATATACATTTTATGAGTCAAATTGGCTCACAACCTTGAAAATAGGTATATCACATTTGATAATGCGAAATGAAAGGGTCTGCGGGGAAGAGGAATGAAAGTTTACATATATTTTATTACTTAACTAAAAACCAACGTATGTTTTTGAAAAGTGATATTAAAATTTTTCATATATCAAATTTTTAATGAGTCAAATTGGCTCGGTCCGTAAATCTAGTGTTAATGAATATCATACATATAAGTTATAATGGAGGTCTGAGAAAGATTAAAATCGTCAATTTAAGACTCTCGGAACAATATAGCTCATCCTTGTTAGTGATGAGGCCGAATGATGGCCGAATAGGTAGGGTGCTGCTCCTCGGTACCAGAATTCATGGGTTCGGATCTTACTGCTGTCGTGGATGTTCATTGATGTTCGGAATTGGCTTTAAGCAGCAAGCCTTGTCATTATCCTTGTGTAGCAAAACATTAGACTGTAGCGCTCCAACCTACCCAATCATTAGTCATGAGCTGAAATTTTAAACATCATAGGAAGGAATGCATGAAATAGAAAAATTGCATGATGAGAGATTTATTTGCTATTATATGTAAGCAAAGTACTTTAAAGTGAAGATGTATAATAGATATAGCTCTACTAGTACTGATTTCAGTTTAAGTAGTTGTCCTAAAGGCAAATTACTGTACGAGGCTTAAAACATCATAAATTATCAACAATAACAGACTCTTGATAATTTGGGAGACTGTTTAAAAGATTGCCATATATCGTCTCTGAAAAGGAACAAAATCGTTTCAAGAAAATATATATTCCGCAAATTATTATTTCTTAAATTGTCCCTTAAAAGAAGCCGAACGATGGCCGAATGGTAGAGCGCTCTTCTTCGTTGCCGCATTTCAAGGGTTCGACTCCCTTTGGGGGCATGGACTTTAAGTATAATAATCAGCTTTAACAGTAGGTCCTGACTCATTATCCTTCCTGTAGCGGAACAATAGATTGTAGCGTTCAGTTTAATCCATGTCTTTAAATAGAGACGCTTGGAGATAATATTTAGCGTTTAGGTTCTAGTCTGATTATTCCTCTTTTAGGGGAACAATAGACGGTAGCGTTCCAAATCAATTCAATGCATGGCTTTCAATAGAGACTGTTGGTTATTAATACATTAATGGGGTAATGTTAGCTTTTAGGTTCTAGACTGATTATCCCTCTTTTAGGGGAACAATAGACAGTAGCATTCCAAATCAATTCAATGCATGTCTTTCAATAGAGACGGTTGGTTATTAATGCATTAATGAGGTAATGTTAGCGTTTAGGTCCCAGTCTGATTATCCCTCTTTTAGGGGAACAATAGACGGTAGCGTTCTAAATCAATTCAATGTCTTTAAATTGGGACGTTGGGGATTTTATGCATTAATGGGATAATGTTTATACGGACAAAATTATTATTCATGCCTTTATCGCGCGTGATTCAACGAAAAGAAGTATATTTCAAATTTTAGAAAGATTACCTTCTGTTTATTTTACCTTTCGAAAAAAAAATATATATATAAATTCTCAGGAAGAGCTGGTGGTCTTTTTTCTTTTGTTTTTAATCTTCGTATAGAGAAGCAAACGTGTGAAAGTCGGTGGTGAAATGTTTTCACTCCAGTCATACCAGTGCGCGTTGCGTGGTGACCGCACGTTTGGTCCAGCTGTGTTATTCGCGCCGGGCAATTACGCTCTTTTCTGTGGCAAGTTCTCAGGGAGAGTTCTGCCCGATTTGTGGAGTCTGTGACCGTTTGGTATTTAGAAATTTATGTCGCGTCGTGCACACCCATTACGGGCGAATTGTGTCTGCACAGTCATGTCTTGCACTTTAATTGGAGGAGTGAGATTTTCCTCTTTTTTTTTTTTTTTTTTTTTTTTAAGCATTGAAATTATTATTGGTTTAGCTATAAAATTTCCGCATCACATGATTACTTTAAGGGGACACATCACCATTTTAACTATCAAAAATTCGATATTTTGATTTTTTAAAATTTTAAAATCGTTGGACATTTCTGAATTGTTTTAAACAAATCAAATTGAAATATTTAAATGCAAACTTCTAAACTGTTCAATCTATGAATTGAATATCATACCTTTTAATGAAACTATAAAAGCTTTAAATTCATTTTACTGAAAATGATGTTTTTCAATTTGCGCTTATTCTAAATTAAAAAAACACTATTAAAAATTTTGATTTCAAATTTTCACTGTAGACCTACGTTTTCATGATAGACCTACCATGAACCACCATCTACTTATTTAGATTTTGTTTATTTCATTTAGTAATTATAGTGAGTGAAATGGAATTTTTAAACGTTAGTTTAGCTTTTTTTTTTCAAAATTCAATCCCATTTCCGCTTATTCTAAATTTTAAAAAACGCTATTACAAATTTTGATTTTAAATTCTCACTGTAGACCTACGTTTTCATGATAGACCTACCATGAACCACCATCTACTTATTTAGATTTTGTTTATTTCATTTAGTAATTATAGTGAGTGAAATGGAATTTTTAAACGTTAGTTTAGCTTTTTTTTTCAAAATTCAATCCCATTTCCGCTTATTCTAAATTTTAAAAAACGCTATTACAAATTTTGATTTTAAATTTTCACTGTAGACCTACGTTTTCATGATAGACCTACCATGAACCACCATCTACTTATTTAGATTTTGTTTATTTCATTTAGTAATTATAGTGAGTGAAATGGAATTTTTAAACGTTAGTTTAGCTTTTTTTTTCAAAATTCAATCCCATTTCCGCTTATTCTAAATTTTAAAAAACGCTATTACAAATTTTGATTTTAAATTTTCACTGTAGACCTACGTTTTCATGATAGACCTACCATGAACCACCATCTACTTATTTAGATTTTGTTTATTTCATTTAGTAATTATAGTGAGTGAAATGGAATTTTTAAACGTTAGTTTAGCTTTTTTTTTCAAAATTCAATCCCATTTCCGCTTATTCTAAATTTTAAAAAACGCTATTACAAATTTTGATTTTAAATTTTCACTGTAGACCTACGTTTTCATGATAGACCTACAATGAACCACCATCTACTTATTTAGATTTTGTTTATTTCATTTAGTATTTATAGTATTTGAAATGGAATTTTTAAACGTTATTTAAGCTTTTTTCAAAATTTAATCCCATTTGCGCTTATTGTAAATTTAAAAAAAAACTATTGCAAATTTTGATTTCAAATTTTCACGGTAAATACATGATAAATCTACGATAAAACACCATCTACTTTTTTTAGATTTTGTTTATATCATTTAGTATTTATAGTATGTGAAATGGAATTTTTAACTGTTATTTTAACTTTTTTCAAAATTCAATCCCATTTGAGCTTATTCTAAATAAAAAAAAATTATTACAAATTTCGATTTCAAATTTACACCGTAAATATATGATAGACCTACAATGAAACACCATTTCCTTTTTTAGAATTTGTTTATTTCAGTTAGTATTTATAGTACGCGAAATGGAATTTTTAAACGTTATTTTAGCTTTTTTCAAATTTCAATCCTATTTGCTCTTATTCTAAATTTTAAAAAACGCTATTCAAAATTTTGATTTTAAATTTTCACGGTAGACCTACGTTTTTATGATAGACCTACGATGAAACACCATCTACTTTTTTAGATTTCTTCTATTTCATTTAGCATTTATAGTATGTGAAATGGAATTTTTAAACGTTATTTTAGCTTTTTTTCAAAATTCAATCCCAATTGCGCTTATTTGAAATTAAAAAAAAACAAATTTTGATTTCAAATTTTCACGGTAAATATATGATAGACCTACAATGAAACACCATCTAATTTTTTTAGATTTTGTTTATCTCATTTAGTATTTATAGTATGTGAAATGGAATTTTTAAGCGTTATTTTAGCTTTTTTCAAAATTTAGTCCCATTTGCGCTTATTCTAAATTAAAAAAAAACTATCACAAATTTTGATTGAAATTTTTACGGTAAATACATGATAGACTTAGGATGAACCACTATCTATTTTTTTAGATTTTGTTTATTTCATTTAGTATTTATAATATTTGAAATAAAATTTTTAAATGTCTTTTTAGCTTTTTTCGAAATTGAATCCCTTAATGTAATATTTCTGATACTTTTTTAAAAATTTAAATAAAGGGAGAATGATACCTAATAATTATTATTTACAAAAAAAAAAAAAAAAAAAAAACAAAAGCTAAATTATTAATGAAATATACTTTGTGTTGCTGTAAGTCTGCGTGGCAATGTGTCAGAAACAATTAAAATTTTTTTAAAGAAGCTCTCACTTTTCATTTTATATAGATAAGCTCTTATTAATTAAAAGTAAAGTAAATTCAGAAAGACAAAATATATAAAATATAGAACAAATACTAAAAATCCTATGTCTTTAAGGTAATAATAAAAAAAGATGTGATAATCAGAAAAATATGAAAAAAAAAATCTTCCATTTAAAGTTGCTTAAAGGTAATGCGTCTCTTTAAGTATGATTTATTTAATTCACAAGGAGGAATTACACTGACTTTTCCCGTTATATAAAAAAATTCTTATTAATAAAAGGCGTAAATTCAGCAAGACAAAGTATATAAAATAGAGAAAAATGCTAAAAATCCCATGTGTTTACGATAACAATTAAAAAAGATATGATAAGCAAAAAAGTTTTTTAAAAAATCTTCTATTTAAAGTTGCTTAAAGGTGATGTATCTCTTTAAGTGTGGTTTATTTAATCTCCAGGGAGGAATTACTCTCAATTTTCCCTTTATATAAAAAAATTCTTATTAAATAAAAGCGAAGTAAATTCAGCAAGATAAAGTAAATAAAATAGAGAACAAATGCTAAAAATCCCATGTCTTTACGATAATAATTAAAAAAGATATGATAAGCAGAAAAATAAGAAAAATCTTCCATTTAAAGTTGCTGAAAGGTGATGTGTCTCTTTAAGTGTGATTTATTTAATTCACAAGGAGGAATTACTCTCCCTTTTCTCGTTGTATAAAAAGATTCTTATTAATTAAAAGCATAATAAATTCAGCAAGGCTAAGTAAATAAAAATAGAGAACAAATGCTAAAAATCCCATATGTTTACAATAATAATTAAAAAAGATATGCGAAGCAAAAAATTTTTTTGAAAATCTGGCATTTAAAGTTGTTTAAAGGTGATGTGTCTCTTTAAGTTTGATTTATTTAATTCACAAGGAGGAATTTCACTTTTTCCGTTATATATAAAAAAATGTTATTATTTAAATACGAAGTAAATTCAGGAAGACAAAGTATATAAAATAGAGAACAAATGCTAAAAATCCCATGTCTTTACGGTAATAATTAAAAAAGATATGATAAGCAGAAAAATATGAATGAAATCTTCCATTTAAAGTTTCTTAAAGGTGATGTGTCTCTTTAAGTATGGTTTATTTAATTCCCAAGGAGGAATTACATTCCTTTTTCCCATTATATAAAAAATTCTTATTAATTAAAAGCGAAGTAAATTCAGCCAGACAAAATATATAACATAGAGAACAAATGCTAAAAATCCCATGTCTTTACAGTAATAATTAAAAATGATTGGATAAGCAGAAAAATAAAAAAATCTTCCATTTAAAGTTTCTTAAAGGTGATGTGTCTCTTTAAGTGTGATTTATTTAATTCACAGTTAGGAATTACACTCACTTTTCCCTTTATATAAGAAATTCTTATTAATTAAAAGCAAAGTAAATTCAGCAAGGCTAAGTAAATAAAAATAGAGAACAAATACTAAAAATCCCATGTGTTTACGATAATAATTAAAAAAGATATGATAAGCAAAAGAATTTTTTTTTAATCTTGCATTTAAAGTTGCTTAAAGGTGATATTTCTCTTTAAGTGGGATTTATTTAATTCACAGTTAGGAATTACACTCACTTTTCTCTTTATATAAGAAAAAATTCTTATTATTTAAAAGCGAAGTAAATTCAGCAAGACAAAATATATAAAATAGAGATAAAATGCTAAAAATCCCATGTCTTTACGGTAATAAATAAAAAAGATTGGATAAGCAGTAAAATAAGAAAAATCTTCCATTTAAAGTTGCTTAAAGGTGATGTGTCTCTTTACGTATGATTTATTTAATTCACAAGCAGGAATTACACCCACTTTTCCTTTTCTATAAAAAAATGTTATTATTTAAATACGAAGTAAAT
>CM063511.1:135234801-135299868 GCA_032207245.1 Pardosa pseudoannulata
ATCGTACCCTACAATTTAAATCCCTTTTACGTAAGTATATTGTTGATATGTTACATTTTCTAGCATATCCATTAAAAAGAATAAAATTTAGTTCCAGGTCTCCACGATCACCTTAATAAAAGGATTTAAAAAACAGGATTCGTTTTTCATGAAACACTTGGTGGTTATTTGGAGAAACAACATCGACGCCAGTCTGCTATTAATAAATTTCCGCTTCTGATTACGGCACCACCCTGACGACGATTAGGACCGCGAAATTTCTCTGTTTAGGAGTCGCTGTCCTTACTCGAAATTTCCATATTTCGATCTCGCTTGGATGCTTCTATCTCGATTATACAGTGGCGGCACTCGCGTAGAATTGCCAACTGCTTTCCTGCCTGCCGCATTTATACCCTGCATCTCAAATAGCTCCTACGAGACTTACATCCAAATGAATGACTTGTACTTTGTAACTATGTATAGAAACCCTCTCCGGTCATCTGACCCTGTTCATCTCCAAATCCATTCTATACTCGGGAGATGATAAGACTGATTCAACAACTTGGTTCACGACGTATCACAATGTATTGTGTTTTTTATTATACTCTTTCACAAGTTCTTAAACTTTTTTGAACCGCCGCTCCTTAGGGATATTGGTCAATAGGATTTTATGGGCCTACCCGGCTAATCCGGAGATTTTTATCTGTGAGCATGAAAAATGACCACGAGCGAGAAAATAAACAACTGAAAAGTGGGAAAGGATAAATGTATAGGAATGCTTGAGTTCATAACACAAGAATAGACTTGAAAGGGGTAAGTTCAAATATAGAAAAATTTGGACAGAGATATCCGTGTACTACAGTGACACGATCAAAAATGTTGGTTTTGTTATTAACATATTGTATGCGGGACACGTACTACAGTAGAACCTCTGTGGGACCAACATCATATGGTCATTGTAACGAATTGAAAAAATAATAAGAAAAATTGAGCAAAGGAATGATGCAACAGTACATACCTAGAGAACACTTCTATTTATTTGTATTTCCATTACTGAATTTTTGAAAAAAAAAGTCTTTGATTGACGCCTGTTTCAAGTTCATTTGGGAATTTTTCATTATCACTGATTCCATATCTGTTAGATTTTGAAGGAAATCTTCAGAATTAAATTGTCCTTCAAAATATTGACGCAAGGCATTGATTGCATTGAAGGCTTCTTTTTCATTCACTTTTTCTAAAGCTTGGATGATTTCTTCTCTCGTCAGAATCGGAGATTTCTTCATTTCCGGTAATACGGCAATAAAATCGTTCTCATTCAAATTTCCTCCGCAGCACTGTAAAGTTTCGTCAAAAGATAATTGAAGATTTAGTTCTCCCCTTTTCGTTACGCCCCCTCCCCTCCTTTAAGCAAACACTAAGAGAGGAGTACAGGTTTCTTGAAGTTGCACCACAGTACAATAATTTTGAAATAGCCCACTTGCTCATGAGTTCTACCGACTAAAATTGGCGATCGTTCTAAAGAATAATAATACGCTTGGGGTCGTTGTAATGATTCAAAGTTAACATTATTCCTATGGTAAAATAATTAGGACTTTTTAAGATGGTCGTTGTATCGTAGGGTCGTTAAAAAGAGGTTCTACTGTAGTACTTTTTCTGACGATTGATACTTGAGCGCGGGTCACGTAGTAGTACGGGTTAGTGTAACAACATTGTTTGTGGGTACAAAACTAACGGTATACACAGGAAAACGAAGCCAATGTTCTTGTCTACTACATAGATTCTGAAAAAATTAAAACAAATAAAAACTAATTTTTACTATTGGCTAAAGTAGTACAGGCAGAGGCTGAATTAAGTATATAGTGTGTCTGGGGGGAAAAATCAGAATTACAGCGCAAACCCCGAACTCACTTTATGAACAAATGTTATTAAATATTAAAATACGTAAATAAGGGATTTTAATATTACATATATATATATATATATATTAATAACGCTGAACACTTGGCTGTTAAGCATTTGTCCATACAACGCCGCGGATTTTTTTTTTACAATTTTGTTATGTTAGTACTATTTAGGCGGACAACATTACTCCCCAGCATTTTGTGTGTGTGTGTGTGTACTTTCCGTGGACACACACACACACACACACACATATATATATATATATACATGCATATATATATGCATATATATATGTATATATAATTATATATACATATATATACATATATATACTTATATACATTTTGTTGCAGCATTTTGTGTGTACACGCACATACACACACACCAAATGCTGCAGTAAAATGCCTTTCCAAAGCGACATACTAAGTTTATTTGTATTAAACAGGCTTTTACTTGCAGATAAAATTTCACAATATTCAGATGTCATGCATGAGAATGCATGTGAATAATCTGCTGAATATTCAAACACTGCAAGATAGGGGGAGATAAAATATTGTAAAAAGAATTTTAAAATATTGTGTAACTGATTGTATTGACCAGTAATCAGAAGAAATTTGAAGCATCAAACTACTAGGTAACGCATAAACGGAAAACAATCTTTATCGCCGTAAACCAACTTACAACGTCTAGACAGGTGATAAAGTTTGCGAACGGTTAAATTAACCTGACTTCTAGGCAGATTACCTAATGTATATATGCTCATTTTTTGAGTATGAAAAAGGTATTCCCAATTAATTCTTAAATATACTAACGTTTCATTGCATTTGATTTCGTAATATCACCTGATGGAGATGATATCGATGAATATTTTGGAATTAGTTGTAACTTCTACGGAATTGTAATTAGTATATTAAGATTCTGACCGTACGTTAAAGTTTTTCTATATAGTTCCGATTATAGGGATCCTAATAAAACTTATTTGCAACCTAAGTAAACATATGTCTATAGAATGCAATTTAACTTTATTGGCAGAGGCAACACTTTCTTAACTGGAGTATTGCGGGTTCGGATCCCGAGCCGGTTTAAGATCCGCCGGGTTCGTTAAATGTGATAGGAAATAATCTGTCAATCTCTCAAGTTACGCTCTCAATCAATACCTCTGGGGTAGAGTTGTAAGCAGTGGAAAAATCCGGTTTAAACCCGGGAAAAAACTTTCTCTCTCTCTCTCTCTCTCTCTGCATATATATATATATATATATATATATATATATATATATATATATATACATATATATATATATATATATATATATATATATAGAGAGAGAGAGAGAGAGAGAGAGGGAGAGATATATATAATGTGTGTGTGTAGGAATTGGACACAAAATGCAACAGTGTCATTTGATTACACCTTTAAATGATATATGCATTACAAAAAATAATAAACTGTTATTTTAAATATAAAGATATTTATTTTTATATTATAAAAGGAAGGGAAAAAGTTTAGCATAAAGCAATTTACATAATAAATAATGATCAAAAATAATGTATATAATTATTATATTAGCAATTAAAATTGAAGCAACCAGTTATGTGTTTGATAAGACTAACAGGGTAATTAATTACATAAGTACTACTATAAAATCCTTTGAATGCTCATTGCTATTATTTCTTGAAATATATATATATATATTGCCAAAAGTGAAAAAAAATCTCTTAGAAATAATATGCTAGTTCTTAAATAGCCACTCTTGAAAAAATAAATGTAAACATTGTTAAAATTGTTTCTTTCCAAAGTTCCCAAAATTCCGAGTTTATTCCCCAAAATTTCCGAATTTTTTCCCACCTCTTCAAAATTCCGGGTTTTTTACATCTCTACTCTGGAAGTGGCAGGCCAAGTCTATCGGTCTTTTGCTTGGTGCCTGCTTCAAAATTACGAGGAACTACTTGAGTGTAAGTCAGGTCCTTAGCCAGAAATTACATTCGGAGGGGGACATTACTTTTGTGAAGGATACTTCAATGAAACTACAGGTTTTCTTATGTATATGAGTATCATTTATACAATGTGATTTTAAAATATCAAAATCATTAAAAAATGATTTAATGAACAAATTTATAGCTTTGAATGAGTAATGTAGGGGCTACACAATGAATTTGATAATAAAATTAGCATTGAAAATATATAAACATGGTATTAAATTCTAATTTTTAAAACAGAAATAAAACTAAAGAAAAATAATATTTTTGAAAGAAAATGAAAATGTTCAAATTTTTACCTGTATATTATAAAATATGCTCTTTTTTGAAATTTTAGCCAAAAAATTTTCCCAATTTCTTCCGGTTGTGAAACAATATTGTGATAACTTGCCAAAAGTGCTAGTCTTTCTGTTCTTACAAGTCGAATCCAATTTGCACCTATACCTTAACTCAATACCACTCTTCTAAGCCCACTGTTGTCTATGCATAGCTAGGCAGATGACACACCCACACACATAGTCCAGTTTCTTTCCACGAAACGGTCTTTAAGAACTTCGGAGGGGGAACCTGTCCCCTAAATCCCTCCCTTAAATATGGCCTTGGCATAAATCGTACTTTTATCCGAGACTAGCTCTGAATCCCTCACTTGTAAATTCTGAAACTTTGCTCGCTCACTCTCACGAGGGCTCTTCGTACCTAGCTCAAATTTCATTGGCTCTCGTGAACCAATTAAATTGTTCCTAGACTTCAGCTGGATCCGTTCCTTCGCAAGCGTTTGAAAGCTTGTCTTTACCGAATTCTTCACTTAAATTTTAATGTTGAGAAAAAAAATTGTGTTTATTTATTATGCCATTTTGAACCTAATGTGTTAAACTTAATTTGATATGTAACTTACTATGCCAATTACACCTAATGTGTTGGACTTCATTTAATTTTCTTAAATTGTTACTTATGTTCTCTTATTGTTATATTTGTGTCTTCCCTTCACCAAACTCGTGAACCTCATTCTTGTTAAACGTAATCTCAATTTAAAGTTAGTATTCCTCCATATCATATTGCAAATATCTGATGATTTTCATGACCATGCATTACAGTACTTCTGACCTAGAGGGCATGGCCCAGGAAGGTCAGAATATAGAGCTCATGTGAGATGTCCCGTGAGATGTTGTACTTTCACTGTAGCGGTGCTCGTTAAGCGATGCACCCCTCTGCCTTAATACGAGTAGCGCATGGCTCAATCGGGCTTGGTTTCACCAAGTGGCATCAGAAACAACAATTTTATTTACAGAGTCTTTATTTAATTACAGAAAAACTTAAATACCTCTTTTGTTTGTGTTTGTTTTACCTTGAGATACCTGCATCAAAAACTATCAACCTTTTTTTACTTCCACGTAAGGAGTAAAATTGTTTTAATCCCGTCGGGCACTTGCCTGTTAAGAATTCACCCATACATTCCATGGATTTTTTTATGGTACCATTTTATTCAATAAGGAACAACACATTCATGCACCGCTCAGCGCCCAAAAGGCTGTGAGGCCCTCCAAGCTTGCCCCATCGGTGATGGGTAGATTTTAAGTATTGGGCCACCCCACTTGGTCGGCCTCGTGCCCTGCCGCCCGTCGCTTCGTAGGTGCCACCAGAGTAGCGGTCATGGGAGAAAATGGGAGCAACCAATAGTATTCCCTGGGGTAACACAAATACACAAGAAAATATCGTAAGTTACTGATGTAAATTCTAAAGGATTAAGGAGAAAAAAGCAATGTTTCAAAATAAATCTTATATATATATATATATATATATATATATATATATATATATATATATATATATATATATATATATATATATATATATATATATATATATATATATATATATATGTATATATATATATATATATATATATATATATATATATATATATATATATATATATATATATATATATATATATATATATATATATACATATATATATATATATATATATATATATATATATATATATATATATATATATATATATATATATATATATATATTTATATATGTTTATATATATACATATAAATATATATTTATATAAAATATATGTTTATATATATATATATATATATACACACACACACACGCACACACACATAAAATAAGATCCCAAAAATTTACTCAGTTATTACCAGTAATCGGTATGCCGTTCAAAAGTTACTTCAAATAATTTCCAGCTATTCGTCTCCTCGGTAAGTCCTCGTAGTTTAGGAGCACAGACCAAGTAGAAGACAACTCCCCAGGCTTGGCCTACATCTCCAGAGGTATCGTTTGGGAACTTGGAGGACATTGCCACCACGAATGTATTTTACATGCCTCTGTCGCCATTATTGAACAAGGTGGATCTTCGTTGCGCTCGTGCTTCAACCTCATAACCCTCCGGTTATGAGAAGAACGCCTTTGCTAACTGAGCTACCACGGATATGTAAAAAAGTACTGTAATCATGTAATAAATCAGTGCTCCGATTTCAACGCAAATACTCAATTTGACCATGCCTGAATCAATTTTGACAAGTTTATTAAGTATTACATCTGCACATACGTAAAATGAAACTTTAATTTTGAAACTTTAATTATCTATTATGAAAATCTTCGAGTTTATTTTAATTAGTACTCACGTAAACTCTGTACATACGTACGTACGTATCTCGCATAACTCAAAAATTATTAGCCGTATAAGGTTTAAATGTTTGTATTTAGGATTGTTATAAAATCTAGTTGGCCGAAAGATTACCGATTGGTTAGTGTGCTGGCTATTAGGGCGCTGAATGTTTGTAGCCGTTCGGAATCAGCTTTAAGCAGTAGGTCCCGGTCTCATTAGCCCTCGTGTTTCAAAAAGTAGAACGTAGCACTCCAAACCTAAACCGAAAATCTAGTTGTGCACCTCCAATAATTGTGCAATAAATAATTATAATGACTATAATTATATAAAATTATAAAAAAATATTTATGATTTTATAGATGTGCCAAAAAATCACGTGGTGTCCATGACAATTTTTTTTAATTTTATTTTTATTTAAGATATAAGTGTTAAAATATGAGCTACAATAGTTCAGTCGGCAAAAGTGTCGGTCTCATAACCTGAGTCTTGTTCAAATCAAACCTCTTGTACGTAATCATGTTCAATGCTATTCAAGATTCAATACGACTTTGAAGTTGCTCATAAGGCGAATACAACCCAGTGGTGTTTGAAAGATTATGTGCTGGACTTCATAAAAAAAAAAGTTTGACTTTCCAACTGCCTGGATTATAATACACCCAACCATAAATTTTGGTCGGATGTGCGTGCCAAAAACGGCATTCCAGTTTGAAAAATCTCAAGCATTATTTTAAAGAAAGCAAGGATGAAAATCAAGGATGAAATATATATATATACATATATATACACAGATTTTATATATATACATATATATACATATATATATATAAATATATATACATATATGTACATATGTTTACATACATATATATACATATATATATACTATATATACATATATATATAAATATATATATAAAATATATAAAAATACATTTATATATATACATATATATGCATATTATACATATTCATATATATATACATATATAATACATAAATATGTACATATATATATACACATATATATATGTACATATATATATACACATATAAATGTATATAAAATATATAAACTATATGTACATAAATATAATGCATATATATGCATTTTATATTTACATACATATATATATACATGTACATATATATATATATACATATATATAAATATATACATACATATATAATATATATCATGTACATATATAAAATACATATATATACATATATAATACATATGTATATATACATATATACATGTACATATATACAAACATATATACATACATATATATACATATAACATACAATATTACATACATATATATACATATATACATACATATATATACATATATACATACATATATATACATTTACATACATAATAAACATATATACATACATATATACATACATACATACATATATACATATATATATATATATATATATATATATATATATATATATATATACATATAAACATACATATAAATATATATATATACATACATTATATAAAATATATATATATATATATTTATATATATATACACATACATATATATATATACATATATATATACATATATATGTACATATATATACATATTTGCATATATATAAACATATATACATACATAATATATATACATATATATACACATAAATATATACATATAAATACATATATATACATACATTATATACATATTTACATACTTTATATATATATACATATACATATATATATATACATATATAAAAATATATATATATATACATATATATAAATATATATATACATATATATACATACATATATATAAATATATATATATATATATATATATATATATATATATATATATATATATATATACATCTAAATATATATATATATATATATATATATATATACATACATATATACATACATATATATATAAACATATATATACATACTATAAAATATACATATATATACATACATATAAACATACATTTACATACATATATACATACATATATATATATATACATATATATACATACATATATAAATATATACATATTAAATACATACATATATATATAATACATATATATACATACATTATATATAAATACATATATATATATACATATAAATATACATATATATACATACATATATATATATATAATATATATTATAATATTATAAATATATATATATATATTATATAAAATATATAATATATAAATATATACATATAAAAACATAAAAATATACATTATATACATACATATATATATATACATATTTATACATACATATATATATATATATATATATATATAAATATACAATATATACATATATATATATTCATATATATACATACATATATATATATATACATATATATACATACAGTATATAATATATATACTATATATATACATAATAAATATAAAACAAAATATACAAACCATATATATATATATATATACATATATATATACAAAAATATATATACATAAATATATATATACATATATATACAAATATATATATATATATCTATAAAAATATAAAAAACAATATATACAAATAAATATATACATATATATATATATACATTATATAATAATATAAATTATAAAAAAATATATATCTATACATATATATCTATAACATATAAATATATATTTATATTTACATAAAATATAAACATATAATATAATATATACATATAATATAAACAATATATATTATAAAATATACATCTTAATAAAAAATCATATATATGTACATATATATAAAATATATATACATATAACAAAAAATTCATAAAAAATGTTTAAAATAAAACACTATACAAATATATGCATATATACATTATACATACAATACAAAAATATATACAATATAAATATATATATAAATATATATATACACAAATATACATATATAAGTACAATATCACATATATATGCATATATATGTATTATATACAATATATGCATTATACATATATACATACATATTATATATATACATATATAATATACATATATATTATATATATACATATATATGTACATATATATGTACATATATTACATATAATGCATATATATACATATATATGCATATATATATATATATATATATATTATATATATAAATATATATATATATATATATATTTATACATATATATTTATTCGTTCAGCTCAAACGATAAAAATATAAACAGGGTATTAAAACAAACTAAAGCAATTTTCAGCATAGTACGTCGTATTTCCTTACGACTGACTTACCAGAACAACATTTTTAGTAGCACCAAACAGAGTTACAGAAAAAAGTAAAAGGAGTTAACCGGGAAACTCCATTTATACCACAGCTCATAGTTAAAATACACTTGCATACGAGGAAATGCGGTTACGACCGAAATGAAAATTGTATCGATATTTTTATCGATAAGGGGCTTACTCTGGACGTTGAGAGTCGAGTCGAACGTTAGGTAGGACGTCACTTTGATGTCAGCTTGATAATTTGCTCATGAGGTAATTTGGATTCCAGTGTTGTTAATAAATATCTGCATTTCTATATAAAAGATTTATTTACTCTATCTTATATATCTTAATTTTAAGAAATTTAAACAAGGGAAGGCTGTAACATAGTGCAAAGAAACCGATTAGAAATAATATAATAGATACGATAATATATTTGACTACAAATTCGATATTTGTGTATCATTAAATTTTTAAATACAGTTGACTCCGCTTAATGTGATCGCGGTTAATGTTATCAATCGTTTATTGTTATCGAAATCACTTGGTCCCGATTTTCTCTATTCATTTGTATGTTAAAATTATCGCTTTATGTGATCGTTATATAGGTTGTGATCGCGGTTAATGTTATCAATCGCTTATTGTTATCGATATCACTTGGTCCCGATTTTCTCTATTCATTTGTATGTTAAAATTATCGCTTTATGTGATCGTTATATAGGTTGTGATCGCGGTTGCTCACATAATGTCCGCAAGCTGACATCAAAATGACGTCACAACGAAGGTTCAAAACGAACCGCAACGTCCAGAGTAAGGGCCTGAGCCTTTCCATCAGATTCAAAGGACACACTGCAATATATTTTTTAAAAAAAGTACAAAGTATTATCGATGGGGGCTGTACAGTCGAAATGATTCAAAATACGCGCCACAAATAATTGTGATCAACAGAAAAAATGCATTTAAGACTCTCATTTCAACATTTTCAATCAATATTTCATTTCAAACATTCATCCACGGCGCACCTTGCGATGTCGAAATTCCCAACCAGCTGCAACCGCATTTTCCTGGTTTTCGTAAAACTGTTCCACGATTAACTCATGTTCTGATAAACTAACAAACGCAGTAACTAAAACGAAGGAAAATAATGACGCTCCTTTAGACCCAGAACGCACGCTTAATCCATTTGCTGAGAAAAATCAGATTGTTCTAGACTTCACTTGCAATGGCCCATTTGTTGTTCATTTTATAATCATAATACTTCGAACTGTAAGAATAACAGTTTTAAAGAATAACTGTCATAAAGATTGAAATCATTAAAATAACAGTTTAAAATGTGTCTCAACTTGCCCACAGTTATTTATTGCATGCTATTCAAGAACATTCTGCTGCTTCAAAAAGCGCCCCCTAGCGTAAATGCTATCTACATATTTTTTTTTTTTTTTTTACAGAATCTGCCTGGACATGTTTTAAATCGTCTACGTACAAATTCATAACAGGGTGCATGATTCAATATATATATATATATATATATATATATATATATATATATATATATATATATATATATGTGTGTGTGTGTGTGTGTGTGTGTGTGTGTGTGTGTGTGTGCATATATATATATACCGGGTGGCCATAATTAAACTGACAGTGCTCACAGCGTTCTGTAGTGCGATCTATTTACGAGAATGACGCCACGTTTTGGAGGAAGATTAAACAAGACGGGGGACGAAGAATGCCACGAAAAAGCAAATCAGGCCCCATCTCTGAGGGCGTAAAATGTAGCCTCAGTGGTCAATTTAGGTTAGGGATTAAAAAGGGGAATGCAAAAGGACGCGGGAATTTTTAGCCCTTGATTTAAGTTTTGAAAACCCTTGAGAATTTTCCTTACACACACACCAGACACACACACACACACACACACATATATATATATATATATATATATATATATATATACATATATATATATATATATATATATATATATATACATATATATATACATATATATATATATATATATATATATATATTACAAACTTAAGTTTATTAGTACATGTTATTTACATAGATATGTATATGCATATACATACGCATGTACTTAATAAAAATCAATGATACAAAAGCATTCATAAGAACTTAATGAAATTAGGTACAAAAGTTTTCAAATTGTTTTAAAAAAAAATACTTGAGTGTTTGGAAAATAATCTTATATATTTTTTTTCATTGTATTTTTTATAATCGTATTGTCAAAAAATTGTTCGATGTCGTCCATGTTGTTATTTATTTTCCAATCGGAAGGTGTGTCTAAATAATTGCGAATACTTTTCACGATGTTCCTCACTTCGGATGACGTGTAAAAAGGAGCTGCATTATTCACTCGGAATTTGCATCAATAATATATGAGTTTTGAACAAACTTCAAACTGTCTTTGTCTGCCATAATTGGGGCTGTACCCAACGATGGCCGAATGGTTAGACTGTTGGCTTTCGAAACCGGAGTTTGTGGGTTCGAATCCCAAAGTGGCATAGATGTTCGTAGCCGCTCGGAATCGGCTTTAAGCAGTAGGTCCCGGTCTCATTAGCCCACGTGTTGCAAAAAGTAGACCGTAGCGATCCAAACCATAATTGGGGCTGTACACACATTATCATCTAATGCAATCAGTTCTTCCGATAACATAGTAAGACAATCCAATAATAAAGAAAAGTGCGTCTAAACGGCTGGGGTTCTCCGTATTTATTTTTATTCTCAGATGGGAAATATTTTCGTGTTAAGTTAAAATAAAATGTATAGTAGTTTGTCAGGATTTTGTGTTAACCGTTATTTCGTCTTAAGAGTTTCCAAGTTAAACGTGTTTCACTGTATTTTACAATTCCTTATATAATAATAGCCTCAGTTATCGGTTCGTCTGTCCTCGAATTTATGAAGCGGTTGGACCTGGAATGGATAGAAGCATCCATATTGGATTCTTGTTGAGTTAGGGTTAGCAAAATTGAAAGAGAATAAAGTTTATCTTCTCCTAAACTATCAATTCCATGGTAAAATAAATTAGTACAAATATGCTTCATATCACACGAAAAATACTGTCGTCTTTAAAACGTTTGAAATCCAAGCCTCTTTTCGAGCGTTTACTGCCATTAATTCAAGCCCTATTTTCCTCGGTTAAGAGCAGACAATTAAATTTATCAATTTGCCTCTTAATAAATAGGTAAAAATGAATTTTTTTCTTGGATTATGACGTCATTCCTTTAACTATCTGATTTAATCATTTCTTATTTTAAATTATTTAAACATCGTCTGCATAACTTTCGTACGTTTTATCACTGAATTTAGATATTACGTAAATGGTTTTCTTTTATATTTGGCTTAAATAATAGATTAGGTACATATGTGATAAATTTAAATCTAATCATTGATTATTTTTTGTTGCCATGAAAATTTTATCACCGGTATTAACAACAAACTATCTACCTCCAGTATGTAGTGGAAATGATAGTTTCATTCCTTTACTTCCATTAATTACTGTAGGGGAAAAAATGGGGAAGAACTTAATGATAATTTTGACTTAGCTAAGAAAACTTTGAATTATCTTTCTAAATGAATTCAACGTAATTCTGCCGAACGATGGCCGATTGGTTAGGGTGCTGGCCTTCGGTACCGGAGTTCGTGGGTTCGAATCCCACTGTGGCATGGATGTTCGTAGCCGTTCGGAATCGGCTTTAAACTGTAGGTCCCGGTCTCATTAGCCCTCGTGTAGCAAAAAGTAGACCGTAGCACTCCAAACCAAACCAAACCAAATCAATGTAATTCTAAACTGCATTCACAGTATCGGAAGACTTTAGAGGAGTATGAAGATAAACAAATTATTGAGCGTGTACCAGATATTTCTCAGCCAAAATACAAACCATTTTTTTTTACCTGCCTCATAGGGTACTTTACAATTCTGGAAAATTAAAAATTTTACTGATCCCGTCATATGACGGGGGCCATATGCTAGTTTATTATAAGCTGCCGCACAACTAACAAAAAAGTTTCATTAACATAGGGATTAAAAAATGAAACAGAACTTATGTCGAATTATGCTTATTATTTTTAAAATCTGTGACTATTTAAAACTTTAACTTTTTATAAAAATTGAATGTCTATCACCTATTGAGCGTGTACCAAATAATTCTCAAAAAAAAAAAAAAAAAAAAAAAAAAAGACTTTATAATTCTGAAAAATTAAAAATTTTACTGATCTCGTCATATGACAGGCTATATGCTAGTTCAGTGGAATAGAAATACAGAATTTTGTGTCAGATTTTTCCACGTTAAAAGTCCTCCGTCGCCTTAACGACGCATCAAGGAGTTGGCCATCAAAAATCCCGTACTAAAAATCAACATTATGATTTAAGTTAAGGAATAATTTATAAATGGCATTTTCTTCCGGAATTTTTAATTGATTTTCTCTTTGTAAAAATCTCAAACTCAATTTCACGGTATTCTAAAGAACTTTAGAGGGTAAAATTTAACATTTTACGACTTTCCGAACTATCCTTTTCGAACTCCTCAGAATTTTTTATTACAGCCGATTAGAGGAGTTTTATTGCGGATTTTTACGATGGCAATGTTAGCTTGTAGTGGAAGGGAAGAGGTAATTTGGATTCCAGTGTTGTTAATAAATATCTGCATTTCTGTATAAATGATTTAATTAGGACTCGATCTTATATATCTTAATTTTAAGAAATTTAGAAGAGGAAGGGCAATGTAACATTGTGCAAAGAAACCGATTAGAAATAAGATAATAGGTAAGGCGACATTAGAGTTTTAGATGAGCGAAATATTCAACTAAAAATTCAATATTTCTATATCATTAAATTTTTAAATATAACTAACATTAACTCTTAAATGCCCTATGTTGACTTTTGCAACATACCCAATTTAGTTTTCTAAAATCCCCTATATAATAATAGCGTAAGTTATCTGTCCGTCTGTCCTCAAATTTATGAAGCGGTTGGACCTGGAATGGATAGAGGTATCCATAGTTAGCAAAATTCAAAGAGAGTAATGTTTATCTTCTCCTAAACTATCTACCTGATTCTAAAATAAATTGGTATGAATATTCTTTATATCATAGCAAAAAAATATTGTTCTCTTTAAATCGTCCGAAATCCACCCCATCCCCCCTTTTTGAGCTCTTAATGCCATTATTTCAACTATCCTCGAATTTATGAAGCGGTTGGGCCTGGAATGGATAGAGACATCCATAGTTAGCAAAATTCAAAGCGAGTAATGTTTATCTTCTCCTAAACTATCTACCTGATTCTAAAATAAATTGGTATGAATATTCTTTATATCATAGCAATAAATACTGTTGACTTTAAATCGTTCGAAATCCACCCCATCCTCCCTTTTTGAGCGTTTAATGCCATTATTTCAACTGTCCTCGAATTTATGAAGCGGTTGGGCCTGGAATGGATAGAGACATCCATAGTTAGCAAAATTCAAAGCGAGTAATGTTTATCTTCTCCTAAAATAATGTATCTGATTCTAAAATAAATTGGTATGAATATTTTTTATATCATAGCAAAAAATACTGTTGTCTTTAAATCGTTCGAAATCCACACTATCCCCCCTTTTCGAGCTTTTAATATCATTATTTCAACTCCTATTTTCCCCGGTGAAGAGCAGGCGATTAAATTTATCAATTTATGCTATAGTAAATAGATAAAAAACAACATTTATTTTTAGCATTATGACGTCATTTCTTTAATCATCTCATTTAATCATTTCTTACTTTAAATTATTTAAATTATGCCTTGTTTTCATACGTTTTATCACTGAACTTAGATATGACGTAAGTATATTATACTCTGACCCGGCCGAAGCCATCCAGAAACTAATGACTTAGTCGCCACGACGTAACCACAACACCACAAGATGCTGCTGACCTACGAGAGTTCCGTCATGGCTCGAAATTAATGTAGTCGACCCCAGTAAGGAACAATATTACAAAAGCAAGTTCGGGACTACCAGGGAAGACTTAGAGAAAGATCATCCAGGTAACCCCGGGCCAGTGTTGCCAACCATACGATAATTATCGTATATGTACGATAACTTAGGACTCTGTACGATGAAAAATAATCTCAAAATTATGTGACATAATTCTGAAAAACTCTATGATAATTTCCTGATTTGAACGATAAACCAAAAGTAGAATAATGGAGAATTAAAATAACAGGTAATTTAACTGTAACTCTATAAAGAGCAACATAAAAAAATTGAGAATGTCTAATTTTATTTTTTTATCACTTTTTCCCTTCAAATAATTATTGTTATAGATTTTAGAGCAGCTTAAGGAGCAGCTTTGAAGTGCTTCTTCATTAAATAAAAGTAAATAATCCTGTAACAGAAGTTGAGAAAGGTCATCTGTACTGTGTAATAATAAAAGGAAAAGTGTCAATTTAAAAAAAAAAAAAAAAAAAAAAAAAAAATGTATATTTGTGAAATTGAATATGACCTAGGTACTAATGCTTGATATTATTTGAAACTAATATAAAATAAAGAATTTTAAAAATGGTTATGACCAGTGTTTTAATCTCTTAGTTATTTAAAATTATTTAAATCACTCTTATACTTAAATACACAAAACACAAAATTGTTAAATGCAAAATTAATGAATATTCACGATTATACTGGAGATATTTCTTTAATTATTACATAATTATGGATAATTAGAAGTAATTTTGCAATTTACTTATTCTATTGCAGTTTTCACTAAAATATGGTATTTTTAGTAATTAAACCGATTATTAAATAATCGGTTACAAAGTTGCATAATGGTAAATAATAAAAATTCTGCCATTTCTATGTTTTTCCACAATTTTAAAATCTATCTGATATTAAGATTCAATTGATTAAAAAAATATATCGTACAAGCGCCCTCTATTAACACTATTTTGAACTAATTACAAAAATGTACGATAATTTATAAGCCAATGTCATAATTTTAGGACCTAGAATCCATAATTTTGCCTGTGAAGGTTGGCAATACTGCCCCGGGCTCACAGGATCACAAGATCCCCGGGTTCGTGACACCCGTGTATACTTAAAGGAGGTATACCCCTTGAGGTTTTCAGACGGCTATCATTAGCCTAAGAGGGACACTCCTAGTTACCAGGGGGCGCCACGAGGAGGCTGATAGCTGTCCTAGGTGAAGTACCGAAGTACAACACCCTGTTGCTCATCCCCAGAGCCGTACCAAGGCACGACAAAGGTGAATCACTGCAAACCCCCCCCCCCAAATATTACGTAAATAATTTTCGTTTATATTTCACTTAAATAATAGATTAGGTAAATAAGTGATAATTTTAAATTTAATCATTCATTATTTTTTGTTGCCATGAAAATTTTATCACCGGTATTAACAACAAATTCTATCTACCTCCAGGGTGTAACGGAAATGATAGTTTGATTCCTTTACTTCCATTAATTACTGTGGGAAAAAAAATTTGGGAAGAACTTATGGATAATTTCGACGTAGCTAAGAAAACTTTGAATTATCTTTCTAAATGAATTCAACGTGATTCTAAGCTGCATTAACAATAACGGGAGACTGTAGAGGAGTATGAAGATAAACAAATTATTGAGGGTGTACCAGATAATTTTCAGCCAAAAAGAAAAAAAAAACGTTTTTTTACGTGCCTCATAAGGTACTTTACAATTCTGAAAAATTAAAAATTTTACGGATCCCGTCATATGACAGGCTATATGCTAGTTCAGTGAAATAGAAATAGAGAATTTTGTGTCAGATTTTGCTACGTTGAAAGTCCTCCCTCGCCTTAACGATACATCAAGGAGTTTGCCATCAAAAATCCCGTTCTCAATATCAACATTGTGATTTAAATTGAGGAATAATTTATACATTGGCATTTCCTTCCGGAATTTTTAATAGATTTTCTCTTTGTAAAAATCTCAAACTCAATTTCACGGTATTCTAAAGAAATTTAGAGGGTAAAATTTAACATTTTACGACTTTCCGAACTATCCTATTCGAACTCCTCAGAATTTTTTATTACAGCCGATTAGAGGAGTTTTATTGCGGATTTTTACGATGGCAATGTTAGCTTGTAGTGGAAGGGAAGAGGTAATTTGGACTCCAGTGTTGTTAATAAATATCTGCATTTCTGTATAAAAGATTTAATTACGACTCGATCTTATATATCTTAATTTTAAGAAATTTAAAAGAGGGAAGGCTGTAACATAGTGCAAAAAAATCGATTAGAAATAAGATAAGGTAATATATTTGACTACAAATTCCATATTTCTGTATCATTAAATTTTTAAATACAGTGAACTCCGCTTAATGGGATCGCAGTTAATGTTATCAATCACTTATTGTTATCGAAATCACTTGGTCCCCATTTTCTCTATTCATTTGTATGTTAAAATTATCGCTTTATGTGATCGTTACATAGGTTAATGTGTTCGCGGTTAATGTTATCAATCGCTTATTGTTATCGAAATCACTTGGTCCCGATTTTCTCTATTCATTTGTATGTTAAAAATTATCGCTTTATGTGATCGTTACATAGGTTAATGTGATCGCGGTTAAAGTTATCAATCACTTATTGTTATCGAAATCACTTGGTCCCGATTTTCTCTATTCATTTGTATGTTAAAAATTATCGCTTTATGTGATCGTTACATAGGTTAATGTGATCGCGGTTAATGTTATCAATCACTTATTGTTATCGAAATCACTTGGACCCGATTTTCTCTATTCATTTGTATGTTAAAATTATCGCTTTATGTGATCGTTACATAGGTTAATGTGATCGCGGTTAATGTTATCAATCGCTTATTGTTATCGAATTCACTTGGTCCCGATTTTCTCTATTCATTTGTATGTTAAAAATTATCGCTTTATGTGATCGTTACATAGGTTAATGTGATCGCGGTTAATGTTATCAATCGCTTATTGTTATCGAAATCACTTGGTCCCAATTTTCTCTATTCATTTATACGTTAAAATTATCGCTTTATGTGATCGTTACATCGGTTAGTGTTATCAGTTTTCGAACCTCATTTTAACTGGCAAAGGAATATTCACAATATATTCAGAAGGATCCCAATTTTTACTTTCCCTTCGCTGCTGTTGTAATTTAACGAAAATTCTCTCTCATCCACTTAGGAAAATTACACGTTTCTGGAATTTTTCAGAAATACGCACAACCTGCTGGTGGTCAATGGTTGTCAGATAAGCGGAAGGCAACACATTCTTATCAGAACCGAGAAGGAGCATATTCACATTCTATGCCTTGATTTTACGTAAAAAATTACCAGTAATCTCAAGAAATGAGAGAAAATCCTTTGGATATGACCTCTGTAGAGTTCGAGTCATGGTTGAAAGTAGATCAAAACATTCCAGTAGCTTCCACATTAACAGAATTAGAAGTCTGTCAGATTGTCATAGGAAAATAGACGAATGATGGAACACATCTACAGTACATATCAGCATAAAATACATCTTCAGTAGCGTGATACTATAAATAATTAACTGTTGGTGCTTAAAAAATTCTTAAAAAAAACTTAAAAATTTTACCTAATGGCAAAAAGGAAAATTGATACTACTAACAGTGCAGAAAAGTGTCCTGATTACACCTTAGAAACTGAAACAAATACCGAATCTTCACTACGTGTACTTTTGTTATATAACCAAAAACATAGAAATAATATTATGTGAAATAAAAACATTAATAAATTTTAAAAAAATGAAATGAAATATAACTATCCAATTCTGTGGTTTTATTAAAAAGTAAATGCAGTACTATTAATGTCCACTGGTTTGCTCATAATTTAGCCCGTGATGAAACTGCTTCTGGTCATGACGCATGTGAAAAGCTTTCATCCAAAGTGGCACACACAATCGTCGCTCGATTCATAAGACAATCAAGTGCCAACCGGGCCCATATAGCCGTCAGGCCATCCAGGCTGATCCCGGCTGCGGTGGGCAAATCAAGATTCATAAGGCAAGAGGCATTCATGTGTGTTTAATATTGTAAAATTTCATTAAGAAAAATTAATTTTTGAATTAAAGCCCAGTGTTGGTGATTGGCAACAAACCTTTTTTAAATCGTAAACTACACTTAAAACAATATATGATTTTTAAAGTATTTTTCCTGTCCCCTATATAATAATAGCCTAAGTTATCTGTCCGTCTGTCCACGAATTTTTGAAGCGGTTGGACCTGGAATGGAAATAGGCGTCCATATTGGATTCTTAATGAGTTAGGGTTAGCAAAATTTAAAGCGAGTAAAGTTTATCTTCTCCTTAACTATCGATCTGATTCTAAAATAAATTGGTGTAAATATGCTTCATATCACAGCAAAAAATACTGTCGTATTTAAAACGTTCGAAATCCCCTCCTTCACCCCTTTTCGAGAGTTTAATGCGATTATTTCAAGCCCTATTTTCCCCGGTTAAGAGCAGGCGATTAAATTTATCAATTTATTATATAATAAATAGATGAAAATAACATTTTTTCTATCATTATGACGTCAATCCTTTAACCATCTCATTTAATCATTTCTTATTTTAAATTATTTAAATACCGTCAGCATTATTTTCATCCGTTCTATCACTGAATTTAGATATTACGTAATTAATTTTCTTTTATATTTGGCTTAAATAATAGATTAGGTACGTATGGGATAATTTAAAATTTAATCATCGATTATTTTTTGCTGCAAGATAATTCTCAGCCAAAAAACAAAACCTTTTTTTCACCTGCCTCATAGGGTACTTTACAATTCTGTAAAATTAAAAATTTTACTGATCCCGTCATATGACGGGATATATGCTAGTTATTTATATAAGACCGGAAATCCCCCCCCCAAAAAAAAAAGAAAATTTTTTTTAATTATTTTTTAAAAATTCGGGCATTTAAGAGTTAACAAGAAAAAGAAAGACCGAAATGGCCTGATAAACAGTGTGCGGGACTAAAATTCCCATATGATGTGTTCGAGCGTGGTAAACGCACTAAACATCTTCTTGTACAACCAGAGTACGTGCAGGAAAATTTGTGGGTGTGAACGCCGTCTCTCTGGGAGGTTGGCAGTTGAGACACAGATAAGGAATCAGGAGCAAACCCCCTTCCTTTCGAGGAGGATTAAAACTGAGGGAACATAGAATCATGAACGTTAGAATCATTGTTAGAGAACATTAGAATCTCTAACATAGAGTCATAAACGTCTTAAACCAGTTAGGCTTGGTAATAAACCAACTTGGTTTGTTGGAGCACTACGGTCTACTTTTTGCAACACGAGAACTAATAAACCAATTACGATAGGTACTCTTGGCGAGATAATTTTTATATTATACACTTTCAATTTTTAATAAATATTATCATCACTAGCATATAGCCCGTCATATGACGGGATCAGTAAAATTTTAATTTTCCTGAATTATAAAGTACCCTATGAGGCAGGTAAAAAAAATGGTTTGTTTCTTGGCTGAGAATTATCTGGTACTCGCACAATAGTTTGTTTATCTTCATACTCATTTAAAGTCTTCCGATATTGGGAATGCAGTTTAGAATCACGTTGAATTCATTTAGAAATATAATTCAAAGTTCTCTTAGCTACGTCGAATATATCGTTAAGTTCTTCCCAATTTTTTTCCCACAGTTATTAAGGAAAGTAAAGGAATGAAACTATCATTTCTTATTACACTCTGGAGGTAGATAGAAATTGTTGTTAATATCGGTGATAAAATTTAATTGCAACAAAAAATAATCGATGATTAAATTTAAAATGATCACATATGTACCTAATCTATTATTTAAGCCAAATATAATAGAAAATTATTTACGTCATATCTAAGTTCAGCGATAAAATGTATGAAAATAGTGCAGACGATATTTAAATAATTTAAAATAAGAAATGATTAAATGAGATGGTTAAAGGAATGACGTCATAATGCTAAAAATAAATATTGTTTTTTATCTATTTATTATAGCATAAATTGATAAATTTAATCGCCTGCTCTTAACCGGGGAAAATAGGGCTTTTAGTAATGGCATTAAATGCTAGACAAGGGGGGGGGAAGAGTTCAATTTCGAATATTGCTAATCATAACTCATCACGAATGCAATATGGATACTTCTATCCATACCAGGTTCAACCGTTTCATAAATTAGAGGACAGACGGACAGATAACTTAGGCTATTATTATATTGGGGATTACAATACTCAATAAAATTATTGTCACAAATGATAACTTTCAACAGTTTTTTAAAATCATTAATCAGGGCGAACGGTGGTGGAATTAAAACTTTTACTGATCCCGTCATATGACGGGATATATGCTAGTTATTTATATATGGCCGGAAAACTCCAAAACAAATTTTAATTATTTTTTAAGAGGCCTTTAAGGGTTAACAAGGAAAAGAAAGACCGAAATGGCCTGATAAACAGTGTGCGGGACTGAAATTCCCATATGATGTGTTCGAGCATAGTAAACGCACTAAACATCTTCTTGTACAACCAGAGTAAGTGCAGGAAAATTTGTGGGGGGTGAACGTCGTCTCTCTGGGAGGTTGGAAGATGAGACACAGATAAGGAATCCCCCTTCATTTCGAGGATGATCAAAATTGAGGGAACATAGAATCATGAACGTTAGAATTATTGTTAGAGAACATTAGAATCTCTAACATAGAATCATAACCGTCTTAAACCAGTTCGGCTTGGTTTGTTTTGGAGCACTACGGTCTACTTTTTGCAACACGAGAACTAATAAACCAATTAGGATAGGTACTCTTGGCGAGGTCATTTTTATAAAATACACTTTCAATTTTTAATAAATATTATCATCACTAGCATATAGCCCGTCATATGACGGCGCTGCTGTACCGAAGCGGTTTGAAACCTGCTGATGGCATGTATGATTATAGCCGTTCAGAATTGGCTTTAAGCAGTAGGTACCGGTCTCATTCGCCATCGTGTAGCAGAAAAGTAGACCGTAGAGATCCAAAAGGAACCAACCAAAGCAAGCATCTTTTGTACTTTATGAATATTGAAATTCTCAAGGGTGCATTTCCAAAATTCATATCTTCGATACTTATCAACAATTTATCTTATCTATATAATAAAATGACAGAAATTTCTTCGTCTGTTTGTGCATTACTCTAAACTAACAAAACTATCAAAATGCATTAAAAAAAAACTTCTTCGTAATATTTGTGAAATCAGGTTATATATAATAATAATAATAATACGGTTGACTCCGCTTAATGTGATCACTTTAGGACATGGTAATTTTGATAACAATAACCGATTGATAACAATAAACGACATGCAAAATTAGATAAATTTTTCCCTCCACACACACTTTAATTCACATGTACTAAATTTCAAAATAAAATGAAAAGCTCACCTTGTATTGATATAATATATACTAGCATATAGCCCGTCATATGACGGGATCAGTAAAATTTTAATTTTCCAGAATTGTAAAGAACCCCATGAGGCAGGTAAAAAAAATGGGTTATTTTTTTGGCTGAGAATTACCTTTCAACAAAAATAATCGATTAAAATTATCACATATGTACTTAATCCATTATTTAAGTCAAATAAAAAAGTAAATTATTTACGTAATATCTAAGTGTAGTGATAAAATGTATGAAAATAATGCAGATGATATTTAAATAACTTAAAATAAGAAATGATTCAATGAGATGGTTAAAGGAATAAAGTCATAATGCTAGAAAAAAAATTGTTATTTTTACCTATTTATTATGGGATAAATCGATAAATTTAATCGCTTGCTCTTAAAATGGGGCTTGATATAATAGCATTAAACGCTCGAAAAGGGGACGGGGTGGATTTCGAACGTTTTAAAGAGGATAGTATTTTTTGCTGTGATACAAAGCTTATTCATACCAATTTATTTTAGAATCGGATATATAGTTTAGGAAAAGATAAACTTCACTCGCTTTGAATTTTGCAAACCCTAACTCATCAAAAATCCAATATGGATGCTCTATCCATTCCAGGTTCATAACTTCGAGGCCAAACGGGCAGATAATTTAGGCTGTTATTACATTACGAGAAGAAAGTTTAAGGATACATAACATGAAATATTTACGTGGCCAGGGACATCCGTAAAGCAATACGTGAATTTAATAAAATAAAAATAATAAAAATTATAAAAAGTTGAAAAAATAGTAAAAATTTATTTTAAAAATAATAAAACAACTTTCGGAATAAGAATTTAAAAAAAAAAGCAGAAAATATCAAATTTATTAGACATTAAAAAAAATTAGTTGCCTCGGGGACAGAACCGTCAACTCGAAAAGTACGACGATCAAGTGGGCTGACATTCTACCAAACGTACAACACCTGCACGTTGTGAGCGAACCATTTAGAGTACATGAAGGTTCAATTAGAAACAGTCTAGAAATTTAAATATTAATCTCCGCCTTTGCCATCCTATCAAGAATGAATTTCGTATAGAATAAGAGGAAGGATAAGGCTTGAAATAATAGCATTAAACTCTCGAAAAGGGGGAATGGGTTGGATTTCGAACTCGCTTTCAATTTTGATAACCCTAACTCATGAAAAATCCAATATGGATGCCTGTATCCATTCCAGGTACAACCGCTTCAGAAAATCACGGACAGACAGCTTAGGCTATTATTATATAGGGGATTATCCTTTAAAACATAAGAATTATATACATATATAAAAAAAATGATCAATTGTTGAATGTCTACAATTATTTCTAAGAAGCTCATTGATATTATGTTCATAATCATAATGTTTATTAAAGTCATCTTAGCGTTGTTGTACTCTACGTTTCAACACTTTCAATGCAATTCAGAAGCTAAGAAATGTTTAATTGCGCTGACTCATTTTTGGTAACCTGTCATAACCATTTAAAATTTCGATCTTTTGTTTTAATGCTAAATCATTTCACTTTCTGGCTTCCATATCGACAAGCTGCATGTAAGCGAACAAGGCATAAATTGTGAAGACGCTCCTTCTCAGTTCCTATAAGAATGTTTTGCTTTCTGCTTATCTGACAACCCTTGACCACCAGCAGGGTGTGCGCATTTCTGAAAAATTCCTGGAATGTATAATGCCCCCTCCTTTGATTATTCTCCATTTCCCTAGGTGCAAGAGGGAGAGTTCTCGTTAAATTACAACAGCAACGAAGGGAAAGTAAAGATTGGGATCCTTCTGAATACATTAGGAATAGTCCTTTGCCAGTTAAAATGAGGTTTGAAAACTGATAACATTAACCGGTGTAACGATCACATAAAACGATAATTTTAACATACAAATGAATAGAGAAAATAGGGACCAAGTGATTTCGATAACAATAACTGCAATCACATTAAGCGGAGTCCACTGTATTAATAATAATGATGATAAAAATAATAATAATAATAATAATAAACTACTTAGCACTACAGCCCAACTAGGGGCCATGGCCTAATGTACCAATCTCTATTTTCGGGATCGAGTCCCCTGGGGTGCGAAGCATATGTCCCAGTTAGGTGGTCAACTTTAATTACTCGGAACCCCCAGTGTTCAGTTCCCAAGCATGCTTGGTTTAAAACAAATGATAGAAAATCCAGTGGTCCTGGTTTGTCTATCCAGTGAAGGGATAAAATGCATACTTCATCCTTTCCCAGCCCAAGGATCGAACATCCGACCTTGTCTAGGAACCACTGGGAAACCAACGCCACTGAGTTTCTATCTATGTAATCAATGATAGAAATTTCTATGTCTATCGACCGTATCACACGAAATTTTTGATGCATCAAGATGAACTTTTTCTTTTAAATTTCTTCGTAATATTCGAAAAATTAACTTATCAATATATTAAAATGATAGACAATTAAGTGACTGTTCCCGCATCTCCACTCAAAAATTAACGTATTCCCGACATTAACTTATCTATATATTAAAATGATAGACCATTCCGTGACTTTCCACGCATCACACAAAACTACTGACCGTATTCAGATGCAGTTTTTTTTTAATATCTTTGTAATATATTCACGAAATTTATACATTAAAATGATAGAAAATTCTATGTCTGCCCACGCATCACTCGAAACTTTTGAACGTATCCAGATGCACTTTTTTTCTTTTTAATTTCTTCATAAAATTTGCAAAATGAACTTATCTGTATATTAATATGATAGAAAATTCCGTGACTATCCCCGCATCACACAAAATTAATTAACGTATTCGTGAAATTAACTTATCTATATATTAAAATGATAGAAAATTCCGTGACTGTCCACGCATAACACAAAACTACTGAACGTATTCAGATGCACTTTTTTTTTTAAATTTCTTCAAATTATTCGTGAAACTAATTTATTCATATATTAAAATGATAAAAAATTCTATGACTGCCCAAGCATCACTCGAAACTTTTGAACGTATCCAGATTCACCTTTTTTCTTTTTAATTTCTTCATAAAATTTGCAAAATGAACTTATATATTAAAATGATAGAAAATTTCATGACTGTCCACGCATCACATAAATTTGCTGAACGTATTCAGATTTTTATTTTTAATTTCTTCGTAATACTCACGAAATTAACTTATCTATATATTAAAATGATAGAAAATTCCGTGACTGTCCCCGCATCACACAAAATTAATTAACATATTCGCGAAAATAACTTATCTATATATTAAAATGATAAACAATTTTCTGTGACTGTCCCCGCATCACACAAAATTACTTAACGTATTCGCGAAATTAATTTATCTATCTATTAAAATGATAGACAATTCCGAGACTGTCCCCGCATCAGACAAAATTAATTAACGTATTAGCGAAATTAATTTATCCATATCTTAAAATGATAGAAAATTCCGTGGCTGTTCACGCATCATACAAAACTGCTGAACGTATTCAGATGAAGTTTTTTTTTTTTTTTTTTTTAAAATAAATATCTTTGTAATATTCGCAAAATTAATTTATTTATATATTAAAATGATAGAAAATTCTAAGCCTTCCCACGCATCACTGTAAACTTTTGAGCGTATCCAGATGCACTTATTATCTTTTCAACTTTTTCATAAAATTTGCAAAATGTACTTATCTATATATTAAAATGATAGAAAATTCCGTGACTGTCCAAGCATCATATGAAATTACTGAACGTATTCAGATTTTTATTTTTAATTTCTTCATAATATTTACGAAATTAACTTATCTATATATTAAAATGATAGACAATTCCGTGACCGTCACGCATCACACAAAACTACTGAACGTATTCAGATGCAGATTTTTTTTTTAATTTCTTCGTAATATTCGCGAAATTAATTTATTTATATATTAAAATGATTGAAAATTCTATGTCTGCCCACGCATCACTGGAAACTTTTGAGCGTAACCAGATACACTTTTTTGTTTTTAATTTCTTCATAAAATTTGCAAAATGTACTTATCTATATATATATATAAATGATAGAAATTTCTGTGACTATCCAAACATCACATGAAATTACTGAACCTATTCAAATTTTATTTTTAATTTTTAATTTCTTCGCAATATTAGCGACAGCAACTGATCTCTACAGAATTGAGAAATTTTTGTGTCTATTCGAGCTTCAGACGAAATAACCTAACGTATCGAGAAGAAATATTTTAAAATTTCTTCGCAATTATAAATCAACTTATCAACTTCTGTGAAATCAACTTATCTTCATAATAAAATGATTGAAATTTCTGTGTTTGTCCACGCATTGTACGGCATCTGGTAGGAATAGTGAATGCTTCCTTATGTACACTTGAATTGGACTCCTCTTTACCTTGTGACGGGACGTTGTTCTGAGCAGAATAGGATGTTATATAGAGGATTGTTGACACCTAGAAACATTTCAATCATCCTGTCTGAGAAATTCATAAGGGTGCAGGTGGAGTGTCTGCAGAGTCAGTTTCAATGGCACCCCACAAAAAGAGTCTCACGACAGAAACCTTATATATTGTAAGTGAAGCACCAATATTTGTCTCTCTTGTTCTACAAAGGTTTGACAAGAGGCATCGATTAATGATGTCCGTCCTATAGTTCGTTGAGATTGCTCTCGATTACGGAGAACTCCCACCAGTTCCTTGGAACGTGGCTTACACCTGTCCTGCTAGCAGTTCTACAAAACGGTTCATGACTACGTCATCAGCCAGGTGTTCGACCAGCTGAGAAGAAAATTTGAGGGCAAACGACAGTCGTTTATAATATAAGTTTGTAATATATAGACCGGAGTTTATGGCCCCGAGTGATTTTTGTTCGTTGACAGATAGCGTCTGGCGTGTGACTGAGAGTATCCTCCCCCACCTTATTTTTCTCCCCCTACCTTTCTACAAGTAGGAGCACAATTGGAAAAGCTGATTCCCGTAACGATCATCGATTTCTTGTACATTCTGTAAATATTCAACCTATTTATGTTTTTAATAAAGATCTTTATTCTTTAAGCCTCCATATCCTTTTATCACTTAGAGCTGAGGAAGCAGCAATATAAACAAAACATAATACTAAACGACAGTTTCTTTACATCTAATTAAAACTGAGTTCTTATGTCGAATAGTAATTATTTCTTTGTCTACCGCACCAATATGAAGATTTGAATTGACGCTGTAGCGTCACAGTTCTAGAACAGCAAATATTTTTGGTAGCGGTCGAGTGGGGATACATAAAAGTCTCATGAGGACTACGACCTCTGAGAATACACTTCTTTAAAAATACGAAGGAGTTTTTTGTTATTTACATTATGTACGCATTTGCAGAGCTAACGAGAACATCCTAACCTTAAAAAGAATCACAAATGCTTCTATCTCACAAATTAATTTGTTTTCACCGTGATGTCAATCTTAACCCCTTCACACTCTGATATTTCAGAGGAAAGCGCCAGGTAAGCCAAGATGTCCTCACTCCAAGAATTAGGCTTGAGGACAACCCCTTCTCACAGAATAATCAAATAAATTTCCCCATCTCCTTTCGACTGACCTCAGAGGGAGCAGTAAAATCCAAGGCAAAAATAAAAATCTACATATACAAAAAGTAGTTTTTTAAATTGCTTTTATTTAAAAAAAAAACTATTTTTTGAGTTTTTAGTTATGACGCTTGCATATAGATGGCAATACTAGTTAAAAGCAGAACTTTTTTTTTCTATTGAATCAAATGGGCCCCTTTTAATGAAGACGAAAACTCAGAGTTACTATGTACTCTTATTTATAAAACACCTGAGAGACGTAAGGCTAGTGTTCAAGGTTAAAAATAAGTTATAAATATGTAAACAGTACTTTTTTTAAAAAAAATTCGCTTTTATGTAACAACAGAAACGATAAAAAATGCATTAAAAGGTAAAAATTTTGTTTCAGCTTTTAGTTATGCTGCTTACAAATAGATGGCGATACCAGTTTAAAATCTATACAATTTGGGATTCTTTGTATTCTGAACAGCTTTTTGCATTTACCAAACTCATTTTATATTATTTTTCTCCAATCTAATTTTTTACGGTTGAATATTGTATTGTCACCAAAATTGAACTCATGTGCAAAATTTCAGAACATTAGCTACTCAGGAGGGTAGTTAAAAAGTGATTTCAAAATATCAACTGAAAAACAAGTGAAATGTAATAAAATAGATTTAAAATGGTGACACTACAAGCACAAATACATATTAATATCTAATACTATTCCAGTAGTGTGATACTATGGTTCATATTAATATAAAATCCTTTTTCAGTAGAGTGATACTACTGCTCATATTAATAAAAAATACTTTTTCAGTAGAATGATACTACAGTTCATGTTAATATAAAATACTTTTTCGAAAGCGGGATTACTAAAGTTCATATTAATATAAAATATTTTTCAGTAGAGGGATACTAGATAGTGTACATATTAATATAAAATACTTTTTTAGTTGCTTAATACTACAGTTCATATTAATATAAAATTCTTTTTCAGTAGCGTGATACTACAGTACAAATTAATATAAAATACTTTTTCAGTAGAGTGATACTGCAGTTCATATATTAATATAAAATTCTTTTTCAGTAACGTGATGCTACGGTACCTGTTAATTTAAAACACTTTTTCAGTAGAGTGATACTACAGTTCCTATTAATATAAAATTCTTTTTCGATAGCGGGATTACTAAAGTTCATATTAATATAAAATATTTTTCAGTAGCGTGATATTACAGAACATATCAGCATAAAATACATCTTCAGTAGCGTGATACTACAGTACATATTAATATAGAATACTTTTTCAGTAGAGTGATATTACAGTTAATGTTAATATAAAATACTTTTTCGATAGCGGGATTACTAAAGTTCATATTAATATAAAATATTTTTCAGTAGCGTAATACTAGAATACATATTAATATAAAATACTTTTTCAGTAGGGTAATACTGCAGTTCATATTAATATACAATACATTTTAGTAGTATGATACTACAGTACAAATAGCGTGATACCACAGTACATATTAATACAAAACACTTTTTCAGTAGCATGATACTACAGAACATATTAATATAAAATAATTTTTCAGTATCATGATACTGCAGTTCTTATGAATATAAAATACTTTTTAGTAGTATGATACTACAGTACATATTAATATAAAAATACTTTTCAGTATCTTAATACTACAGCACAAATAATATAAAATAATTTTTCAGTAGCATGATACTACATTTCATATTAATATAAAATTCTTTTTCAGTACAGTGATACTATAGTTCATATTAGTATAAAATTCTTTTTCAGTAACTTGATGCTACGGTACCTGTTAATTTAAAACACTTTTTCAGTAACATGATACTATAGTTCCTATTAATATAAAATACTTTTTCGATAGCGGAATTACTAAAGTTCATATTAATATAAAATATTTTTCAGTAGCGTGATACTACAGAACATATTAATATAAAATACTTTTTTAGTATCGTGATATTGTAGTTCAGATTAATATACAATACTTTTTAGTAGCATGATACTACAGTACAAATAGCGTAATACCACAGTACATATTAATATAAAATACTTTTTCAGTAGCATGATACTACAGAACATATCAGAATAAAATACATCTTCAGTAGCGTGATACTACCGTACACATTAATATAAAATACTTTTCAGTAGCGTAATACTACAATAGAAATAATATAAAATACTTTTTCAGTAACGTGATGCTACAGAACATATTAATATAAAATACTTTTTCAGTATCATGATACTGTAGTTCATATGAATATAAAATACTTTTTAGTAGCATGATAGTACAGTACAAATAGTGTGATACTACGACACATATTAATATAAAAATACTTTTTCAGTAGCGTGATACTACAATACATATCAGCATAAAATACATCTTCAGTAGCTTGGTACTGCAGTACATATCATAAAATCATCTTCAGTAGCGTGATACTACAGTACATGTTTATATAAAATACTTTTCCAGCAGCATGATGCTACAACGTGTAAACACGTCAAATCCATTTAACTAATTAACACAGATATTCAAAACAAAGGTATTTAATTTCAAATAACTAAACTGAACTGAATACACAAGCATGTTTAACAAATCCATGCTCAGGAACTAATCCCGGCACATTTTTTTTTCTTCAACACTCGTGCACCCTTTTTCGGTACCATTTTGATTTGCAAATTATACATTAAACTAGATGAATCAATTACAAATAACATAACACTATTCTTAATTTCTTTTTCATTTTGTGTTTATTTTAAAATTTTTAATAATTTTTTAATTCATTAAATGGTTGTTTTGATTAATTTCTGCTTTGTGATCCTGAAATAAAAACAGATAAAATAGGCACAGATGATATGCAACAATATTTTAATATTTGATATAACAATTTATGGTCAGTCAAGTAATTTGAGATTTTAAAAGTGAAAAATTTTTACACAATTCTTAAATAAAAATTTTATTTAAATAAAAAATAAAACTATTAATAAATGACTTTTCACTTTACATGATATTTATACAACGCATATTCATAGGAATATGGAAAAATCATGGTCAAAGTTAAAACTGCCCGCTATACAAAATTCTCTATTTTAGAAAAAATAACACATGATATCAGTATAGTACTTTATTAGGTATCATCTACGTTTCTTAACGCATTTTTTCATGTTAATTTTTTGTAAAATTTCAAATTGAAAAAAAAAAACAAAACAAAACATAGTTTACGAGTTTTGCTGTGATTGGGGGAGGGGGTCTGTATTACAAAATTAAAATATATCTATGTTGAAATATGTTTTCTAAAAGCTCTATAGCTGAGGTGGGGAATTTTTTCCATTATAAATCGAATTTAAATTAAACACTGATAAAAATTTTTTAAATTTATTTTTTATTTTTTTAGGGGATGGTGGTGGATTATTAAGGTCTACATTTTACACCAGGGCTAATGAGACCGATACCTACGACTTAATCCCACTCCGAACGGCTACAAATATCCATGCCTGTAGCGAGATTCGAACCAGTAGACTTCAGTTACAAAAAACAACACTATAAGATTTGAACTTATTTTTATTTTTATTTTATTTTTTTTATTTAAGGAGGTGGTTCGGAAAGAGTTTTGAGTCTCTGGTTTAAACCAAATCAGCATTTTCTATTTACTTTAAGATTAATAATAATAATTAATTAATTATAGTTATTTGTATATAGAAACCTCATGAACAGAAAATTTAGTTTCCGCATTAATGAAATAATTACTCTACAATACTCTTCCCCCTTCTTAGGTTTGGCACAACATGATTCTGAATAGGTATAAGACATTCCTACGGCAACTGTGGGTAAAATCGCCAATTTTGGTAGCTCTTTCTTCTTACAACACAGTATTACACAAAAAGGACCTCCCACTCTCTCGGTGGCCGTACGGTCAGAATCTTGATATACTAATTACAATTCCGTAGAAGTTACAACTAATTCCAAATAATTCCAAAATATTCATCGATAGCATCTCCATCAGGTGATATTACGAAATCAAATGAAATGAAACGTAAGTATATTCAAGAATTAATTGAGAATACCTTCTTCATACTCAAAAAATGAGCATATATACATAAGGTAATCTGCCTAGAAGTCCGGTTAATTTAACCGTTCGAAAACTTTATCACCTGTCTAGACGTTGTAAGTTGGTTTACGGCGATAAAGGTTGTTTTCTGTTTATGCGTTTGCCGAACGATGGCCGAATGGTAGACTGCTGCTCTTCGATACTCTTGTACGTGGGTTCGAATCCCGCTACTGGCATCGATGTTAGTAACTGTTCGGAATTGATTTTAAACAGAAATCCCGGTTTCGTTAGCCCTCGTATAGTAAAAAGTAGACCGTAGCGCTTCAAACCAAACCAAACCTCACTCTCCCATTACGTTGGGAGTTATGTTTCGAAAGAAGTAGAATGCAGGCATACATGGCCAAATTGGCTTTAATCTTCCCGAAATGAGCCGCGTTTCACATGTAAATAAGACTATGAACTGAATTTATTCTAAAGATAAAATTATTATTATTTGAGTCCTCTGATATACAACGGATTACCAAATGATGGTAGAATTATAGCGAACTGTCTATCGCTACGAATCCGCGAGTTCAAATCCCACTGCTGGAATGAATGTTCGTGGTAGCTTTTAATCGACTTAAATCTATAAGTCCCTCTCTCATTACACATTAAAAAAAAAAAAAAGAGCGTGTTAAACTATACTTAAACTGCACACTGAAATTTTGTTGTGGTTTGAAGTGCTACAGTCATTTCTAATCACACACAGGGCCTGACTGAGATACTTTTGTCCCCAGGGCACAATCCAATTTTTGTGCCCTCCACCCCTATGCAATTTTATAGCGACAAGTTATTATCATACTTACAGTCATATAAAAATTATAACATTGAATTAGCAAACGGATTTAAGAAATTAGCATTAAAGTAATATTCAAAATCAAAAACACCAAATTTTCATTTTACGTAATCATTATTATCTCTGTTTAGCCATGCTAAAAATTAAGGACTTTTAAAGACCCAGAATGACCCTCATTTTTAATTTTTACCTTGTCACACTCATAAGTTCTGTTGTGCAGAAAATAAATAATAATAGAATTAAAAAGTTTTTAAATTGGTGAGATGGTTTAATGGTTTATAGTGGTACGTTGCTAATAATCTGTCTTATAAATATGCAATAACCCATAGGATAAAATGTGCACCAGGTTTGTTGAGGAAATTATATTTCAGGTAAATAACAAGAAAATTAAAGTAAATAGGAAACAATATAGTTCATGACAAACACAATTACCTCGTACAATAATTTATTAAAACTTAACGATGGTAGCGTAAGTTTGCAATTTTTTCCCACTTAATATGTGTTTCAAGCACTCGACTAAATTTTCGTGCCCAGGGCACGTGCCCCAAGTGCCCTTGCGATAATCAGGCCCTGTCTAGTCCTCTGATTTATAACGGATTACCAAATGATGGCAGAATTGTAGTGAGCTGTCTGTCGCTACGAATCCGTGAGTTCGAATCCTACTGTTGGAATGAATGTTCGTAGTAGATTTTAATCGACTTAAAGCTATAAGTTCCTGTCTCATTACACCTTGCAAACAAACAAACAAACAAAAAAAGCGTTTCAAACTATACTTAAACTACAAACTGAAATTTTGTTGTGGTTTGAAGTGCTACAGTCCTTTCTAATCACACAGATTTATTAGCATCTCGATCGCTAATAAATCTGTGGTGAATACTGAAAAAAATTTAAAAGAACACAGGCAATGTCAGGTGCCTTAAATAGCTAACAATTTATCTAGTTAGGAATCTAAAATTTAAACACAATAATTTTGAAGAATGTTCTTCGATACTATTATTTTATTTATCTAAAATATGTTCAAATACTATTTGTATTTAGATTTTTAATGTGAAAAGCGAAAAATTGAGAACCAAAAAATATCTAAACAAATTTTTTTCTGAGGTTGTGCTGAGTTAGAAAAGAAAGAAAAATTTAAAACTTTCTGAATTAAAAGTCGTTCTTGGCAAACTTCAATGATGGAATCAGATTCAAATCTTATCACAGGAACAGAGGTTTGTTCTAAAAATGAGACTTCTTTAAGATGACCTCTTACAAATTTCTGCTTGAGATCGATTTTTAACGACTGATGCAAGATTATTGAGAAACCATTCTGTGAGATAAATGCGTCATCTCACAGTTTTCCCCAGATCGTATTTACTTGAAATTATTCCATTAAAATTCAGCTATAAAAAAATGTCTTGAATTACTTTTTAAGTTAGCAAATAACAGCACTGCTTTTTTTTCTACGAAATTGAAAAAAAATTATGAGAAAATTAAAGTTATGAATATATATTACGAAATACAAGACATTTTTATATTTTGTAGGCTATTTTTTTGAGTTCTCAAAACTTTCAAATAAAATTTTAATTTTATATTTATTTCTTATTTCTTTTTAAAGATTCACATAAAATCAGAAATTTGAATCTAAAGATGTATGGACAGTGGAGAAAATCTCTATTAGTAACTCTATTTACAATTTATATTTTTAATTAAATGAAATTGCAGAGTTAGTAAATATTTTATGTAACATTTTGATAGTATGATCTTTTCTAAGCTTTATTTAAAATTATAGATGGAGATGATTTTAAACTATTTTTTAAAAATTCAGAGAAAATCTTTATTTTTGTAAGAATTTTGTTTTATAATGTAAATATATTTATCCTACAATAAAAAAACTATAAAACAAGAATGACTGAATTACTCCTATTGTATATAATTTTTTTATAAAAATTTCTTGATCAATTTGAAATCAAATTTAATAACGATCAGTCTGTAATAATGCAATTTTTTAAAAATAATTTTAGCGAAAAGCGAGATTGGCAATCCCTATGTAAAGTTTTCTTGCTAGCTCCCCTCTTCTAATGTATATAAAAAGTGTTACTACCTGTAACAATGTATAAGAGAATGTATCCTAGCGATACTTGATTATTCTCTAAGTGTTCGCTTAATTCATATTTCACAATTTAGAAAATATTATTTAGCTTTGGGTTTTTATACCAGTGTCATAAATCTCAAGTCGACGTATACAGCAGTATTAAAAAAGAAACTAAACGATTACATCTTTTACAAGAACAAATATTGTATAAAGTTAAAATGCTCTTTGAATTTTCTTTTTCGTTTCCCTCTCCGTCTGCGAACCTCTTCTCCCCTCCACTTATAAAATGGGATCTTCCGACGGCCAGACAGTCTGCAGGCCTGTCGCTGATATCAGTTCTTCGTTCAGTCAGTCATTTAAAGCACAGCTCTAGCGAAGAGCATGTCAGATCTTAAGTCAGTAAATCGTGCGTTTGAGACATATTTAAAGGAATATTGTTTTAATATGGATCACATCTTTATTTATTAGTTCATTTTTGTTTGTCTTACCATATAGAATTTCTGTATTTGAAGTAAGAAGAGATAAAAAAAAGAAAATTTTAACCCTTTCATAACGATTTGCTTGTTTGGCCGTATTATTTTTGAACAATTTTTATTTTTATTTTTAAGACTGTAAGTGTTATGACTGCCACCTAGATTTATTCATTTGCAATTATTTGATTGGGAAGTTTAACGTAAGAATGCATTTATGCTATTTTGACTTGCTAGTCGTGACCTTTCCCAATAATGTATGTCGTCTGCTATCGCCGAAATTGTAAAACTATATTAGCTGGAAAAGTCATTCATACTTAACAAAAGTTGTATTCAGTGTTATTACAACAATTATCATTTATATTTTGTTAAAACAATTATTACATTTGAAAAATTATTGAAAATTGTTATTTATTTGTAAACTGAAATTAATAGCTCAGAAACTTTTAACTAGCAAAATTTTCAGATTCTTTTTAATACATCGTTTAATTATATTCAACGACCGACGTTTCCGTGTGTCTGTGCATAACTTTAATTTATCTTACTGATAATGGTGCTTCGCTATCAGCTGATCATGCATCGGCAAGTAATAAGAAGACGGCCCCTAGTAGGCTAGTCGACCCTTCGAAGGCTATAGAAGCCTATCCAGACTTGAGCCAGACGTCTGCCGCCATGCAGACCAAGGGACTATCGCGGGGGATCCGCTACTTCATTATTGTCTGCGTTGTTGTAGGTAAGTTCCTAGCCTTTAGTATGTAAGTGTTCTGTAATTTCATGTTTTGAAATCATTCATAAATTGAAATCATATTCATTACAAAGAAGAAATGTAATTCGTTATTTTACCAAATATAAAATTGTTTATTAATTGTATATTCGATAGTGTAAAATATTTTCACTAAACATCGAAATTAATTTTTTTAAATATTTTGTGTATTATTAATATGAAAATTGTTTCAATTTTTTTAATTTTCAAACATTTTTGCTTAGACTCTTTTTTTTCTTGCAGTTTTGCATCATATATATATATCTTTTAATGTTACACTAAACATCAATTTTTTTATTTGTGGTGTTTAACAAGCGAAAGCAGTTACATTAATTTTACAAATTATCAAAAAAATATGTAGTGTCTACGAAAATTTATGTTAATAATAATGCAATTTTTTTTAAACGAGTTACAAATCTTATGAAAATTGTGATCTTTAGATGTAGACATTAGTTTTTTTAATTTTGAAAAGTAAATAGAAATGATTTATTAATGTTTATCTTTTCAAAGGAAACAATTTTCCTTTTAAATCCTAATGATTGTTCAAAATTTTCAAGTACTATGAAAATCTAGTTATTACTTGCCATGAATTCAATTAAAAAACTATGCTGTCAAACTTAAAGCAAATCATTGTTCATCATTCTTGGACTCTAATCTTGCTTTAAGTTTTGTGGCCAATGTCTTTTTTACCAGATTTTATTAAAAACATATTTGACACTTTATTTTACCAAAAGTATTCTAATTTTCATTGTATAAATATTAGCAGTTTTTGCAGAAATATGTTGTAGAGCACATGTTAATAGTTATAAGTATGTTTAATACAATTTTAGATCATTTTATAATAAAAGTACATATAATTTTCATTGAACACTTTGAGAAGTTAAACATACTTTGAAATGAATTTATTTTCTGTATGTGCTTGTAGTAAAACTTATAACTGTAAAAAATAATTTATAACATTAATGTCTATTACTGGCATGTGCTTATAAATTTTGTTTAAATAATTATTTAAAAATAGACATACTTAATGGAAGTTCGATGAAGTATTATTTTGAAATAATTAAATGCATGTAAATTAATTGGTACTATCTGAAATTATCTTTACTTATGATCTAAGTAATTTACATTTAGTTTCACCTTGTTGTTCAATATCATGCGTGTAAATCTATAATTTGTATCTTATGTATATCTGTGATTTCATAAGAAACATGAATGTTTAAATTGATCCCTACTTTGACATGTAGCCAATTATATTATATACTTTAATATAAAACTGTAATTCTCTGTCAAACTTAAACTTCGAATACAAGAAGATGGAGTAGTTTCAGCATTTATAAAAATTACAAGGATAAAAGTTTTTGAATTCGTAGTATGCATTTCTATATAACTAAATGTAATACAAGTTAATTTTAATGTAAGTAACATAAATAATTAAACATAACTCATGCAGAGTAAAAATATTAGTAATCTAAAAATAATCTGGAAATGTATGGTAATATGTGAGAAATAATATCAAAATGTTATTAAACAGTGTTATAATAATGAATAGTATTATTGCCATATGTTTATACTCATACATGATTTCTTACTTTTAAACTGTGAACATTGATACAGTATAATAATCAATAGAGATGCATGAAATAATTTTGAAAAATTTCTTTTTTATGGAGAGTAGACTAAAATGTGTGCAGAGATACATTACTAACTGATGAAGGCATTAAAAAATAGTACAGTGGCATACATAAGTAGGTGGTTTGGGGGCTCATACTTATCCAATGAACCAATGGACTAATTGAAAAAAAAAATCATAAATTTTTAATTATTGAACATAAAGATATCATCTCAGTTTATACACTTGTATTTATTTTGACACCTCTTTTACATTTTTTGTCAAATTGTAATATACTATGCACTTGTATTATACTATAATTTAACAAAATGTCCGGCATGGTAATACGAAAATTTATCTGTCTGTGGTACCTTCATCCAGAACCCCACCCATAATGAGAGGTCTGTGTATGCCATTAAACTGTATGAGGGTGCTGATACAGGAGTGATACGAAAATCGAATGAAATTATGATTATATATTGTTTGTTTGACCATAAATTGTTTGGGAGCCCTATTTATTATTATGTAAAGGTGCTGACGACCTCTCTGCTTACATGTATGATTAAACTATATTATTTCTCAGTAAACTTTTCATAATACGAGTATATTATCTTTAATAAGATGCTTATGTTCATGTGTACTGCTAAATTACAAAAATGTTATTTTTTCTAAATGCATATGCATGTATTATTTCTTAGCTCTACATTGAAAAGTACTTAAAAGTTATGTTATGCCTTACATATTTCATAGCAGTTTACATAACAGTTACAGGCCCTTAACCTGCACTTAAACCTCCTGTTTTATTGATATTGGGCTTGTCTTTACGTAAGACTGATTTTACGATCCTTCATAAAGTGTTTGATTAAAGTTATTTTTGCATCAAGTTCAAAATATTGATTATATTACTAGATATACTTACACCATTTATAATGACATATCAAGTTGAGTAAGTGAACAAGAAAGGTAAATTCTGATTCCTGAATATGCTAGTAATTTTTTTAAATTTCTAATGAAGCAGCATTTTGGACATTATTCTAATGCTATACTAGTAAACTGGGGATGCAAATTCATAAACCAGAAATTTTTCATAGTTTTCCTGAGAAAATTAATATTTTAAAAATGTCAGTGGCTACCCAGAAAAATTCTTGGTAAGGGGGAGCGGAGACAAATGTGGTGTAAGATTTTTTTTTTCTTTCGATAAACATTTTTACTAATATTATAGTTTGAAATATATACTTTTGTTAATTTTTATAACAAAATCAGTGTTCATTTGCTCCTTCAAAACTGCATTAAGGAAATTTTTTTTTGTAGGGTTCTTTAAGTTACTGAATTTTGATACTTTATCTTTCAAAAATGCTGAGTTCTGATATATATATCTGGATATTTAAAAATAATCGCCAGATATTTCTTCTATCCCTAGTTGAAATTTGTTTGTTTAATTGATTACTTTTAGTCTTTATTTAAATTGTTGAAACTGTTTGCAAAGTAAATATAATTGGGAAAGTAGCCTTGTTAAAAAAACAAAAAAACTTGATAACAAGAAAATAACATTTTGTACTTCATTAAAGTAGTCCTAAAACACCTCCTTTTCCTCTTACAAAATTCCTGCATTTTCAAAATTGAGTATGAACTGTTAAAGCTAGGTTGATAAGTTCAACCTGAAATGATATAACACAACTATTAGCTATTCAGAAAACTAATAATTATAAAGATAAATAATGAGAAATAATCATTACTTTTACAGAAAACCCTTCCTAAAAGGAAAAAATAAAATTGAAGAACTAGTTTTATTTTTTTTATCTGATGCAAAGAGCAAACTGCTCTCTTTTTCTGGGGGGTGGGTGGAAAGGGGGTAGATTTCCTTTTTTGCCCTCCCTGAATATACCACTGGGAAGAGTTATAAATTTTTTTGTGATTATTAGTTTGATAGTATTCGTTAAAAACTGTAATTAATCTCCTAAATCAGTGATATCATTTTCATATCTATTTTTATAATTTGAACTTGGAAATTTCAGCTTAAATTTTTAATAAAGGTTAGTTATACCCATAAAATCTGCTTATATATACAGGTGTGAGGCAAGTAATCAAAGAAAATGGGACTTCATATTCGCAATATATTTCTATTTAGGTCTGGCTCAATAATTCAATTTGTATGCGACTTTACTGCATGAAACAGGCCTCAGGTTTTTAATGAGTTTTCTTGTGTAGAACCCAGCACAAGAGCAAGATGACAAGATAAAAATGAGGGCTTATATAGAGATGAGGCATTGTAAAAAATTATTTTATCAGTCTGATATTGCAAGTAATTAAAGTAGAAGTCCTTGGTCTCTTGAAAAATTACCTTGAGTTGTAGTTGTGCAAATTGGTAACAGCTATGTTATCCCAGTTCAGTAGATGTTAAGATTTAATGGTAAGTTTTCGGAGGACAAATCTTATAGGTTATGTCCTTCTGTAATCTGATAGTAATAAGGTACCAGGAAGCCTTGTGAATGGCATAAAGTGCTTTATTTTAAATCACCAACAATTTCTGGAGTTAAGTGTCTTTAAAGTCTGCTACCCACTTTCTCCATTTATGTGTTAATTAATATTTAAGTTTTGTGGTACCTTTTTGGATTTTGTGAAAATCTTTTAGTTGGTAAAAATTGAAGCATTTAAATGTGCAACCTGAGGTGTTGGAAGTGATTATGAACTTTAAGCAAAAATGTGTTTAAATTATAGTCCAAGTCCAATTAGTGAAGTTTCAACGGGGCTCCTTAACACAGAGTTGTATCCTCAGTAGTGAGTGCTGAGATGTCCTAACTGATGTGCTTCTTAAAATTTGCAGGAATATTTTAAAAATTTACAGGAGTTTAAGCGGTGAAAGTCATGATTATATATAAAAATAAAAAAAAAGAAATTACAATTAGGGCACTGTCCTTAGTAAATAAAAATAATAATAAAATTGAAAGGTAGTAGAAAAAGAAAAGATAATTTTTATTTTTGTTTTAATTTTCTTTATAAATTGTTTGGGGATTTTTTCAAGTTTTTTATTATTTATTTATTTATTTTTTTAATTAGTAATTAAAATCTAGTAGAAAGGGGAGAAAGTTAGTGATAGAAATTTAAAAATTAAGAGAAAGTTTAAGGTTAGTATAAGATACTAAAATCTGAGGAGTAGCAAGAGTCATCATGGTGTTTAGATTATATGCACAGTAGTTTATTAAATGAATTTGGAAAGATATATTTTTCTGGTGTCTGATAATGGTTGCTGTCAATTTCAGTATGTATTATTTGTTATATTCATTGGGCTATACTTAATAGACAAAAAATAACAGAATACTACGTTCTCTGGATCATCGTAAAAGAAAAAGACTTTTAAAATATAACTTTCAGATAATTAAGAAAGTTTAATAGCTTGGAACAGTAAATATTTTTAAGTCAAGGAAACGTACTGGCACAATTCTACCTGAATATCATTATTTAATATAGTTTAATGTAATTCATGATTGAAAGTATATTTCTGCCTTGAAATAGATAAAGTATTGTTCTTGATTGAATAGATTCAAGAAGTTATGTAAAAATGCAAGATGCATTTTTTAACGTATGTAAACACGATTTCCTTTTTGTTTTTCCGTGTAAATGCTCTGGAGGGAGTTACTTCTGTGCTTTTGCGTATTTTTTATTTATTTTTTAGGCTAAAAATATAAAAAAGTGTATCTTGGCAACAATCGAAAGTAAACTTTCTCAGGAGGGAGGGAGGGATAATAAAAGTCTTTATTGTTATGGGAAGGGAAACTCCAGGTTCTGAGTAAACTGAAAGTGAAACACTATCGGTCAAAAGGAGTCAGAAAGAATGGAGGAATAGAAGAAAGAAAGAACAATTGAATGAAAGAAAGTATAATTCAAATATATACCAGTGATAGTTCAACTTTATCAACACAATATAGTAGATAACAGCATACATGTATGTCTTGTCAGCTATATTTGAATGGAACAAGATAATCTTATTTTGTTATAATTAGTCACGATTGTAAACTATATATTATTGAATAATTTTTTTGTTTTATTGTTTAAAAAAGCAAAGTGTATTACAGTATTGTACGATAATTGTATAAAAAAAATCTATATAAACAAGTATTTATTTAATTATTGAGTTGTAAATTTGCCAATACTATTCGGATAGTTCCGATTCACACCCTTATGGCTTGTTCCACTCTTAATAGCGAAGTTCACAATATGGCAGTTACGTGGCAACAATATTATTTCTCTTAAAGTTACATTCTCGCAACTTCACTTAAAGAATTGCGACGCTTTTAAGTCTATTCGTATGTAAATTAGTGCAATGTCTTTACATTGGTGGTGAACAACAGCCAAATGGATAGGGCGCTGCTCTTTGATCTTAGGTTCCAATCTCACTGCTGGCATCGATGTTCTTAGTCATTCGGCATCAGCTTTAAGCAATAGGTCCCAGTCTCATTAGCTTCCGTATAGCAAAGCAACCTTAGCGCTCCAAACCAACCAATCAACTACCACATTGTTAATCTGTTCACAACCACGTCTACTACTTAACAATTCAAAATAGTTTTGAGCAAGATTTGTTGTGTTTTGATTTGATCGATTTTTTGCTAAAGGATGGTAGTTTAATCAGACTGACACTTATTGTCTAAAGTCAGCTAAATCCACGTCATTCGTGGGATTCGAATCCACGGACCATGGGGCAGAAGAGCAGCTCTCTTCTTATTTATAAAAGAAGCAATCAGTTCCTTATTTAAATACCGCGGGGCACTTGCCTATTAAGCATTCGCCGATGAATTTGTCGACCATTTTATTATGGGAGCAGCATATAGGCGGCCAACATTACCCCCTAGAACAGGGTTGTCAAACTGCAAAGAGCCCACGAGCCAGAATTCCGGTCACTGATCACCTGGCGGGCCGCAGTTTGAAAAATTTTAACAATAACCTGTTACCTCTTATAGAACAACTCCCTGTCTCCCCTGCCTTTTCCACTCGCATGGTATTGCCAACGCGATGCAATACTATTTCTAGGAATTTGTTTAAACACCAGCGTGCAGAGTAGGACTGCTTGACCTTGACCTGTGGATGTCCTGTACCCTTTTCTCCCAATACAATAAAAGGAGTGAAAGAGCGATCAAGAGGAAACTTAGGGGACCTCGGCTTCACCAAGAATGGTATTCTCGAATGCTTCTTGATACCATAAAATTTCGAAAAAAAGAAATATGCTGAATAAGAAATTGGCGGGTGCCAGTTGTACAGCCCTGCTCTAAAACAACAAAACAAACAAAATGGGTTCTCATAATTTAGAAGCAGGGACCAAGCAGAAGTGCCCCAATCGCCATGAATGAGCTCGGAAGATCTTTGGCGGGCTCGAACCTCTGTCACACAGCCTTCTGATTATATAAGTTCCTGGCTATTGAGCCAATTGACCTACCACGGCATCAAATTAGATCCTGAGCAACGAAACAATGGCAGTAATTTTTCCAACTACGTAGATCAACGGCAATCCATACAAGAGGTTATGTCGCAATGATAGCATGTCAGCGAAGATAAAGGAAATGTTTGAATTATGCGTCTATTTCATTTTCAGTGGGGGAATTCATCATCCACATCTGTGGGGGGAACATCCATACGATGTAGAATAGACGTCAACTGTTTTGTCCCCCAACTCCTTTTCAGAAAAAAAAAAAAAAAAAAAAAAAAGTACACTGACTCCCGTTTTTGAAGTCAGTCAAAGTTGTAACTCATAATTTTCAAACTTTTAAGGCTCGTATTCCACTTTTCAAACATTGATTCCGTGATGTCTATTAGGATTTCTACAAAATGTTTACAAAATCCTATTATACATAACTATATGTATATCCGTTTTAAATTTTGATTTCAATTGGGGTTAGAACTCAACTAACTCAATTTAAATTTAGAAATGTCTGAAATTTTCACGAAAATTTCACGGACAGATATAAGTATCCAATACATTAAAATACTTCGTGTGAATTCTCATAAACTGTACAGGCTACAAGCGTAAAAATTTGACACAGTGGGTTACCATGCCAAACTTTTTAAGCTCTTTTTTTTTTTCAAATTTCAAATTATTTTATTTATTTAATGTTTAAATTGATTATAATTTTTTCTTGTGACAATTTGTTTTATCAATAGGGTTTTCCAGGTTCTTAACGTTTTGACTAATGAACGGGTTGTATAATTTGCCGTTGCCATTACTTCATTCTCAAGTTTCATATCATGCAATTGAGTAAAACAACAAAAAATATTGCACAAAATAACAAGAAAATTGTTTTATATTGTATTCAACATAAGTGAAAATCAATATCCACTTTTGTTTTTATATAAGTACCTAACATACAGTATGTAAACCAAAGCAATCCGCTAATCTGTTGAATACTGGAAACATTTTTAGCAAATACTATTGTAAGAATCAATTTTCTGTAAAAGTTTTGTATTTTAATCAAAAATTCTTTACTGATCTTTTTTGTCTTCTATAATTATGTAACAACATTATCTACGCTTCTATTAAAAAGAGTTAAACGAGTTGGATATTTTCAAAATTTAAGCTTAACGTCCCTTATATTAAAAATAATTTAGTCGTCCTGAGCAGAATTCTAAATGAGAAGATATTAAGTCTTATGTAACTCTTATTATCTGATGTGAATTGTAGGTTTAACGAGGTGGAACAAACTTCCAGTTTTGAAAGCACTTTGATAGTCCGTGTATAAACTATCGCCAAACATCAAACATGAAGTCATTGCCAATGTGTGCATAAAATCCATATAAATGAGAAGACAGACGACTCAAAAGTTTTTTGAAAATCATTGAGTCTAGTTAATATCATGTAATTCACGTCTGAGGAACCCCTCCCCCTTTTCCGGAGCTAACCAGTTGAAACGACAACAAAGAATCTATTGTTACCCCGTGAAGTTGTATTTAGTTACTTTGAATATTTTTTTCTATTTAGGGGATGGTGGACGTTACAAAGCGTTTTTTAAAATTATTAGCCAATTTTCGTCCAGCCTTATGTCTGGGTTTAAAAAATTAGTGATGTCACGTGGTCTTCCAAAATCACTTGTTTTGGTTATTTTAAGATAAATAATGACGTTTAATTGTGCCAATTTTTAGCGATATTTGGCACTTTATTCCCTGTATTCTGCTTACAGAAACGTTACAGTGTTTTGTGTGTTATAATCACAATTGTCATGATGTCTTTCATCAAATAAAAAAGTACAACGATTAAATTTTAGTGAAATTTTAATAATCAGCTATCGATTAAATTTTTATAATCGATTAATATTTAGTCAGTTTAATATTAATTTTGACTAATTACCTATTAAATTGACCTAAAAGTGCAACGCAGGTTTAAAATCGATTAAATTAAATTTTAGTCAAAATTTAATAATCACTTATTTATTAAATTTTAATAATCTATTAAAGTTTAGCAAGTTAAATATTAAATTTTGAACAATGAGTACATTTCAAAAGCTTGCTTAAAGTAGCATTGCACAAAATGATGTAGAATAAAAGCAGTATAGAACGAAATAACTATTTATAGACTGCTATGATGTCGTGTCAGTAGGTACTTCTTTTCAGCACTGATTGAGCATGAATCCTGTTAGTAGAATAAATGTTTTACTTTTTTTGTTATTATATCACGCAGATTTACATAAAAATGATGTATAATAAAAAATATAAAATGTAATAACTAATTCTAACTGCTATGATACCGTGCCAACTGCTAATTTTTTTTAAAAGCCTTTGAATTGAGTACGAATCCTTTTAGTAAAATAAATGATTTACTTTTTTTACTATATCATGCAGGTTTTTTTTAACTATATCACACAGATACTACAGGCTTGCAATTCCGTCACTTTTCTCACCTTTAGTCACCTTTTTTTTTACAATTGATCACTTTTAGTCACTTTTTTAAGTAAATAGTCACTTTTTTCATGGTGTATCACAGCAAAAGTCTGTTGTTGAATGAAAAAAGAAAATCTGAATTAATAACAAAATATTTTAATAAAGACCAAAAATGTGATGATCTAATCTTATTTTTCTTATTAAAATGTAATTAGTCATATGGTTTCTAGAATTTAGTGATTTTAAAAAGTCGTAAAGAAGTTCCTGAAATCTACTTTTGTACTGAAATGTACATTTAATATATTAAAGTAACTGACGTCAAAGCACACATTTCTCTTTTTCTTTTTCTTCACAATTTTCGTTTAGATACTCTAATCTAACTATGTACATATTTCAAAACATCATTAATATATGCAGAAAATTGTGATTATAAAATTAATGTATTGTATTCAAATCTAATTTATAGATTTTCTTGAATAAAAAGCAATGTTGAGTTTTAAACAAAATTTTTTACCTTTTTGTATTTGACGCTAAAATCATGTCTTTCATGAATCATTTGATTTAGAGTTAAAATAAATAGAAAAATCTTAATAGCATCTGAAATCAAGAGGAGAAAAAAATCGTTTTTTTTTCAATGTTTAGTCATTTTTTAGTCGCTTATTCTGTATTATTTGTCACTTTTCTCACCTTTTTGAAAGTACCTCAGCAGTTGCAAGTCTGATACTACTATACCATGCTTACTATATCAAATGCTTTTACTATATCATACATTACATTATAATAATAAGTATCAAATAATATATTCAAAGTTATCGCTGAACCCACGTTGTTAAATATCAAAAAATGATAGAGAATATTTACCTATATTGATAAATCCCCAAAAATGATATTTAGGGATATCGGTTTGGTTTTGGAGCCCTACGGTGTCCTTTTTTTGTGACACGCGGGATGAGGAGACGGGGACCTACTGTTTAAACTGATTCCGAACGGCTGTGGACACCCATGCCACAGTAGAATTCGAACCCACGAACACCGATACCGAAGATCAGCGCCCTAATCATTCGGCCATCGTTCGGTTCAGGAATACTGGAGCAATATTGACGAATTTTGCTGAATATAAAAAAATATGATATTCAAAATTATTGTAGGACCAACATTGTTAAATATAAAAAAAGGATATACAGGAATATCAGAGAGTATTGACTACATAGATAAATTAATATATATATATATATATATATATATATATATATTTTTTTTTTATTTTTTTTTTTTTCAGGGTTTTTTTTTTTTTTTTCCTTGCGACGTTCATTCGATGTAGGGATGTATTATAATTTTGATACTGGCAACCTGGCATTATAATTTTGATATTTACTGGAATAACTGGATTACAACTTATTGCCTTGCACCCTTGAGTAATCTTTGAAGTGACTATGTTCAAATTGTATATTTCATATATATTTATATGTAATGTACAGGTTGTGAAGAGAGGACTTCTTAAAAAGGAAAAAAAAATCATCAAATTAACTTTTTGTTTTCTTTTACAAGTTTACAAATGAAGTTTGTATTGTAAAGGTCGCGAAAATTCTATTGTTGGGGACGTCCATTCAATGTAGGCAGATATTATAATTTTGATACTGGCAACCTGGCGTTATAATTTTAATATTTACTGGGTTTGGTTTGGTTTGGAGTGCTACTGTCTACTATTTTGCAACATTAGGGCTAATGAGACCGGGATCTACTGCTTAAAGCCGATTCCGAAAGGCTACGAACATCCATGTCACAATGGGATTCGGACCCACGAACACCGGTACCGAAGGTTAGCACCCTAACCATTCGGCCAGCGCTCGACATATTTGCTGGGATAAATGAGACACTACTTACTGCCTTGCACCTTGAGCTATCTTTGGGCTGACTGTGTTCTAACTGTATATTTCATATATATTTATACGGAATGTACAGGGTAGTGAAGAAAAGACTTCTTAAAAAAATCATCTTCTTATTATTTTTTTTTACAAACAAGTTTACAAATGAAGTTTGAATTGTAAAGATCGCGGAAATTCCATTGTTGCAGACTGAACAGTAAGTAAAGATAAAAAAAAAAATAAATAAATAAAAGCACGCAATCAATGTTAGTACTATCTTCATTTATGCTTTTAATGATTATCTTATTTATTTGCATAAAACTAAGATTATAGCATCATAAGTACAAATAGGATAATTGTGCAAGGCTTCCGATATTCAAAGGAGGCTTTTTGTCCTCTGAACAAAATTCATCCGATTCTGCTTTAGCTTTTTAAAGAAACAAATCTGACTTTAATAAGAGCAGGAAATGAAACCACTGGAGGATTAATCTTATGTGTAGATTTCCATTTAAAGAAAAGGAAGTGTCTGTATTCTCGAGCAAATCGTTATTAAATGTCTTGGATATCTTTTGAAAATGAGAGTTTTTAACTTTGTTCTACTTTAAATCGTTTTTGTAAAATAAGACGTATTGTGGCAATGGCGTACCCATAAATTAATATTGTCATTACCAATAAGGGAAGCCATATGGAAAGTGCAGAAGGGGCTTGAGCTCCCCACCCCCTCATTTTATAAAGTCAGTTCTTTAAACTAAATTTAACACTTAACACTAAACATACCAACACTTAATACATACCTATTTCTACCATAGCCGGTCAAATGACCGGACTTTATTTTTTCTGATTATAAAAGTATGAAATATGAAAATTGGAAGGAAATAGACAAATAAACTTTATAAATATTTAACTATTTATATAATAACTTTATAAAAATAATAAAATTGTATATTGTCAATTTTTATGTATTACAAACTCAAAGAATAAGAATTTTTAATTCATTTCCCCTCGCACTTTTTACGTAAACCTTATGGGTCATTTGACCCGTTATATGGTATGTTTAGTGTTAAATATACAAATACAACACATGCACACATATTTATCTCTGACCCCCCCTCCTATAAGGTTGATTTATAATCAGCCTCTTGAAATTTAGATGTTAAGAAAGAGTTCTTAATAAGAAACAAAGATTTATTATTTTTGGTAAAGCAGCTGCGTAGGTTACAATCATGGCTTACATCGACAACCATACATATGTTGCCAACATTTGTTTTCACAAGTTAACATAAACTAAACGATTACAATTCTTTCATCGATATACAAAGTGAACCTTACATTCCTAAATTCTGCCATATAGGCTCGTATAATCGCCATGCTTTAATTTAGTCTTATCATTATGTAAAAACTAAAGAATACATTATATCAATCTAATTTCTCCTTTGTAAAACTATTCATGAACTGATATCATTTTTACCAAGTTGTAAAAATTTAAAAAAATTTGGCCATTTAAGAAAAATAATAGTAAAAAAATAGAGAGAATATGAAAATCAAATTTTTTATTTACCAGAATTGATAGAATCCTGTGTCATTGAAAATTGATAAAATACCATTTAATGATTGAAAAAAGCAGTTGCAATTTAAAAAGTAGGGGAAGGGGTGCATATGTCCCTTTGCACATCCCCCTTCGGGGCTCGACCCTCCCTAAAATTCGCTATATGTGTTGATGTTGATTGTGGCACGTAAAATGTGCTCGTGGTCGTAATGCCCTCAAAGTTCTCAAACGGTACCTCTGGCAGGCCCACTCCGCCGAGGGTGGGCCTGCCAGAGGTACCGTCGACGGGTCTTCTGCTTGGTCCCTGCTTCTAAATTACGAGGACCTACTTGAGCCAAGACGTGCTTTCACCTTAGCGATGTTTGTCAGACTAAAAGCCCACCCCTTCGCCTTCATTCGTGTGGGTCTGGCCCACGTACTAGGCTCGTCCAATTGTCATTAGCAACAACAACAACCAGTAATATAAAGATAATCTGAATTAACTCAACCTAGTTTCGTTTAACAAATAGCATATTTAAATGAATTTTTTTTATAAACTAAGATAATGTAATAAAAAAAAGGTTTATATTTCGAGATTTATTCTTGTACATTTGCTTCACAGAAAATTAACTGTTGTTGTTTCCAGTGCCATTTGGTTAAAACAAACTCGGTCGAATTGATAAGGCGCTGTTCTTTGGTACCTGAGTTCGTACGTTTGAATCCTGCTACTAGCATAGATCATCGTAGCCGTTCGGGTTCGGCTTTAAGCAGTAGGTCCTGGTCTAATTACCCTTCGTGTAGGAAAAAGTAGATCTTAGTTCTTCAAACCAAACAGAGACTAGCTCGTGACCAGGTGCAAACTAGATTTAAGATACCTTGTCCGTAACATATTGCATTCCTCAATGTTATCTCAATGCATTGCTCAATGTTATTTAACGCCGAACGATGGCCGAATGGCTAGGGTGTTGGCCTTCGGAACCGGAGTTTGTGGGTTCGAAACCCACTGCGGCATGGATGTTCGTAGCCGTTGGGATTCGGCTTTAAGCTGTAGGTACCGGTCTCATTAGCCCTCGTGTTGCAAAAACGTAGACCTCCGTAGCACTCCAAACCAAACCAAAACCAATGTTACCTAACGGAAAAAAACATATTTCCCCTGGCTGGCACGCATTAAATAATAATAATGATACCACGTGATAGAACAACAAACTCTCTAGGATTCTATTCTTCCATTTTTTTAAATACAAATATATATATATATATATATATATATATATATATATATATATATATATATATATATATATAAATAAAAATTATCCAATTTTAAAGTATATGTGCTAAATTTTGGTATACCCTATTTCAAACGTAAATACAAACATTTAACAGGCGTGTTTGTCATAAACAGATTTGTAATAAAATGCAAAAGGTTATTTATAACATATAATTTTGATATCAAATTATGCCGACCCTATCTCCCAAAATAACACCATGAGCAAATGAAAAGAAGTTATTAAGTTTATAATTAGATATTGATGTTGTTTTGTACCACTTGGTCGAATCAAGCATGATTTAAGACAAAAGGGTGCGTCTTTCGTTTTAACGATCACCTTAAGATGAAAGTACGACTTCTTGCTCGAGTCGGTCCTCGTAATTTTGAAGCAGTGACCAAGCAGAAGACCCATAGGCTTGGCCTGTCACCGCCAGAGGTATTGATTGAGAACTTGGAGGGCATAGTGACCACGAACCTATTTTACGTGCCCCAGTCACCTTTAACGAACACGGCGTATCTTAGGCGGGTTCGGGTTCCGAACCCGCAACCCTCCATGAGAGCGTTGTCTTTGCTTACTGAGCTACCGCGGCTCGCGTAGCAGTTTAAAACCCCTAATATCTCTTATGATAAAAGTAGATTATTAAGACTAATTCGTGTTGCTTTTAATCAGTTTGTAATAATCAAGAATGAAGACTAAGCAAGAAGCAGCTAATAGTAAATTGCTTCGTGCTTAGTCTTCATTCTTGATAGTTAAGGTTCCAATATAAATATTATATTTATTTCAAAATTCAAATCAGTTTTAAGATTATGCTATAACAATAAAATAAATAATAAAACAACTCTACCATAAATCGAATAACACTATCCTACGAGAGCGTTGCCTTTGCCAACTGAGCTACAGCGGCTCATATTAGATATTGAAGAAATGCAAATAAGAAAGCAAAAAGAATGCAGTTTATGGGTGCATTTCGTTACTTTTTATACATTTCATTAAACATAAAATAAATGTATGGTGCAATACTGAGTTTTGATTTATAGAACCTGATGGGGTTCCAGATATTTAAATCAGCTGGATACTGGATAGTCGTGGATATCCGTTTCATACGTAGTTGCAATTATTTATGGATTGATTGATCATTAAAAAAAGGTTCATTTAAATCATTAAAAAAAGGTTCATTTAACTTACTTTTAGGTTTTATTTAAACTGCTTAAACAGGCTTGCAATTCCGTCACTTTTCTCACCTTTAGTCACTTAAAAAAAAAAAAAATCACTTTTAGTCATTTTTTTAAGGAAACAGTCACTTTTAGTAGCTTTTTTCATGGTGTATCACAGCAAAAGTCTGTTGTTGAAAAAAGAAAATGTGAATTAATAACAAAATATTTTAATAAAAGACCAAAAATGTGATGATCTAATCTTATTTTTCTTATTAAAATGTAATTAGTCATATGGTTTATAGAATTTAGTGATTTTAAAAAGTCGTAAAGAAGTTCCTGAAATCTACATGTGTACTGAAATGTACATTTAATATATTAAAGTAACTGACGTCAAAGCACACATTTCTTTCTTTTTTTTTTCACAATTTTTGTTTAGATACTCTAATCTAGCTATGTACATATTAATAAGGTAATAATTAAATAAGATGTAAATTTAAAGAACAAGTTAAATATTCATTTAATGCAAACTATTTATTAACAAAAATCACAATTATTTCAATATTTTTAAGCAACGAATTATGGATTTCACTGTTTCAATAAAAACATCAGTTTCGATGCCGTATCCGCTCCTAATTTGTTACGAAGGCTAGAATGAAAAATACGAAAAGAAAAAACTGTCTTTCTGTTCTAGCAAATGATGCCACGGCTGTTGTTATTTGGTAGATAAACTGAATTTCAAGTTCTGTAATACTCTCTTTACCCCCCATTACATAAAATGAATTCTACTAGTCATAACTAGTCATTTTACCTACCCCTACTACATGCTTTCTGATAATACCCCTAAATTATTGGAAAACATACTATCTATTTAAACTTATTTACTTATTGGTATTTCTGTTCTGACTGATTTCCAATTCTCCTGTCTTTCGAATATAGGTTTTAAGAGAAATGAAAAAAAAAAGATTTAAATCAATGATATATTTAAAAAAATCAACTGATTTAAATCATGTCAACCCTGCTTTAAAGTACCATTTTCTCCTGCGAAGCTCCTTATTCCTATTTCTAAATATTAACCTCGTGTTAGGAATCCATATTGACAGGGAGCATTGCAAATACTATCCTGCACGCAGGCTTCTTATCATAGGTATTTCTTATTTTTATAAGTTTTATAATAGTAATCACTGTTTTTTCTTCTTTGTTTAATTTTATTCAATCAACGAGTGTAAGAATATCATCACCAGCCAAACTACAAGGACAATCAATGAGATGAACCAGACCAAATAAACGTCTTGAAACTAGTTAAAAATTCCCCTGACAAGCGAGCGCAAGGAAATTAATAACGAGATTGTGAAGCCGCGCTATTTTCGGGGTCCCGAAAGGATATAAACATCAAACTTTCTTCTCATTTCGCCGGCCGTTCGTTCCATTCTCTCTCTCTTCCTTCTTGATGATACGTCTGGCGCAGACCGGTGTGTGCGTGTGTGTGTGTCCTTGCGACGGTGTTTACGCGCCTCGTCCCCAGACATTGTATAAACACACACGCCGGATAGGTTAGGTTTTTCGTCTGCGCGCTTTGATTCTGCCGTTTGCATTGCGTCTCTGGGCTCTTATAATGCATTTTTTTTTCTTCTACGGAAAACCGAATAATGGAATGGCGGTGGGCGGTCAGACATAGTTTATGTTTTTTGGTGGAGATGATTGCCCCTCCAAGGCTTGTCCCGGATCTGGAACCACATTTTGCGAGTTACAGAAAAAGGGAAGAGGGGACTAAAATATGAATTTAAAAAAATGTATTTTTTAATCCGACACTAGATTTAAAGCGACAGTAAATTTTTCATTTGATGAAATGTGACTGACATTTTTGTCTCCTTGAATTTTGAAATTTTAATTAACCACTTGGTATACAAACTAAATAAAGTTGGATGCGCCCGAAAAGTACTATTTAATTTGTCTTAACTGAGTCATGTGTACTCTGAGAAAGAGAACTTTTTATTTTGACATCCGGGTTGTTATATAATAGGGTTTCTCAAAGTGTGTTCCGAGGAACCGTGGAATTCCATAACGATATTCCAGGGGTTCCTCGAAAAAATGTTAACACTATTTGTCTTAAAAACACCTTTTTCTTCAGAGAAGTATGATAAATTTAATGAGCTGATTATCAGACTGTTCTATGACACCACTTTATTAAACGGTGTCAGAATTCTGGTGTCGTTCGAAATAAGAATATCCATTGTTAATATCAGAAAAGTCACCGCCAGTGCTTGTCACTATTTGCTACGATCTATATTTTCGAAACTGACTTTTTTGCATATGCCGAAAATTAAACAACGGAATATCGTGGGTGCAGATGATGATATAGGAATAAAACTTTCCTCAAAACAAATAAACTTTAAAGAACTTTGTGATGGTTAAAAACAAACCCATTCATTTCATTGATACTTTTCATCAATGTATCTCTTAACTTGTATCATTTCATTAAAACATTTTCTTGTTTCCACGTCACTTTTTGTAAGTATTATCTATATCTTTATAGTGTTTTACATTTAGCTTTTATGTTTATGTCTAATCATTGATAAATATTAAGCCTTTAGTTTCTCATTAAGTAATATTTTTTCAGGGTTTCCGTTGCTATATATGTGATTAGAAAAAAGGTTCCGTGGGATAAAAAGGTTGAGAACCACCGTTATATAACATTTAATTGACACGAACATTGCCATTCCGGTTATTTGTCATAATATTTGAGTCTGTCAGAACCAAATATTATCTAGCATTGCATTCGCCGTGAGAGGTCAATCTTGCAATCTGCTTTCTTCTGAATTGTAGATGCCACTTTATTTTGGTACCTTTTTACAAAGTGGGAGGGTGGGTAACTTTCGCATTGTGAGCGAGTGATTCCGAAACCTATTTCTAGAGGAACTCCCAAGTAAAATAACTCTATACAGCTGTATAATATCAAAACTTTTCATAGCAACGTAAAAAATATAAATAGTTTTAATATTTATAGAAATGTCTGTTTCGCTTTGGAGTTTGGAATATCAGAAGCATTTGAATTTTCAATGGTGTAGTCACTTTCTGAACACATCTTCTTTCTCATATCAGTTTATTGCAATTCCAGTATGCAAACTGTTGTTTTAAATCTCAAACTATCACCCTATGGCATAAATAATACTTAGTAAGTTTCTCTAGAATTGCAAAAAGTAGCTCAAGAACCATATTTTTCCTGATTACTCGAGTACAACAAAATTCGTTCGTTGCCATTTGCAACTTACAGAAATAAAACGGATAATAATCGTATTAAGTATCAATCCAACAGAGGATGTGGCATCTGTTGTAATTATTACCTTGTTTTGAGTAATAGAAACATTTTTTAAGTGTTGAAAATGAGGAAGAAAATTTTCATCTCTTTTTAAGTGGATAGCAAAGAACATGTGACCAATTTATTTATTGCTATTCATTTCAAAAAAATGAAAATGGGTCACAATTATTTTATTTTATATTAAACCTGTAATGGACTCCTAATTGTTGTCCCTGCACCTCCAAATTTATTTTTTATGCACCTTATACCTCCTGAATGGAAACACGGTCCCCTTGGGGGGGGGGGGGCGTTGGAACCACTTTGAACACCGCTGTTTAATCGGTGCATGAATAAAGCAGAATAATCTAATACAATATACTGCACGGCGTCATTCCAAAACAGTTCTTGGTGAAATCCCCTATATAATAATAGCCTAAGTTATCTGTCCTCGAATTTATGAAGAGGTTGGACCTGGAATGGATAGGGGCAGCCATATTGGATTTCTGATGAGTTAGGGTTAAATTCAAATCGAGTCTTTAAAACATTCGAAATCCCCCTTCCCCCCCTTTTCAAGCGTTTAATATCATTATATCAAGCCCTATTTTCCCAGTTAAAAATAAGCGACTAAATGTATCAATTTATCACTTAATAAATAGATAAAAATAACATTTTTGTCTATCATTATGACGTCATTCCTTTAACCAACTCATTTAATCATTTCTTATTTTAAATTATTTAAATATCGTCTGCATGATTTTCATACGTTTTATCACTGAATTTAGGTATTACGTAAATAATTTTCTTTGATATTTGGCTTAAATAATAGATTAGGTACATATGTGATAATCATCGATTATTTCTTGTTTGCAATGAAAATTTTATCATCGGTATTAACAACAAATTCTTTTCATAAAAGTCTAGGAGTCTATTTCACGAACTAATAAATATCTAGCTTATAAGTTATATAGCTTTGAAAATTAAGACGTTTGTTCGTTTTGTTTGTTTTTTATACATAACCGCACGGTTTGACTAAATGAATTCAACGTATGAAGATAAACAAATTATTGAGCTTGTACCAGATAATTCTCAGCCAAAAAATAAACCATTTTTTACCTGCCTCATAGAGTACTTTACAATTCTGGAAAATTAAAAATTTTACTAATCCCGTCATATGACGGGCTATATGCCAGTAGATTAGATTCGTCAAAGTATACAGTGGCACATGAAATGAATAGAGATCTTTATCGTACATTTGATATCTGTTATAAATAATAATTATTATTTTTTAATTGTTCGATAGTGTTGCAACTGCTGTTAAGTTCTTGTGAACTTAGCCTGAAGAAAAAAAAATAATTTTATTTGGCGCCAGTATGAAAAGTGAATTAGAAAGTTAGCGTCTTTTGCCAACGGTAGATTATAACCACTCTATTATTCTTCCAAGTTTACGTAAGAAATCTGGCCAGGTTGTTATGCTTGCACTTCTTACTTTTTGGGGATAAGAGTGTAATTAATCGTTTATTTCAGATTATGATTCAGTATATAAGTTTATCTGATAAGCTTATAAACTCAGATTTATAATACAGCTATAGGATATTTCGTTATATACTTGTTACATCAAATCGCTACATTAGCTCAATTTTTCTTTATATAATATATACTTCTACTATACTATATTACATATTTTACGTGCATCAATTGGCATTGTATTAAAATCTAATTATAAAAAGTAATAAAAAGTAATTATGTTCCAAACCCAAGGGGGATTCTCATCCGAAAATTTCCTAATTTTTCGAAAATTTGTGCGAGTCTGTTCCCAAAATTATAAAAAACGAGATTTTTTTTTCCCCGGAAAAATTTGTTTCTGAAAATTAAGAAGAAAGTTTTTTAAAACCATTTTCCGCTCCAAATAAAAAATATGAAAATGAATTTTGAAGATAATTAATAAGTTTTATATATTTTCTCACTCTTTTTTCTTTTTTGACGCATCCACAAATCTGTTTTCTGCCGAAGAACAGTAATAATAAGTTATGTGATTTTCTTTTATAAAGCATATGTTAAAATTTAAATTTACGTATTCAGATTAAGAAATAGAATTTTTGTTTTCTATATAACCAACGTACACATTGCTATATGTGTGTTTGTATTATTTTGTACAGAAAACATTTATATTTGCAACTCTATAATAAGGTGATATATATTAGAACATATTAATATATGGATATTTGGTAAAAGATAAATTACAATATTAATATTCTGATATCATCCAGTTTTAGTTTTGGCATCCTGAAATTAACTTTAATATAGTTTTTATTTTAAATTAGTAACATATACTTTTTCAGAAAATTTTGTAGGAGGTTCAGAAAATATTTTCTCACTTAGAATCACCCATGGCATCACATATTTGTCCAATGGCCGATTGGTTAGGGTGCTGGCCTTTGGTACCGGAGTCGTGGGTTCGGATCCCACAGTGGCATGGATTTTCGTAGCCGTTCGGAATCGGCTTTAAGCTGTAGGTCCCGGTCTCATTAGCCCTCGTGTTGCAAAAAGTAGACCGTAGCACTCCTAACCAAACCAAACCTCACCTATTTGCCTCAGCTGACATATAGACAAAGTGAGAGAAAAAGACTTGAATTCTTAGTTTTCAAGCACATAATTTTGTATACAAAAAAGGTTAAGTATTGTATAACATTATACTTAACCATTTAATTTGACATTGGTACTATAAAAAATACGTTACATGTCATATTTTGCATTTACAATTCAAAATGAAGTAACAATCGTGCACGCAAGTACGCATTCTAAATTTTAGTTTTAAATAATGTTATCTAGTTAAATGTCAATGAATATTTATGTTAATGAATTATACTTACAATTCACTGACAAAGTTATTTTCACAAGCAAATTGTCTTTAAAATTTTATTCAATTGGTATCCATTACCTATTTTTCCGGAGTTACCTTTTATCGGGTAACTATGGAATCAAAGCTTCTAATATGTTGGTTGTCAACGAATTACTGAGAGTTTTATGCATTAGCATATTAGAAGGTAACATAGAAATATTTTTGTGTTTGGAATAGGAGTTTATAATAAACTCCTATTGGTATTATTATGGGGAGAAACAGCTACATAAAAAACAAACTTTTGGAAATTATTACAGATAATCTCTTCCATGCCAATGCATGTTTTCCAGACTGCAGTGGTCACGCATGTGAAAATGCTATTGTAAAGCAAATTTCTAATCAGGTCAGTAGCTGATCCAGACGGTACAAAAAAAGAAACGAAATAAGGTCAAAGCTCTATTGCCAGTGAATGCACCTGCGATAGCTGCTGAATAGACGATGCGTCTCGTTTAAAAACCTCGTCCTATTGGCTCGTAAAGATGAATTTTTACGCGAGGATCATTCCGTATATATTTATTTTAAGGTTTTTTACTTCTTTTAAACATGAGATCAAATAACACTTTTTAACAGTTTCTGGCTTCTTAAGCTCCAAAAATATGGATTGAATACATGCAAGTTTTTTTTTCTGTAAAATATAAAAAGTCCCTCGGCTTTTGAAAAATGTTTCTGCATACGCAGGAATTAATCAGATGTTAGGGAAATTTAATGGAAACTAGATGTCATCATTTAAAGTTAAAATTTAAAATGAGTACTTGTGTTCACGAATATAACTGCAATTTCAGTTAGTATTGCTAAATATCACATGTAACTATTTTTTTATGGTATCAGTGTCAGCTTAAATATAAAATGTATTATTTTAGTAGTCCTGATATATTAAAAAATATAATTTATACGATAGAAAAAAATAGCAAAATTTTAACTATTTGAGGAACGAACACATTTTAAAGAGTTTTTGACTTGTTAAGCTCCAAAAATATGGATTGAATATATGCAAGTTTCTTTTTTTTTTATAAAATATAAAAAATCCCTTGGCTTTTGAAAAATGTTACTGCATACGCAGGAATTAATCAGATATTAATGAAATTTAATGGAAGCTAGATACCAACATTTGAAGTTAAAATTTAAAATGAGTACTTGCGTGCACGAATATAACTGCAATTTCAGTTAGTAATGCTAAATATCACATATAACTGTTTTTTTATAGTATCAGTGTCAGCTTAAATATAAAATGTATTATTTTAGTAGTTCTGATATATTAAAAAATATAATTAATACGATAAGAAAAATAGCAACATTTCAACTATTTGAGGAACACATTTTAAAGAGTTTTTGGCTTGTTAAGCTCCAAAAATATGGATTGAATACATGGAAGGTTTTTTTTTATAAAATATAAAAAATCCTTCGGCTTTTGAAAAATGTTACTGAATACGCAGAAATTAATCAGATGTTACTGAAATATAATGGAAACTAGATGTCATCATTTAAAGTTAAAATTTAAAATAAGTGCTTAGCGTGCACGAATGTAACTGCATTTTCAGTTAGTAAAGCTAAATATCACCTATAACTATATTTTTATAGTATCAGTGTCAGCTTAAATATCAAATGTAACTACATATTGTAACGTATTGGAGATATGGTAGGCGAAACCGTCAATGAAACAGGTTAGAAAACTGTTTAATCTAGACTAAATATTTTATTCAGGTGAATAAACTATGTACAACTATGTACAGGTTCAGTAGATTTCTAAATACTCTGGGATCTCGTGCTGAGATAACATTCACTCAAGTAGGATGCGTGGGTACTGAGTACAATGTGGCTAGGGCTTCTAATCCCTGGAACAGTTCGCTAATTAGTGCCGGTAATAAACGCTGCTGACACTATCACCTCCGGGCTGACGATTAGTACAGTCGACGAAGCTCAGAGTGCGTATCACGCTGGGGTTCGTGAAGGAAACTCGGGATGCAAGACAATCCAAAACGAGAGTAAGGGTCACTTTCAGCTACCTACTTCTATGCACGAAGTAGAAAAAATAAATAGTAATATAACGGGAATGGAATCCCCAAGTCGAAGGTCGACTTCTTAGCAAACAGAGACGCTGGCGGTCTCTAAACAAGCAAATTCCGAAAATCGGAAAGATGAGTGGACTCCTCTCGAGCTCCACACAACAGCTCCAAAAGCAACTCTCAAGAAGAAAAAGCCCCGTCTTGGCTCCGCCACTCTTCTTTTATAGCATTCCCGGTTCCCTTTAGGCGATTCTTCTGGAATCTTCCAGAAGCAGGATGATGCAATCTTGAGGTCACTTCCAGCCTGAATCAGCTGTTTCGTTTCCATATGTGGCCGAAAAGCCGACTTCAAATCAGCCGTCCCAAACAACTTAATTGCCTTTTTCGCTACCGCTAATGGGCGCACATGTGGCACTGTAATTATTTACAATCATTTCACCGAGTCTTTCACTCAACAGTCTCACAAAGTCTCAGACGCGCTGGCTTCAGCACACGGACAGTTTTCAATTAAGTCCGGGACCTAGTACACAACGTGTATTGTTAGACCACCCGTTTCTACCTGCCGCTAACCGTAATTGTCCGCGGCGAAAGGTCACCTTCCGCTCCTCTTTCTTTAGGGTCATGTAACGGATCGTTACAATATACATTAAATATATCAGGAGTATTAAAATGATATTTTAAATTCAATCTGACACTGGTACTATATATAAAAAAAAAATAGTCACACGTGATTTTTACAATTCAAAATAAAGTTACATTCGTGCCCGCAAGTATTCATTTTAATTTTTAACATAATGGTATCTAATTTTCATTAAATTTCACTAATACCTGATTAATTGTTTTGTTGTCTACAACATTTTTCAGAAGCTGGGGGGCTATATTTTTAATATTTAATAAAACAGCATTCGATCCATAATTTTTAAGTCTTAACAAGCTAAAAACTGTTTAAAATGTTTTCTTCCAATAGTTGAAAATCTGTTTTTTTTTTTTTTTTTTTTTTAATCGTATTAACTACATTTTTAATCTATTAGGACTACTACCATAATATGTTTTATATTCAAGCTGACACTGAAAATATAAAAAAGAATAGTTACACTAGTATCCTTTTTAGGGACAGCTAAAAAATAGTTTATATAAATTTTAGGCTTTCTCTGTACGAATTTTTCTTTTTAACATAAGTGAATGACAACTTTATAAATGATCCACTAGATTTTCTAATTACTATTATTTATATTTTATCATTTTAATCGACATTTTACGATTTTTTGAATGTTGCACATAAACGTACTTTTCCGACAGGTACATAGACTGAAATCATGGTAAATAGCTTTATCTAATCTAAGTCTTCACTTTACTGTGTTTATATACCATATAAATCTCTTATCATGAAGTTAGAGGGTGGTGAGCAGACATATCTCAGGGATAAGACTGGCTCCCCCTAAACCTCATTAGCGAAATATTCAACCTTACAGAAACTTAACTGAAAAACACAATATGTCTCTTTAGCTTTGTTAAATGCTCATATTGAAGTTAGCACAAATGATATAATAAATGAATCAAGAAAGAAAAAAGATTAAACTATAAAATTTTTTTAATTAACTCATAGAAATATTGAAGTTAGCACAAATGATATAATAAATGAATCAAGAAAGAAAAAAGATTAAACTATAAAATTTTTTTAATTAACTCATAGAAATATTGAAGTTAGCACAAATGATATAATAAATGAATCAAGAAAGAAAAAAGATTAAACTATAAAATTTTTTTTAATTAACTCATAGAAATATTGAAGTTAGCACAAATGATATAATGAATGAATCACGAAAGAAAAAAGATTAAACTATAAAATTGAAGTTAGCACAAATGATATAATAAATGAATCAAGAAAGAAAAAAGATTAAACTATAAAATTTTTTTAATTAATTTTTTTTGTAGTATTTAGTTTTATTGTTCTTTTATCCAATGTAAAAATGATTAACCCTTTAACGTGCATGCTCCAGTTAACTCGAGCGCGCTTATCACTTACGACTGATCTCACCTTCTTTCAAAATATATCACACAAAAGAAAATTTTGAATAATTTTATAAATACTAGTATTATTATTTATGTTTTAAAATATAAATAACTATTTTTACTGATAATAATGTTTGCTCTGAAATGGGAATTCGAAAAGAAAGAAAAAAAAAGTCGATGTACGTGTAATATTACAATATTCGACTATTTTCTGTAATGTTATCAAAATCCATAACTGCAATAAAAATTTTGATTATTTTTGTATTTTTGTAATTTTTTTGGTAAGACAACGATTTAAATTGTGTTTTGCACGTTAAAAAAAATTGATTTTTTTGGTCGGCCTTTTTCTAAAAAACTGTGCATTAAGGGGTTAATAAAATAATTAATGGAAATAGAGTTTCGACTGCAGGTACATTTTCTATTTCTTGCAACGTAGTGACATGTCCTCTTGTGGGAAATAGTTACGACTAAGTTTTTGAGTAACCGCCTCCTAACAAGAAATAAATAAATAATGCCGGGTGTGCGTCTGTCATGAAGTATTTTTCTTTTTTTCTTTCCTTTTTTTTTTATTTTATAAATGGCATTATACGATTTTTAAAAATGACAGTTGATAATCTATAGAGACAGGCTGTTATATTCAAAGTTGTTTAAATTTTATTTATCTGTTCTATGCAGTCTATATCAACCCTTTAATGTCCAAGACGCTTCTGCCGATTACATATCATTGCATATTTTAAATATAAGTTATTATGGACTGAACAGAATAAACTAAATATGAAGTTTAAGCAACTTTGAATACTACTATAGCACATCACGTTAGTGATCAGCTATCTTGTTAACCATTTATGAAAAAGGAAAAAATTTGTGAAAGAAGATTTATTTGGTATTTCATGTAAAATATGTACTGTAAAAGAGTTTTATAATAGATAAAATCAATTTGTCACGATTTTAGTCTATGTACCTGCGGAAATAGTAAACTTATGTGTGCTGTTCGAAAAATCATAAATTGTCGATCCAAATGAAAAAATTATATTGATAGAAATTATTTTTAAATTATTATTATTATTATCAAGATTATAATTATTATTATCAAGATTGCCACCTACTCTCAAATGAAAAACTCGCCCTAATAAAACATAAAAATTCTACAAGCCATTTTTTAGCTTTATCTAAAAGAGGATGTCAGACATTAATCAGTTAACTTAGATTTAAGTTACTTATCACAATGTCATTGATATTAATGGGATAAAGAGTCTATTATAAAAGGTTGGGAATCACTGTCGTAGTATGTTATTCATTTTCCTCGTTTGTGTAAGGGAGCAGGGCCTGATTATCACACGGGCACTTGGGGCACGAAAATTTAGTCGAGTGCTTGAAACACATATTGAGTGGGAAGAAATTGTAAACTTACGCTACCATCGTTAAGTTTTAAGAAATTATTGTACGATGTAATTGTGTTCGTCATGAACTATATTGTTTCCTATTTACTTTAATTTTACTGTTATTTACCTGATAATTAATTCCCTCAACAAACCTGGTGCTCTTTTTATCCTATGGGTTATTGCATATAAGACAGATTATTAGCAACGTACCACTATAAACCATTAAATCATCTCATCAATTTAAATTATTTTTAATTTTATTATTATTTATTTTATGCACCACAGAGCTTGTGAGTGTGACAAGGTAAAAATAAAAAAGCGGATCACTCTAGATCTTTAAAAGTCCTTAATTATTTTTAATTCTATTATTATTTATTTTTTGCACCACAGAGCTTGTGAGTGTGACAAGGTAAAAATAAAAAAAGTGTGTCACTCTAGGTCTTTAAAAGTCTTTAATTATTTTTAATTCTATTATTATTTATTTTCTGCACCACAGAGCTTGTGAGTGTGATAAGGTAAAATTAAAAAAAGTGTTTCACTCTAGGTCTTTAAAAGTCCTTAATTTTTAGTAAGGCTAAACAGAGATAATAATGATTACGTAAAATGAAAATTTGGTGTTTTTGATTTTTGAATATTACTTTATTGCTAACTTCTTAAATATGTTTGCTAATTCAGTGTTATAATTTTTATATGACAGTAATTGTGATAATAACTTGTCACTATAAATTTGCAATTGGGTCGGAGGGCACAAAAATGGGATTGTGCCCTTGGCCCAAAAGTATCTTAGTCAGGCCCTGTAAGGGAGGTCGGTTATGGAAAGCAAATAAGTCTCTGATAGTTGCAGATCTCTCGCATGCCATCAGTTTTATCCGAGTACGCGAGCAGTAGTTTCCTTTGCGTCAACAGAGCGCGCAGAGATATAGAGGCCATGGCTCTCTCTCGTAATCAGCATCCGAACAAACCCCTTCCTTTAGTCTTGTTGACGTCTAGGCCAGTCTGTGCGTCCTTGGGGCCTCTTCCTTCTGTTTATTTACCTCACTCCGCACTGACTCGGTAAGCGGACCAGCTGTCAGCGCGGTTGACGACTCCAGATATTTTATCGCTCGGAAAGCCCTGTGGATAGCGAGTGGGTTTTCGGATACTTCTCGCGTTTTTTTTTTTTTTTTTTTTTATTATTATTAAGCGTTTTCATT
>CM063511.1:135299968-135314968 GCA_032207245.1 Pardosa pseudoannulata
TTCGCGTTTTTTTTTTATTTTTTTTTTATTAAGCGCTTTCATTTAACTTCACTTGCGTGTCAGTTGATATTTCGAAATCAATTTTTAACTACCTTCCAGACTAGCTAGATATCTGTATTTTACACGTAGGTTCAATTTCAGTGACAATTCAATATTCAATCATAAAAAAAAATTAAATTGGAGATAAAAAATAAGTTAAACACTAGATTGTCCGAGATTTCTTGTATACCTATATTGCCCCAAAACAGTCAAAATGACTGCATTGTGAAAAATTAACAAATATGTAAAGAAATTGTTTAAAATTAATTTTTAATATTATATAATAAAGGAGGGCGGAAGTAACTACAATTATTCATAAACCCATTTATATGTTATAGAAAAAGTCATGAAATTCTAAGAAATTGTGTCATTATATTTCATAATTGTTTTTCTAATTGAAATTATAAAACAGTCAAACAGTCAAAATGACTGCCTTGGGCAATCTAGTGTTAATAATGCAAAAAGCTGTTCAGCGTACATAGTATCCCAATTGGAGAAGTTTTCAACTGATATCGCCATCTATCGCAGCTGCATAACTAAAAACTCATACTAAATTTTTACCTTCTTAGTACACTTTTACCGCTATTTTGTTAAATAAAAGTTTAAAAAAAAAAAAAAAAACTTGTGATATTTACAACCTATTAATAACCCTGAACACTTGTTTTGCGTTTTTACCTTCTTAGTATACTTTTACCGCTATTTTGTTAAATAAAAGCTTTTTCTTAAAAAAAAAACCTTATTATATTTACAACCTATTTATAACCCTGAACACTTGCCTTGCGTTTTTACCTTAGTACACTTTTACCACTATTTTGTTAAATAAAATTAAAAAAAAAAAACAAAAAAAAAACTTATATTTACAACCTATATATAACCCTGAACACTTGCCTTACGTTTTTACCTTCTTAGTACACTTTTACCGCTATTTTGTTAAATAAAAGTTTTTTTTAAACTTTTTATATTCACAATCTATTTATAGCCCTGAACACTTGCCTTACGTCTCGCAGACATTTTGTAATTAAGAGTACCACCCTCCGTTTACATTAAAAGTGTCTATTTAATTCAATATAAAATGGAAAGTTCTGCTTTGTGTAGAATTTTTTTTCCTAGATAAAGGGTTTAACTTTACAAAAAAAAGATTATTTCGTTTTGTTATATGATAAATACATTAGAAAGCACAAAATATATTATTGTCTTAGTATTGCCTGATAAATACTGCCTTTGTGATAAATATAGACAACCATTTACCCACAAATAAATTTTGAGATTTGTTAATTAGAAACTAATTTTTTATATCAAATAAAAGTTTATTAATCTTTTTTATGTTGTTAACTTCCATTATAATTATATTTTATTTGATATCATGATGAAGGCTAATATTTTTAAAAATTTTCAATCTTTTAACAGTTTACATTTTTTTTTTCTTAGTTTTAAACTTTCCGGTTCCTTTCAAGTTTTGGTTTACAGAATAAAATATATATTTTTTACCTCAGTTTGATAGTAAGAATTTACTTTCTAATGTACGTAATTCAGGAATTATTATCCGTGTAAGTAGATTTCATATTTTATCTTCCTTGTATATTTTCTACATTTCTACATTATTTAAAAAATGAAAAGCTACTTGAAATGACAAAACTAAATACTTAAAAAAAATTTGTATCAGATAATTAAAAAAAGTTAATTTTCGAAGCAGAACATTTTGTTTTATAATGAATCGAAATAGGCTGTTATAATGAATATTTTATATTTCGAAAGAAACTATATCCCCTTTTTACAAATGCTTTATTATCAAAAGACTTTTTGAATAACATAATTATTTTACTGTGGTGAAATTTGTTTTTTGTCATACACCTTATTCTAAACCTTGAAAATTTATTGTTCAGTTTGACAATTTTTTTAATTGAATTAGTAATTTTAAAATGGTTTAGGTGGCATTGATTTTATGTATTTTTTATTCAAAACCTCAGAAACCGTCTTTTAATGTATTAGCCATATAACTAGGTATGCTTTTAAAAATTGCAAAGTATTTTCACAAATTACAGGGGATTTAATACCGCGAAATGGTAGATAACTTTTTCTAATACATTGTGTAGCTTGAAGTAATTGTGTTATATAAATATTATATAACGTAAGTGAAAATCGATACCCAGTTTTGTTGCTATTCAAATTGCAAAGTTAAAATGAAAAACTAAAAAGAAAGAAAATTGTTGCTATGCTCTGCACTAGGAGCATTTTAATGAATATTATATTGTTGGGCAACTCTATTTTTATCTGATAGTTTCGCTTTCTGTACTAGGAGTATTTATTGAATATTATATTATTGGGCAACTCTATTTTTATCTGATAGTTTCGCATTTCAACCAAAATTGTGGCTGTGCTCTGCACTAGGGAGTATTTTTAATGAATATTATATTGTTGGGTAACTCTATTTTTATCTGATAGTTTCGCATTTCAACCAAAATTGTTGCTATGCTCTGCACTAGGAGCATTTTAATGAATATTATATTATTGGGTAACTCTATTTTTATCTAATAGTTTCGCATTTCAACCAAAAGTGTTGCTATGCTCTGCACTAGGAGTATTTTTAATGAATATTATATTGTTGGGCAACTCTATTTTTATCTGATAGTTTCGCATTTCAACCAAGGTTGTTGCTATGCTCTGCACTAGGAGTATTTTTAATGATTATATTGCTGGTGAACTCTATTTTTATCTGATAGTTTCGCATTTCAACCAAAATTTATTTTCAATAGATTTTAGTGTTTTATATGTTTGTTGTTGTTACTCATCCCCCTAGTGTAGGAAACTTACACCAAGTCAAATAGACCCCGTCGCTAGATGCTACTGTTCCATGGCTAAAGGCAATGTACAACTTCTTGAGTGAGAAACCACGAGGGTTAAAAACTAACTAAACCTCAAGTGAGTCCTCGTAATTTAGAAACAGGGACCAAGTGAAAGACTCCTAAGCTTGGCATGCACCTCCAAAGGTATCTTTTGGGAACTAAAGTACATTGCAACCACGAACCTATTTTATGAACCTCAGCCACCATTAAAGAACACATAGAATCATTGGCCTGCTTGCACCTCGATCCCATAATCCTACGGTTACGAGACCGCTACCTTTGTTGACTGAGCTACCACGGTTCGTGTTTCAAGTAACAACAATGTATATTCACTTTATGAAAGTGACGTAGAGTACCTTTTTGACATTACCTGATGTTTTCTTAATAGAGCGTTTGTTTAAGCATTGCACTCCACCACTTAATACAGCAAACTTACGTATTTATTCACTACACACTGCTCAATTCTAGATTAAATACAACATAAATATCACACTACATCAAAACATCTAACATAAACATATAGCTAAGATTTTAAAAATTAAAACCAATCGACGGTCAAACAAACTCGTGCATTGCCTCGTACAACACACTTCTCCATCCCTCCCTCTCGTCTGCCAGCATTTACCTCTCACTTCAGTTAAGTGGTGCAGTGACATCACTCTGCCATCACATAGACACGTTAACACATTGAAAGTTTAAAACTCAGATCCGATGTCCCTTGTACCTTCAATTAATTTCAAGGTTACTAGTTTTCGAAGACAAATTAATAAATTTGAGTGTTAAAAATAGGGAAACACTTATGGCAACCTTTTTTACGTTGTTGAAAGCAAAAACGGCTCTCAAGCTGTCTGCCACGCAGGTATGCCAATTGTGCCTTGGAAATAATCAAGAAAAATTGTAAAATTATTAAAGAAGACACGAAGTTACTTAAAAGTTAAAATTTAAATTGTCTGCAATGGCGCAGTCGTCCACTGCGCCATTGTCGAAGAGTATTAAGAATTGTACTTGTATTTATTTTGAGGTACAATGGATCCTCTACCTCCGCGGTTCTTAAACTAGGTGTCGCAAGCGGACGCCCCGGTACGTTCGGCGAAAAAAGTTTGAGAACCGCCGGCTTAAGATAATTAATTTTTTAAAAACACTAGGGCACTTCTAACTACAATCCGCCTTCTGTGCGTCTTATTTTACTTTTTCGAGCATTGGTTCCCAACCAGTGACCAGCGTCCGATTTACTAGAAGAGTTTCATAAACACTGGGGGTAATCCATAGAGTTAAACAGGTTTTCAAGGTTTGTGCCCTGCCAGAAATAATAAGAAAAAAAAATGCAAAACTTTTAACTATTTACCCTTTCTTAACAAGCTTAACTTTTCAGTGTTTTTACTTTTACTCGAAGAAGTTAACTCGTTTTGCCGTATTTTATTTTTTCTTAGTCTAGACGGAAACTGTTGAACAAAAGACTACATAAAAGCAAAAGCAATTCATGCACAAACCTATTTCGAAGGTTGGCAAACGTAAAATAATGTGACTGACTCATCAACATTAGTCTGCCGTGAAAAATCTGAGGAGTGCAACAGTCGACGACTTTGCATATTAAGCTTTTTCCCCACCTTCTCCCTCCCACGCGCAGGAAGGGGAAAAGAGAAACACGCCTTGGATCATCTCGCTCGCTGATTAGCATCGTCGATTAACAAGGAATGAGTCAGAGAAAAGAGAGGCGGATGATGATGCTGCTCTTCGTTTCATAACTTTTGACTACTTAAAATAAGAATTAAATAATAAAAATAATTGGCAACTTGAATAATGACAGAGGACGAGTGAAGTGTCAAGGAACGCGCGTAATGAGAGAGTTGTTCTGCAACTTTTAGAGTCTCTCCAGTCTCGAATCAAAATGAGAAAAGTTTCGTAAACATTGGGGGCACGTCTTGACTACACACAGAGGCCTGTTCGTATGTTTATTTTTTATTTTGTTGAGCAGTGATTTCCAACCGGTGGCCAGGGACCGATTTACAAGAAACTTTTCATAAACACTGGGAGCAGTCTGGCTACACATAAAGAGTCCTGCGCATGTCTTATTTTATAGAGCAGTGGTTCTGAAGCAGTGGTCAGGGACCGATTTACAAGAAAAATTTTAAAAACACTGGAGATACTTCAGACTACGTGCTGAGGCCTCCACATATCTTTGTTTTATATATTTATTTTTGTAAAGCCGGTGGCCAGGGGCCGATTTACATGAACAAAAACACTGGGGGGGGGGAGGCTGATTACGCACAAAGTCCTGCGCATATTTTATTTTAATTACTTATTTATATTTTGTAAAGCCGGTGACTATGGGCCGATTTATGTGAAGAATTTAAAAACACTGAGGGCTCTTTTCACTACACTCTGCCGTCTGCGCGTCTTATTTTGTTTTATTGAACATTGGTTTCTAACTGGATGCCAGTTACCGATTTACTAGAACAGTTCTATAAACATTGGGGCTGTACGTCTGACTACTCAGAGTCATGTACATGTGTTATTTTATTTTGTAAAGCAGTGGTTCCCATCCGGTGGCCAAGAACCGATTTACAATAAAAGTTTTAAAAATCACTGTGAGGGGGTGGCTACGCCTGACTACACACCCTGCACGTGTCTAATTTTTTTTATTTATTTTGGCAGAACCGGTGGACAGGGGCTGATTTACATGACAAGTTTTAAAAATCCTTGGAGACACTTTTGACTGCATTCCACCCTCTGCATATCTTATTTTATTTTGGCTTCTTATTACAAGTTTTAGAAACTTAAAAATCAGCTGTATTCAATATAAACTTTTTTTTTTTTTGTAACTAAGAATTTTTGTAGAAAGATACAAAGTAAAAAAGTTTTTCTTACGTTGTTTAACATGACTGCAACATTTGGAACCAAACAGTCTGTTGAATATATCATTATTGAATCACCAAAAACGGAAACTTCGGCTATCAGTAATGATATCAAGCGTAAAAACACTCTCTTATCAACTACAGACGCAGATATTTTGGGAATCTTCATATCTTGTAAAATGCTTATTTGCCAGGAAACGCTGGGAATAAGAAAGGTTTTCTTTTTCTTGGTGCTTGTCTAGACATAATCAAATGGAAGTAGAAGTTGTAATTTTTAACCCTTTCATCCCTGAATTTTTGAGGGGAAAAAATACAGCAGATCGGAGATGGTGAGGCTTATTCGATTAATCACGCGGTCAAATTACGGTTTATTCTTTTCAAGTGTTCAGTGTGCCATTTGTTATATTTCTTTTAAAAGTCATCTTCAAAGCCCAATAATCTAAATAAATATTTTAAGCTTTAAAATTATTCTTTGTCTTCTTGTCACAATGTGAGAATCACTGCTTAAATATTAAGGTTTTAAGTGATATCTATTTTAAAATTCAGTTTTTGTCTGGTGTAGCAGCCTTTCTTCTTTTCGCATTTTTAGACTGTCAAGTTTTAAATATCAAATTATCTGAATCAATAAAGCAGACGAAACCGTTCGTCGGTCTTATTCTCAAAATCTCATCGGTCTCATTTTTTAAAAATCCTTCTCCGTTTTCTCGAAACAAACTTTATGTTCCATTACTTTCATATTGAAATATAAGAGGTTTGATTTAAGAACAGGGTACCCTCGCCAACTTGGCGATAAAGCTCTGAGCAAGGTAGCCTAACATTTTCTTCTGATCTTGCCTGTCTAAACAATCTGTATCTATAATTTATATTATATTTGTATCCAGCTGTCCGTGTGCAACCCTTTTCTTATACATTAAATGCGCGTAATGCTTAAAAAAATTAGATATAATGAACCATTGGCTAATTTTTAATAATTTGAAGCTGTTGGTTTTTTAAACCGTTGAGGAATTAATTACCCATTAATATACATGTCTGATTTCTAAGTGCTTTTGGCTAATTAAATAAAAGTATATAATTCTATTATAATGGCGCATTCTGCATCAATTAAAGTCGCGAAAAAAAGCAAGGGATACAATAGATGAAATACCTTTGTGTTTTAGTAAACACCGCTAATAATTTCGCCAAATTTGCCAAGGGGTACTCTATTTTTAAGTATTACCATATAAGAAACCCAAACCCAAGCTATGCCATAATTTACTATTTAGTTTGAATTCTCTCTATGTGATTCATCTCATTCACGCAAATCCCCAAAGAAACATCTGTATCCCTTACAGTGACTTGCCGAACGATGGCCGAATAGTAGTGCGCTGTTCTTCGGAAACGAAGTTCGTTATTTCGAATACCGCTGATGATATATTTGTAACGCATATTCTAGTTTGCGCTATGTTAGCGTGGGACCTGCCCGCCTACTGTAAACAGTATGCTCGATCCGCGGTTACTGGATGCCTATACTCAAAATAACTTCTCGTAAAGACGGACAAAACACATATTTATAACTAAAACAAAATTACAGCTATCATAGTGAGTCTCAGAGCCAGTCTTAGCCAGATTTTTAGAACCGAGCGTCGTCTTTTCTCACATAGCGCAGAGAGATGTTTTCTCGGCCGCCGCTATCTTGACTGTGAACTCCAACTGCCCTCTTCAGATTTCTCCCTTCTTATGTCTGGAAACTTGCGCCCTGCCGAAAAGGGCATATCCTCCTTCTCCAAGGTGCGAAAACAAACAACGACACCGAAAATCCTTATCCTTTTTGCCTGCCGCTTCTTACTTCTCCTAAGAAACGCCGAGTAGAAAATCAATAGGGCTGTTTTTTTTATATCATAGATCATAAAGTCGTGGGTGCAAATCCTTACAATATTCATAGCTGAGGATATTCATAGGCGTTTGGAATCGGCTTTAAACAGTTCTGGTCTCATTAGCCTTCGTGTAGCAAAACATAAGATCATAGTGCTCCAAACTAAACCTACAGCTACTTCCATAGTGGAAGGGGCACTAGTCACCCGTCTATCCTACTAAATGCCATAATGGTACTCGTTCTCGGATATGTTTCTGAATCCACCTTTGATGTTTGCTAGTCTTGAAGTGTTTTTTATGTTGTTTATAGTGAATATAAATGAATAAAAATAATATGTATATGTCGTGTTTCACCTAATGGCATGTGTGCTGTAGTTTCGCCGTTTCTGACCAAGTGTATTCTTTAGATTTTACCACATGGTTAAAGACTTAAGAATACTCTATAATAATCTTATTTCTATTTAAAGATGTTTATGGACTGATATATCAAGTGATAAAAATTACAAAATCAGAAATCATTTAAGAGAAATAATAAACATACCACGGAAACAAAAATTCCTAAATCCTAGTACCGGCAGAGTCCAACATTATTGAAAAATTGGATAAGTTCTTTTAATGACTGATAAACTGTCTGGCAGAAAATAATGCCTCCTGTAATTCTCTGCCAGGAAATTGTTGGAGGGAGCTTATAGTATACAGATGCAACCTCTCTCTTCTCTTCGTCTGCACCTTCTGACCCAAAGGCACTTTTTCCAGACGCAGCAAAAACTTTTCTATTCTTTTCTCAGAAATCGTTATTTTCTCTTCATGACCAAATCAAACGTAACCATGATGAGAAATTATAAGTTCAATTAAGTTTAGAATACCTATAATAATATAACAAAGTAAATATCCTGAAATATTTCAATTTAGGGATGCATATGTACTCTAGTATCCCGAATGTCCTGACGTAGTATTTTATATGCATAGTATATGCATTTGTTCTCCTATATAATATAAATTTATGTATATATATATATATATATAATAATATATATATATATATATATATATATATATATATATATATATGACATGTGGTGCACAGTTAAGGCGAATGGAAAAAAGTCTTCTTGATAATAATAAGTTTTATTAACTCATCGTTATTAAGGAAAGCAACATGCGCCATTTTCATTTTTTGTGGAGGAGCTATGCGTGAAGATGTTGACCGCTCCATATCCACTCGCCAATTCAAACTTATCTGCTTGCTAACTCATCAAATAGCTCAAAAATGCTTCCGCCTGACCACATTATCCTGAAAGCTTATTCGAGCGTGGGTCTTTTTCATTTATTTTATTATTATAAAAGAGTTCTCTTTTTAAAATCGTTTTTAACTTACACAATTTCCAACTACCCCTTTTTTAGACCTGGCACACACACACACACACACACACACACATATATATATATATATATATATATATATATATACATATATATACATATATATACATATATATACATACATATATATACATACATATACACATATATATATACATACATATATACATACATATATATATATATATATATATACACATGCATATATACATACATATATATATACATATATATACATACATATATATATATATACATATATATATACATATATACATATATATATATGTTTATATGTGTATATATGTTTATATATATATATATATATATAATATATTATGTATATATATAATATATATATGTATATATATAATAAATATATATTTGTATATATATAATATATGTATATATATAAATATTTATATACATATATATATATATATATGTATATATATATATATAATATATGTATATATGGTGATATATATATATATATATATATATATATATATATATATATATATATATATAGCCAGTGATTGTATTTTATTGTGCGCATTGAAGTCAGTCGGAAGGATAATGGGATATTATGTGATTATTCCCTGAGAGGCCCGGAGCTTGCGGAACCAGATCCTCATTTTTATGACCTGTTAACACACTGTTCGTAGCCGTTAAGTGATTTTTAATGAGAATCTAATCGTTGTCCCTTTTGTAGATGGGGGTGTATTGTCCCCTACTCTCTCCGTTGCAATGTTTTCCTCTGAAAATTTAGAAGGTGGAAGCAAAGGTTGCGGTGACTTAAAGACGGGCAGAAAATTTTAAAAAATAGTAGGCTAGCCTACAGTGAGGATGTGCTCGCTATCTGTACACGTGTGTAAATAGGATTAAAACTCCTTCCTATTTTAAGAGTTTTCCCTGAGGTCGTAGTAAGTGTTTTTCTATGTGGTTCTAGCTGTTGTCCCTTTTGTAGTTGGGGATGTATTGTCCCTTTCTCTGATTGGAATGTTTTTCCCTGAAAATCAGAGTGGGCAATTAATGGGTTGTGTTGATTTAAAGGTGGGCAGAAATTCTTAGAGATAATTGTAAGCTATCCTGTGAAGTAAGGATGTGCTCGCTAGTTGTACAATTGTGTAAATAATGTAAATGAGAGTAAAACTCCTCCATATTCTAAGAGTTTTCTCTGAGGTCGTAGTAATTGTTTTTCTATGAGGCTTAGCTGTTGTCCTTTTTGTTATTGGGGGTGTATTGCTGCCTTCTCTCTGTTGCATTGTTTTCCCCTGAAAATCAGAGTGAACAATTAGGAGTTGTGTTGATTTAAAGGTGGGCAGAAATTCTTAAAGAGAATTGTAAGCTATCCTGGACTAAGGACGTGCTCGCTAGTTGTAAAATTATGTAAATAATTTAAATGAGAGTAAAACTCCTTCATATTCTAAGAGTTTTCTCTGAGGTCGTAGTAAGTATTTTTCTATGAGGCTTAGCTGTTGTCCCTTTTGTAGCTGGGGATGTATTGTCCCTTTCTCTGATTGAAATGTTTTTCTCTAAAAATCAGAGTGGGCAATTAGGGGTTGTGTTGATTTAAAGGTGGGCAGAAATTCTTATAGAATTGTAAGCTATCTTGGACTAAGGATGTGCTCGCTAATTGTACAATTGTGTAAATAATGTAAATGAGAGTAAAACTCTTCATATTTTAAGAGTTTTCTCTGAGGTGGTCGTAGTGCTTTTCTATGAGGCTGTAGCCGTTATCCCTTTCTATAGCTGGGGATGTATTGCCCCCTTCTCTCTCGGTTTCAATGATCTTCCCTGAAAGTCAGGGGGAGAATGGAGGTTGCGTTGACTTAAAAGTGGGCAGAAATTCTTAGAGAGACAGCGGCAGAGAATCGTAGACTATCGTGAAGCGAGAATGTGCTCGCTAGCTGTATAGATGCATAATGTAAATAGGAATAAAATTCCTTCATATAAAGAGTTTTCCTCTGAGATCGTACTCATTGAGTATCATCACTTGACTGCTAACAAAGCCTTTACTATTCTAGAGCAGTGACCTTATAGCTCCTTTGCCCGATACCGTGTTTTTCACTCTTAAAATCTCAAATTGAACAGAGAAAACATAGTATACGAGTTTGACTGAATCTGCCTAAAGCGAGGGTTTGGTTTGGTTTTGGAGCGCTACGGTACATTTTAGGAACAGGAGGGCTTAGTGTTTCCCCCAGACTAATATATGGGCAGGGTGGTCCTGGATAAAAAGGCACTCCACCAGGACAAAAAGGGCAGGGGTTTCCTGGGTATGAAAGTACTCTATCGGAACAAAACTGGCATTTTTTAATGGAAAATATTAAAAAAAAAATTTGATTACTATAAGTTTAAAATTTTTTAACTATTATTATGCAATTGTTTGAAGTTCATTTTATTTTAATAAATGTGTATCAAATTTTTAAGAATGATTTTTTACTTAATACATATTTAATAAAATCAAATAATTAAAGCTTAAAATAATTAAAACTGGCTTTTAAGTCATACAAATTAGAAAGGGCACATTAAAAAGGGAAAAAAATGGGGAAGGGTGCATTGAAGCCTGAAAAAAAGGGGTAGTGTGCAGAACCCTCCTGAAAATGCCGAGGGGAAGCACTAAGGGCTAATGAGATCGGGACCTACTGCTTAAAGCCGATTCCTAACGGCTGCGGACATCCATGCTACAGTGGGATTCGAACTCATGAATTCCGGTACCGGTGATTAGAGCCCCAACGAATGGGCCATCGTTTGGCCTAACTAAAGCGAGGAAACTCAAAATTATATAAGTAAGTTTTCTCATAAAATATATAAGTAAGTTTAACATTAGTAAAATAGTCAGCTTTGCCTCTTTAAAAATAAAATCGCTTGAATATTTTAAATAATATTTATAATTTGTAATGGACTGAGACACCAGAAAATCTTCAAATAAATGTTCGCTTACGCAGTAAGAAATTTTATTTTTGCTTATGGAGTGTCTCTTGAAAAAAAAAAGTATCTTTGAAGTTTTAAAAATGTTTATCATAGATCACTCTCTTTTCATATTCAGCACATTCTCACTGTACACTTTCTGAAGCTTCCTTTAAATACAAATTTCCACCAAGTTTTTTTACTTTTATAAAATAATATATCAATCACAATCTTCCCGACAAGTATAAAAATAAGGCTGTCTGCTTACATTAGATGTACAGTAAGGCTTCCAAGAAGCCTTTCTAAAAGAGAAAATTTGAAAGTCTCGGTCGATTTTTGCTGCCATTTTTCGCCAGTTAATAATCCTTTTATATTTTTGTTTTTTTTCGTCTGCGTCTGCGAAGAAAGAAGGAAGAAAATAGAAAGAAAAAACATTGTCTGCCCCAGCCTCGGCTATGGTGTACTTCTCTGAAATTGAAAATGGGATCGCGGAGTCGATTTCGCTGTTTGTAATTTGTATGTTTTTTTTTCTTCTTTTTTGCTGTCTGCGGTTATTGAATTTTTACTAGTTTTATTTCGTTATATTGAATGATAACAGAGGTGTCGGTTTTATTGGATTTAGAGAAGGAAGTTTTAAAGTAATCTTCTTGAAATTCCAAATGAGTTTTATAGCTGTACAGCACTTATATTTACCTTCCAAAACTTAATACTTTAAAGCTAAAAATGTTCTAAAATTCTTATTCGATGCTTAATTTTGTTCCATCTGCGATGGCAAATCCTAATTATTTTTCTAGTTTACTTTATTTCCCATCCGGTTTGTTTCTTTTATACTCTTAACTGGCTTGAATAGTTTCTTAGCGGAGGCATGCATTAAATCTTAAGGCAGTCCCCTAGAACGTGTTCCCTTGGGGGGGGGGGGGCAGGACTCGATAACCCTACATGGGAGGTAAGAGTATATCGAAAAGTAGAAAATAAAAGATTATTTCAATATATATATATATATATATTAATTTGCAGAAAGGAAGCAAAACAAAAACATTTGGGCATAATAAAAAGTAAAATACACATTTATACTGATATAATATACACTTATGAATGTATCAGTACTGCACAATGTATTTCATTATAAATTTACCAATACTAAATTGAGTACAAGTCAAATAATTACAAATTACTTCAATGGGCAAGTTTTGTAGAGCAAAGTTTTAAAGGCACTAAGACATTGGTTCTCAACGAGGGCGATAACCCCCTACTCCAGGGTTCGGGGGGACGATGCTCATGGGCAGCGAACTTATTATTGATATGAGCATCTTTTGGCTTTCAAACTTAATTTTAAAAACACCAAATACATTTATTACATTAACGATATAATTTACACGATTTTTACAAGTAATAAAAGAGCTTACACGACGATACCAGAACCAGTAATTTTCACCCTATCCCGCTGTTCTCATGAGTGAAATTAGTCCGACATTCAGAGAAATGTATTTTATCAACAACATTCGCTTGAGCTCTGCTTGAGCATGTTCTGGCAACAAAAATTTGGTACCTAACTCTATTGAAGAGAATTACTTAAACATTTTGTGTCATATAATTTAGTACTTCTCATTCTCTATACTTTAAATTACTGGATTTTTATAAAGAGGTGCGTTGAATACATTTCGGCTCCGTAGAGGGGCTTAAAAAACGTTGAGAATCATTGTACTAACAGATGGCAGCATTGTGCAGTTTTAAAATGCAAACAGAATGCAGTTCACTATTATCAGATTTTTAGGCATGCTTACACAGAGCATCCGTTTTTTGACATATAAATGAAGTTAGGGGATAGACAAAAGTGCAAACGTCGATTCTGATTTCGCCAATGCAGCGAATCGGTGTGGCCACTTACCAATAAATTAATACTTATCTTGATAATTTATACAGTTTATAAATAAGGTCGTACTGTAGCTTTAGCGTTAAAGTATTTTATAATTGTATTCAATAAATTTTATTGTATGGGGGGAGGAATATTGGGTCGCAAATATTGAAAGTTTAACAAGTACTGCCTTAATACATAGTTTAGGGTACATTGAATCTCTTTTTAAGTTTTTTAGGATTTTAATGATATTTTTATAATAAAACTATATAATGTTGTTGTATAAAACATTAAAGGCACTAAAATCTGTCAGAAAATAATTTTTGATTAAGATGTGGAACTATTTAATAAAACCTGAGTCGCTCAATAATATTCTTTAAAATTTAACCCAGAGCGCATGATGCAAACTAACAGCTTCTATATTTTCATTTTATGTTTAGACTTTATATAGAAATAGAACTGGGTATTTATTTTCACTTACGTTAACATTATTTATATAACACAATAAGCCTCGGTTGCTCAGTCGGCAAAGGGAACGACGATACTGAATGGCAATGACGATAATGACTAGTAATGACGATAATGAAATCATCAAAGCTATCGTTCGTCACGTTTACCAAGATATAAGAACCGTACTGGACAACTTGGACTGGACTATTGGTATTTGAATAACACAAATTGATAAAGGAACAACACCAAATAAAAATATATTTATATATAATCAATGTAGCATTAAATAAATTAAAAAAAAAACTAATTAAAATTTTGAAAAACGGACCCCATAAAGTCCTGCTGGGTGTCACGAAGTAACCCTTATCAAATTTCATGCCTCTAGGCTGTACCGCAATTGTGTTGACATATCCATACTTAGCGTTTATGTATTACATATATCATTAAATTTTCAAAAAATAGTTTAGCCGCGGTAATTCCGTTGGCAACGACATCGATCGCATAACCGAGTTCGAGGCGGCTAAAGATTCGCCGTGTTCATTAATGGAGACTGAAGCACGTAAATTAAGCTCGTGGTCGCAATGACCTAAATTCACAAACGTTTGGAGGTGTCTAGCCAAGCCTGGGTGTCTTCTGCTTGGTACCAGCTATTAAATTAATGAGGATCTACTTAGTGTTATCTCAGAGAGAAATGTTGACCACCCATATGATGCTCCCATAATAAAATGGCTTGTTGGCCGAACAGTAGAACACTGTTCTTTTTACCGAAGTTCGCAGGATCAAATCCTGATGTTAGCATGGATATTCGTAC
>CM063511.1:135319968-135412468 GCA_032207245.1 Pardosa pseudoannulata
ATTATTTTGATTTAGTTTATATATTTATTATAACTGATGTGAAGTGATTTTTCTTTATTTTGAAATAATTGTCTTATCCGAATGATATTAATATTTGGGTTGGAGGATTTATATAACTGGTATAAAAAATGATATAAATCATGATTAAAACAACTGGATTGTAATCATAATTTAAATACTGGATTTAAAACATGATATTGTAAGAATAGAGTTTTACCGGCAGCATTAGAAGGCACAATAATTCTAACCTTCATTATTGGGGTTGGATAATTTATATCACTTTGGTATCAACAATGATATAAATCATAATTTAAATAACTGTGTTTTTTAGAAATCATTGAATTAAATTAATAATACCTTTTTTTCACATTTTGCGAATTTTTTAAGCATGATATTGTAAGAATTGAGAGTTTCACCAGCAGTAATAGAAAGCAATCTCTAACCTTAACATTTGTAAAGAATATTAAGGTTTAAATATTCCTTAGTAATGAAATTTTGGGCCAAGTCAAATTCCTCTCAGGATTTTCTTTTAATCTGACATCAAGTTCATAATATTTTCATTTATTTGTGTTTAATTATTAGACCTTTACAAACTGATTTGATAAATAATTTTTTTACTTAAAAAAAGAAAGATGAAACAAAAATATGTGAACAGTTGTAAGAGTTTGCTAAAGAATGATAAAAAATATATTTTATGCAATTAATGTATAATTTGTAGTCACTAATATAATAGCCCATGATCCGGTAACAACTTCGGGCGATCCTACCTACAAAAATGTATTAATCCAATATTAATTAATAATAAAAATGGTTTTTATGTTTGCTTTAAAATGATTAACTGCTTGATGATACCTTTAGACGATAAAAAACTAGTGGCATTGTTCTGGGTATACATAAAGCGAACATGTTCGCACTTACACACGTATGTATGTATATCTGTCTCTGTGTGTGTGTGATGTGCTACAGAAATATCTTGTCTCACTAAACACATAATTGGTACTTTTGGAGTTAATGATTAATTTCCTAATAATTAAGTAATGAGTATAATTTTTAAATATCTAAAATCTAAACTAATATTATAATGTATAGATCATAATGTATTGATCATATCATAAATATTGATATGATCATGTATGTCAAGGCGTAGTATTCCATGGCTTTTACAAACCGTGAGTGGCAACGGCGAAGAAGCTCGTGCGATAACCGTTAGAGACAGACAGAATGATGTACAACAACGCGTTGGCGTTAAACTGAAATCGAAAACGACGATGTTAAGTGTTTATAATGTTAAATTTCATGATGATTGTATCTAATCGTTTAATTGTTTTAGTTCTTTGAAATTAAATGTTCCCGTTTTGTGAAATATGCGTGATGTTGTTTTATCACATATATAATATGATCACATGATAATATGATCATATATAAATATTGATCCAAATAATGCAATTAATTAATGTTATTTTATGCTTGGGTTTTAGAATAGCGGTTTATGTCACAGTATAATATTTATGTATAAATATTTCGCCTATTGATGTTGATCCTCGTATTTTAACTCCCTGATTATAATATTCCAATCCACTGACAGTACCAGCAGTTAGCCTTATTAATTGTTAACTTCCACAAACCCTTCTTGGTGTGTCAGTTCATTTTTGAGTTATGCAAGGTACATATAGATGTTACGGTGTATCTTTGTCAAAACGCATTCAGGTGTGGTCAAAATGCATATTTAAATTTTTAAAGTTCCTTTGTACTGACGTACAGATGCAACGAAGAATCTAATCAAAATGGATTCCGTATGGTCAAAATGGGTATTTCCATTTAAATCCGAAGACTGAAACTTTTCGCGATTACAATATTTTTCTTTACTTCGTAGCAGGAAGTAAATAAAAAAAGAAAGGGAGAATGAAATATTTTGTTATGTGCCTAACAGAAACACCGTTCGGATCGCTCGAAAAGCATTGCATAGAAAGAGAGGAGAGAATCCTTACAACCTGTAAGCCAAACTGCAGAAGGTTTAGTAAGGAGTTTACATTGCATTGCTCCAGCAGATGACGGAACGGTTTGTTGCGGATGACCGTATCTTTCTTCCCATCTTTTCTACCTTGTTCTGGTTAATCTACTGCATAAGGATTCATCCTGCTTTTGCTTCATGACATTAAATATGTCAGCCTAAACTCGAGTGATAAGTTGCTTTTACTGTAAGTATCTGATGCAATTTCCTTTTTGTTTTCTTTAAAAAAATCTCTGATTGAAATTAAGAAAGGATATTCTACTGTCGAGAGTATTCAAGAATGTCTTTGATGAAATGATATAGGTGCCAGTTCTTCCGATATACTCTGAAGTTTTCCGATTTTTCTATGTGTTTCCAATATTCCGATCGGAAAACTAATTCTTCCGATTTTCAGCCATGTAGTATAAAATACCTAAAAATTCCTGTTCTCATTTTGTTCTTACAGCTCTGTCGATAATTCTGCATTCCAGAAAGAAGTAAAATACAAGTATTCAGAAAAAAAAAAAAATAAATAAAATAAAATTCTGAACTGATTTTAGATAATCTCTATCTAATAAAACGTAAAAACAGTTATTAATTCTGAAATGCAGTACAAGTTTAAAATATTTTGAAAATAAATTTGAGAAACAATTTTTGAAAATAGCGAAATCGAGTAGAGCAATCGAGATATATACATATATGTGTATATATATATATATATATATATATATATATATATATATATATATATATATATATATATATATATATATATATATAAGTGCATATATATATATTTACATATATGTATATATATGTGTGTATATACATATATACTTGTACATATATTTATTAAGTGTGTTAGAAGTATATATATATATATATATATATATATATATATATATATATATATATATATATATATATATATAAATGAATTTGTGTCTGTCTGTATGTACTCAAGAGACTCAAAAACCATGCATCCAATTGCTATGAAAATTTGGGAAATGTTTAGGTATATCCCTGGGAAGGTTTTTGTAAATTTTTAACGTTCGAAATCCATTCCTTCCCCCTTTTTTGAGCATTTCATGTCACTATTCCAAGCATTATTTTCCCTGGTTAAAAGCAAACAATTAAATTTTTAATTTATCGCATAACTAAGTGAAAGAAGCAATATTTCTAGCAATGTGACGTCATCTAAAGTAATTGTTTTAAACGCAGTTTTCCTCTGTTAAAAGCAGAAGATTAAAATTTTTAATTTATTACATAATGCATAGGTGAAAATGATATTTTTCTATCATTATGATGTCATTCCTTTAAATATTTCATTTATTCATTTCTTATTTTATATTATTTAAACACCGTCTGCGTAGTATCCATTCGATTTGACCAGAAAATTGAGGTATAAAGTGATTCACTTTCATTTCTATGTGACTTAAATTATAGCATTTTTATATGAGAACTAATTTTAAATTTAATTCTTGGTTAATTTTTAAGTTGCAATGAAATGTTTATCAACAATATTCTAACAACAAAAAGTACAAATTTCAGTGACTCTCATGGGCAAATAAAAACCTATCATTTTATATAGTTATCTTTATATCCATATGGTTGTTAATATGAATGTCTGCTTCTGTTTCATACAAAACCATGTGGTTTGTCATAAATTTCCTTAATTTTAGAAAATATTTATTTATACCACCAAAATTGCACTGTTGCTGTCAAAACCTCTGCTTCCTATTCTATCACGTAATATGGCAAGATCTGTTAACGTTGCTAATCAACGTACAGTAGTAATACAGTAATGTAATTTAGGGTTAAACTTATATTTTACCATAAAAAAAGTTTGAGCAAATTTAATATAAGACAAATTCGATTATAAAAACTGAATAATGTTATAATACGCCTATAATAGAAATATATAAATATGCCAATGACTCGAACTGAACTGTGACGAATTTAGAGAGTTATTCACGAAAAATAAATCTTTGTTTAAAAGTAATATATTAAGTTCACCGTAGCAAAGCACGGGCAAACTTGCTAGTACTAAATAAAATTTAGCGAAGAAGTTGAGCTACATTTATTTCTAAAGTTTAAAGAATATTTTACATACACCAATGCTAAATTTAATTCTGCATTTGAAACGGAAAAATTTTAAAATATTTTATTTTTTTTGAAATTTTCTTGAAAAGTTTTACATTAACTCTGCTGGAACAAAACAGTCATGTACAAAGGTTAGTATTTGAAAATAACTTGCATGTTTACGAAAGCAACTTGAACAGTTTTAAATATATGTAATGCATTTATATAATTTGCTAGGGAATTTTATGAGTTTAGGGTCAGGGAATTTCAAAGATCAGTGAATTTTATCCCTGTTTTTCAGGAAACTATGTCTCAAACTGATCACATTAAGCGGAGTCCACTGTATTATTCATTACAATGTAAATTTAATATTTCAATTTTCAAATACCAAGAAAAGAATATTTTCCTATTCCCTATACCCCTCTAGATGTATTATTCTCTTTGATTTCAAGTAAATATTTATGTAGAATATTATTCAACTTCACTAAGCTAGCGATGTATCACTTCCAAGCCATTGTTCAGATTCCACCGACTATCTCAAATACACGGACACCCCTTTTCTCTCCGGCGGTTCAGTGGCGTAAGAACGCGGCTGCGATAGGTGCGGCCTGCACCGGGTATCAGCTCTGAGTGGGTAACCGGACTCTCTACCTTACCTTATTTTGTCAATGGAAAATAGGGTAGCTCATTGATTTTGATGACATAATGTCAAAATTTGAAGGATAAAATAGGTAGATAATGAATAGAGTATAAGTATCATGTTAAAGTATAGTTTGTATGATTAGATTAGGGTTTCTCAAAGTGTGCGAAACCCCAGGGTTCCGCAACGATTTTCCAGGGATTCCTAGAGAAATTTTGAAGAAAATCCTTAAATTTATTCTCTGATTTTTCTTTGATCGGTTTACCTAGAATGAACCCCTTCCTGTACGATTTAATAATGAAAACTGTGCTTAAAATAACCATTTAATTTTTTATTTAAAAAAGCTTATTTCATTTTATAATTCTTCCAAGTACTTAATTAATATCCATTTTTAGATATTGTTAACCCCTTTCGGTAAAATGACAAGTCTAGCTCGTCATTGGTTTTTCATACCATACCACACAATGACGAGCTTCACTCGTCATGCGACTAAGTTACTGTTGATAATATATTATTTACATTAAACTGTCTTATTAATAAAATGTGTTTTAATTTTATTAATAAATACTTAAATGTGTTTACAGAATAACTAACATATTTCTCTCTTGATTAATAAATTTACAAAAAAATATTGTATTTTTTCAGTAAATTTCACCTTATACTTTGGCGAATATCGGAATAATTAGATTAAACACCTCACTGGGCACCACTAAACCTTGCTACTCCTCTGCGGCGGTTATCCTACCGAACGCTTCATTTTATTTAAAAGCCTACATCAACAAAGCATGACTTGCTGTCTAATACAATATACAGTGATCACTCACTTATGCTTTATCAGTTATGTGAGGCCGAAAGGGTAAAAAGGGTAGAGCGCTGCTCCTCCCTACTTAGTTCGCTGGTTCGAATGCTTGCATGGATATTCGTAGCCTTTCGGAATCGGCTTTAAGCAATAGGTCCGGGTCTCCTTAGCAAAACAGTAAACCGTAGCGCTCCATAACCAAACCAGTTACGTGACACTCTTAGTTACGAGCGTCTCTTTGTTTCTGGTCCAGGTGAAGACGGAAATAACGGTAAATTTCTCTCAATTATACGCTTCTCATGAAACATTTTTGGGTTAAAATTGCAATTTTCTCTCACTTAAACGATGATAATATGGTGAAATGGACATGTCATTTGTTCATTGTCATGTTTGGTCAAAGGAATCTTTCAGGATTTTACAGGTTCAGTTAGTTATTAACGATCGTTTCTTGCCGTTATCTATTGCTAATAGATAGACTGACGAAGAGAAATATTAGCTTATTTAATTTTTTCTCAGTTTTACCACTATCAATTATACGCTTCTCACAATTGAACGATACATTTTTGGGTTAAAATTGCAATTTCCTGCATATTCAAGATGTTACTTAATTATTTGAATTAAGAAAACGTTTCTATTTTTTGAGTGCTACTGGCTACTGTTTCGCTACACTAGGCCTAGTGAGACCAGGACCTACTGCTTAAGGTATCCGTCTACATTGAAAACGTTATTTTTTGCCAAAAATCATAATTTTTTAAAAAATTTCTCTATTGTAAAATTTCAACTTTTAGGCTTCTAAATCTGTTTTTGTTTTGTCTCTACGGCATTTTAAAGAAAAGTTACAGCTGTTTAAACATCAGTGATAGCTGTCAAAACAAAACGGAAGTAGCGACTTCGGAACCAGAAGTTGTGAATTTAAAGCCTTTTAAAGAGCATTTTTAGGCAAAACTTTTTAAATTTTCATGAAAATTAGTTTAAACATTTTTCTAGTATTTTTGATAATTAGCAAATTGGCAATTAGGAAGTTTTTAAGCAAGAAAGTGTGGGGAATTTTAAACATGTATTTTAATTTTTTAATAGTTTAAGTTGCTTTCATAGACTTCAAATGCGTTTTTCTCAGAACGGTATTTTTAATAAAATGTTGAAACTTGAAATGTGATTTCTCAAAAATTTCTTAAAATATTTTGTTGAAAATTATTATGAATGCTTTTGATAGTATTTACTAGTGAATGACCTAAAAGCTTTAAATTTGGATAATTTTTAATGATATTACACTCATTATTAGATATAAAGGTAATGAAAACTTCATAAAAAAAATTCAATGATTTCGAAGGACCAAAATTTTGTACCAAATGTAAATTAAACAAAGATTTTAGGTGATTCACTAGTCCAGTGTATAAGAAATGTGTTGTTGCATCAAAAAATGTTGAAATAATTTAATTTATTAAAAAATTAGACCTTTTGAAAAAACTCGATTTATTTACTAAATTTTCTTTATTAGAAATTTTATAAAAACTTCTCAAGGAATAGATTTTTTAAGTGCAATTCTCTATGATAACATAAAAAATAAATCTAAAAATGTAAAAATATGAACTACTTTCTACGTTTAAAGAAAAAAGTTCTCCGAACGTAGACGGATACCTTAAGGCTGATTCCAAACGGCTACGAACATTCATACCATCAGCTGGATTCGAATGGGAAATTTGTATAGTAAAATTCAAATGGAAGTAGATTTCTTCTATTTTATTCTTTTTCGAAACAGTGATTTAAATTACATTTTCTTATATATTTTTTATTTTAATTTTAAATTTAAATAAAACTAAAATTTGTGTTCATTCTATTTCTTTTCTATTGAATAATCAATGTTATAGTGTATAAAAATTTTACATATTATATAATTTTTTTTTTCAAAACTTTTCATCAAAAATTGTATAAATTTGCTTATTAGGAACAAGGCATTTTCCGATATTATCGATTGAGAGTACTGTAAAGGGAATGCAGCCTCTTACATTTTTGTCAAACTGTTAGATCGGGTCTTGCAGTTAACAACACGTATTTTCAGAGTTCATTCGTTCCTTCTTTTGTGTATACACGAATTTAGTCGCCGGTCTAGGTGTTGTTGCCAGGATTTTTACGCGGGAATGAGAAACGGGGAATGCAGCGGACTTGTTTCGTGTTGTGATTGGCGAGAGATCAAGTGTGCGACGTTTTATTTATTAGCTTACTTTATTATATTCTTAGCGTTTGTGGGAATATGAAGTTTGCATTCTTCCGTGGTACGCGCATCTTGTTTACACATCTGGGTTTACTTTCGGATGGAACTGGAATTCAGTTCAAGCGTGTGCTGTTTTCTTTCTGCTAAAAAGTTTAACGTTAAAAATATTTTTTTAAATCCATTTTGACTATACCTTTATTCATTTTGACTACTTTAAACCATACGTCTGTACTTAAGTAAAGGAAATTTAACTTTAAAATATATCCGTTTCGACCATCTCTAAAAACTATCAATAGTAAATTGTAGTAGAATTTTTTTCGATTTACATGATTTACATGAAATTTCGCTTTTCCAAATACTTAAACTTTTCTGTAAAGCTGATTTTGTACGATACAGTATGCAGTCTCTTTAGAGTACTTTCTGTTTATATCTCTATTTCCACTGTCTGTCTGCCTGTCTATCTATCTATCTATCTGTCTATCTGTCTATAGCCGGACGATGGCCGAATGGTTAGGGTGCTGGCCTTCGGAATCGGAGTTCGTGGGTTCGAATCCCACTATGGCATGGATGTTCGTAGCCGTTCGGAATCGGCTGTAAGCAGTAGGTCCCGGTTTCATTAGCCCTCGTGTTGCAAAAAGTAGACCGTAGCGCTCTAAACCAACCGTCTATCTATATATATATCTTATATTTATATATATATATCTCTCTCTCTCTCTCTCTCTCTCTCTATATATATATATATATATATATATATATATATATATATATATATATATATATATAAACTATGATCCAAAGTTTATCTGAAAAGTACAGGAGAAACTCCTACAGAATAATAATAAGAATTATTATTATTATTATTTTGAAAACCCATTTTGACCATACTTTTATCCATTTTAAATAGTTTAAGTCATACGTCTATACTTAAGTAATGGAAATTTAACTTTGAAATATATCCATTTCGACCATCTCATACAAACTATCTATAGCAAATACTAGTAGGATTTTTTTCCGATTTACATGATTTACATGAAATATCGCTTTTCCAATTCTATAAAGAGACAACTTTTCTGTAAAACTGATTTTTTACGATACAGTATGCAGTCTCTTTAGAGTACTTTCTGTTTATATTTCTATTTTCATTGTCTGTCTATCTATCTATCTATCTATCTATCTATCCATCTGTCTATATATCTATCTATCTATCTATCTATATATATATATCTCTCTCTCTATATATATATGTATATATATATATATATATATATATATATATATATATATATATATATAATATATATATATATATATACACACACACACACACACACACACCACACATATATATATATATATATATATATATATATATATATATATATATATATATATATATAAACTATGATCAAAAGTTTACTTGAAAAGTACAGGAGAAACTCCTGCAGAAGAATAATTACCCTGTTGATGTAATTAAACACATAATTGGTAGTTTTAGATTTAACGAATATTTAATTGCTTATTAAATAAAGGGCATAATTTCTAAATGTCTAAAATATAACTAATTTAATATTATATTGAATAATATTAATAATACTGTTATAATAATGTAATTAATGTTACTGATTTGATACTTTCGTTTTAGAATAGCGATTTGTTGTCATATTATGACATTTATGTTCTAATATTTGGCCTTTCATTCTGTTCCTCCATGGTTTTATTTTCATTGCTAGTGGTTATCTTCACTAACTGTTATCTTGTCTAAAGCATCATTACTGAACATTGTGTATCAGACATTGCTATTTTTTGTTCTTTTTCATATAAAGATATTACAATACGAAGTTATGTTTAATGTATAGATTACATCTTTGAGAAACAAACCTTTTGTTTAATGGTGTCTGTGGGTACTGCTTATTCGAGACATCACTAAACCTTTGTTTTTTAGTTAATATAATTTTTTTTAATTCTCATAATTAACTTATATAAGTACATATACACACACATCCAGCTATGCCTCTAAACAGCGGAAAGTGAAGGGACTGTGGATAGTATCAGAGTTGTGTGCTAGTAGAGAAGACAAATTTTGCTCTAGCGGGGGTGTGTGTGTGTGAAAGAAATGCCAAATTCTTTGTAATACATTCACAACATTGAAAGAAGTATTCTGTAGCTCAAACATGTCTTTATTTAGAAAAAACATTTTTAAAATGACAGTCGAAACGTTGTTCGCTCTTTGGAGTGTCCGCTATTCAGAGTGAATAACATCTACAACCCTAAAATAAGGGACTGGAGATTGCAAATTGTTCGCTAATTAGTAAAGGAGGTACCACAGTGATGTGTGTGTATATATTTATTTTTCTATGCATATGCGTATATGCATATATACATATACGCATGTGTACACAAGGCTGGGGCTGGTAGCTGTGTAGTTCCCCTTTTTTTTAAACGGTCATCAGCTAGGGCTGTTTCAGCCCCTGAAGCAATTGCGGTGCTTCAGAGGATCTTTTTCAAAGCAAGCCAAGTCACTGCAGGTTGGGCCAAAGTTCCGTCAAAATGACTTCTTTGTGATGGTCCCGAGGCCCAGGGTTTCGATTGTCGCCTCTCAAAATTTCCTGTTCTTCTAGTTTGGATCCCCGGTTTCCCTTCTTAAAGTGCAACGAGCAAAATTCTTTTCCTTGTTCTATTGGCTCCCAAGAACCAACCAAATTCATCCTAGCACTTAGCTGGATCCTTCGGAGTTAACGGCTCTGTTTTACTTAACTTCTTGAATGCTTCTTTGATTTTGACTTAAAAAAATATTGACTTAGTAATGATGTATCGTAACCTATTGTGTTTAATATCCTAATGCGTCTTGTTAACTTTAATACAATCTTGCCATCACCCACTTCATTATGTACTTTTCCTTGCCTTCACTGAACTCATGAACCTTAGCTTGTACTATAAACTTAACTTTAACTTTATATTTCTTAACATTAGTTAGATTCTTGGTCCTCATTATCGTGTTGTAATATCTCCGTTACTTCTCATTACCATGCAATTACAGTACTTCTGACTTAGAGGGCTTGGCCCAGGGAAGTCAGACATGAGAGCTTCAGTGCGATGTCTTTTCCTTGTCCTTCTCTTCTCTCGGCTCGCGTGGTTAGCGCTACCCTCACCAACTCCGGCATCAATCAACCAGTAGTCTTCCAAATTCTCCTCCCCAGCGCCAGTCTTCTGTGTTCGCTCATGGATTGTGCCTGCTACGCCCCGGACGCTTGTTTGTTTCTTTGCGTGGCGGGGTGGCCCACAACAGGCGATCTGCTCGCCACCACCGGAAGAAGCCTGGAGGGCCTCAAGTCCATATGGGCCCGGTTCGGTACTTGATTGGTAGCCGTGCAGTCATTGCATACAGGCAACCAAATATCTAGAGCGGCTGATAGAATATCTGTTAGTTATACGTATTGGTAGGGAGCGGCCCAAAACTGCCTTGTAACCGACCCTGTGTGTGTATGTTTTATATATATGTATATATATTACATAAAGTGAAATATGTTTTGTAAATGTTCTTATATTAAACAATCACCTGCCGGATTATTTCTAAAGGAAAACAAATGCTTAAAATGTGTTCAAGTAATCCCCATCTAGTTAGATGAATATCTGTAACGAAGAAGGAAAACATAACATCGGAGATACCCGGAAAATTCAAGAGACACCAAACTGAGTGTGTGATTAGGTGTACAACCTTGCGGTTTAGGGAAACCGACGTAGTCTCGTTCATAACTTCAGTATTTACGTTGGCCTCGTCACTTCCAGGATGTTCGTAAAGCAGCCAGCCGTTATATAATAATAAAAACCCTATAAACACGTTTAGTCCTTATTTTTGCTTAAGCACGTCTATGCGCAGTCAAAACAAGTCGATAAAGAGATTGCTACGCCTGTCTAGTTGAAAGTTCCTGGCCGCATGCCGTCTCTAGTAATAGGTAAATGCTATTTCTTAATTTGGCCTTGAGACGAGTAAAGGTAATATTTGTTTTGTTCGGAACCCTTTCGCGGGGCTTCTTTCATTGCAGACAGTATGTTACGCGGATGCCTCTTTTATTTGCGTGTTTTATTTTATTTTCTTCTAGCGCGTGTTTATTTCTATTTTCCTTTCGGATTCTTACCCGGGGTTTTCATGTCGCTCCTTGGGAGAAACCATTTTCTCTTGGGATTATTTATGATTTGTGGTTTCCTATTGGATTTTTTTTTTCTTTTCGTCGGCCCATGCGGCGTTCCTTTTGGTGTTTGCTGCCGGATTTTTTTGACGATACCGATAGACTCTTTTAGATGTGTTATTTTTACTTACTACTTGTTTGTTTATTTTTAGTTGTTGCTAAGGTGCTGTGAAATGCCTAGGTCGGTGATTCCTAAAAGGAACGCTAAAATGATTCAAGGGGACAATGGTATGGTTTATTTATTTATATTTTGGCTGGGAGGGATGCATTCTGAAAATTAAGAGGTCTGTGAAGCAGAAAGTATTAGAACTCTCTGTATTCCCCATTTCTTCAATACCGGACTTCCTGAGTTCAAACTCCACTGCTAATGTGGAGTTTAATGTTCGTGGTCGTACGAAATCGGCTTTGAGCAGTAGGTTCTGGTTTCTTTAACTCTCGGGCAGCAAAAAAGTAGACCGTAGAGCTTCAAATCAGATAATTTTATTCAATGCACTATAAATAAATAATTATTAAATTTACACTGTTTTTTATTCCTTTCCTTCGTATTCAAACCTTTTTAAAAGTAGTTCTTTTTTAACTTGACAAAGATACCGTGCTGAAAACAGTATGAGAATCACTGCTACCTTATGCATTTTCTATCTCTAACGGTAAGTCAAAATAGAAAATAAATAAGATATCGCCGTGTCTGTATTTATTGTTTACCACTTAAATCCTAAGTTCTCAACACTTTCTTGCACACTGTCTTCTTTGGAGACAAAAACTTGAACCCGTTCTTGAAATCAGTCGTTGTTGTAACCCATATTTTCCCAATTTTTAGGCAATTAAAAGAAATTAATCGTTTTCAAACAGTAACTCTACCAAGAGCCTGTGTACTATATTACGTATTGAAAAACAAGGGCAGAGTTTTTAGAATTTATTAAAAGCTAAAAACAATATTTATTATTACTACAATTTAATAAACTAGTATATATTGAAATTTTTTTAGAGCAGGAAAGTACGAAGTTGTGTACAACACGATGATTGCATACCCCTTAACAAAAATTAAAGATTACCCTATATCAATATTATTTTTCCTATTTAAATTGATATAATTTTTTATAAAATTGTGAAATTACAAAATAAGGATAATTAAGGTACGAGGACGACAAAACTTCCTAGTTACTAGAATCGCCAGAATCCAGTATAATAATAATGAAAAATTAATTAAAATTATTTAATGATTAATAAACAGCCTGGAATTAAACAATGCCTTCTGTAATTCTTTGCCAGGAAATTGTTTAAAAAGGAGGAAACTTATTCTACAGGGACGACCTCTCTTCTCTTCGTCTACAAACACTGACCTAGAGGCACTTTTTCAGACACAACAGAAACTTTTCTATTCTTTTTTTAGGAATTGTTTTAGATAGAATATTTTTTCTTGTCATGATAAAAAAAAAAAAAAACCCTTAAGCATATGAAGAAAAAAAAAGTTCATTTTTATTTATTTTTTTTTCTTAGCGTTTAAAACACCTATAATAAATGAATTACTCTAAAATAATTCATTTTAAAGAAAAAAAATCTTGGTTGCATATGTCCTTTTACAACGTTTCTCCCCTGGGTATGCTGCTGTTTCCAATATCGCTTGATAGCAAATAAATTTCTCGCTAAACGGAAAAAAAGAAAGGAATTGACTGTACAAAGATCTGTTAAAATTTTTTAGACAGGTTCTGTTTTTGGGAAATTGTGAAAAATTACTCGTAATTTTGTAAAAGTGTAATTAGTTTTAAATATGGTTATTTTAGCAAGTTTTATATCATCTGAATTTATGAAAATTGATTTGGGAACTGAAATTAGTACTAAAATAAAGCTCCATTCCATTATTTTATTAACACTAGATTTACGGATGTTGATGTTATACGTATTTTTACTGAAGTGAGCCAATTAGACTCGTACAAGAAAATTGAATTTTTTTTCAAAATTTAAATGAAATGTTTATTATAAAAAAATTCATGGAAAACATTTTTTACACATAAAATCTGTTTTTGAAACACATTTTCCGCAAACATTTCTATTGCATTTAGCACAATGATTTCTACATCTGTTTCTTTTGCATGATTGTTGAACTTGACAATTCTTCCGTGAATCAGTAGCATGAGTTTCTGTCATTGGAATGGAAGTGTTCTCGACTTCTTCTCTATATTTACTTTATACTATACTTTATATACTTTATACTTTATATTTACTTTATAAAGAATTTATTCCGAATTCTATCATTTGGCCATCGTTCGGCCGACATTTATTGAAGCTAAAATAACTATAGAAGTTTTTAAGTCACAACGGACGAAAAACTTTTTTATTGGTATATTCTCAATCTCAACTGGTTGTTCAAGATCGAACCAAATAAAACCTACAACGGTTCTTATGATATGCCGCAACCGTGTACCAAATTGGGTACCGATTGGTGCAGGCTTGTGGGTTTGTGTAGCTCGATGAGAAACCATTTAAAAATCCCTTAAAATTAAAATAAATAAATAATTCTAATTTCGATAAAAAAAAATTAAAAAGCTTTGAGAGATTTTGCAGGCTATCTCGCAGAATCCCTGTACCAAATTCCATGTATCTCACACCGTTTGCACGCAGTCGTGTTTACAGACACACAGACTCACGCATACACTCCCTTTAATTGTCAAAATGCATAATTCCATTTCCACAAGGGGTCGGCGGGCCGCACAAAATTCCTTCTCGAGCCGTAAGGTTTTCCCACACTGCTTTAAACGATATATTCTACACGGGGAGGGTGACACTTGTTTCCGGCAGAATCTGCTAATTGTCTAGCGACATTCAAAAGAATAAACTCCTTTGAAAAGCTCTTGTGAATTTTTCCTTGTCTAAAAGGAAACGCTAATTTTTTTTTTTTTCAAAAATCGTTCGTAAATTTTAATAGCGTAATTAACGCTTATAGCGAAGTACCTGTCTTGCGACACACCCCATAACTCAGGGTGACGCATGAGTGTGTCGCGACACTGTGGGTGAGAGAGAGAGAGCGCAACAATAGAAAATGCTGGCAGGGAGGGGATGTTCGCGAAGAATGATTTATGTCTGCCGGCAATTAAAATGTTTCGTCTGCACGGCCTTAAAAATGCGTCGCACGTTTGGGTGCAGAATATCCGCCGACACTTTCCCGTGCTTTTTTTTTTTTTTTTTCACTTTCTCCCACCGGTAACGAGGCATCTATTAATTTAGGATTCAGGTGCAGACATGCGAATATTTTTCGGAATTTGAACAGCATACTGCTCGATGTCATTGAATTCGTCTTGTACCGATTGAGTCCGGATGCTGTTCAGATTTGGTTTGGTTTGGCCTGGATCGCTAAGGTCTACTTTTTGCTTAGGAGACCGGTATATATATATATATATATATATATATATATATATATATATATATATATATATATATATATATATATATATATATAAAGAGAGAGAGACAGAGATACGTTATATATATAAGGCCCCTCCACACTATGGTCCACTGGAATCCATTACCACCGTCTGGAGGGGGTTTGGCTTATGACGGCAGACGATAAAATAGCCTTGGCGAACAGTGGCTTCGGAGGCGGGTTTTCTCCAAAGATCAAAGTCAGCCAGATGCGCAGTTAAAGTGCGCAGTAGATCCTACGGACTCGGCTCATTTAGTGGCCCAGCGTGTGGATGCAACCAGTGAACCATCGTTCAAGACTACCATCAGAAAGTGGTGAACAATTGGCCATAGTGTGGAGGCTACAATATATATATATATATATATATATATATATATATATATATATATATATATATATATATATATATATATATATATATATATATCTACATACACACGCACACACACATATATATACACATTACACAAACATATATACATATATATGATATGGACGAGTGGTTAAGACATGGAAGACACATTTCATATATAAAAACTTCTTTATTGTAATCCTTCTGTCCATGCCTATACCATTTTGATATCCTTTGTTCTCATAATTTGAAACGACAAGCATGGAGGATGTTATCAGCCCGAGTTCCCGCTCAGAACTGTCTTTTTTGGCATTGCTACTTAAGCAAATTCCTATGGCTACTTCCGTCAGCTCTTTTACTCTGTATAGTTCCGATCGAGGGCTTGTCTTTCTTCTATTGCGTTGTCTTTAATGAGTTTTAACTATTTTTATTTATAACTCGCTTAATTCTTAACCCCCTGTTTATATATATATATATATATATATATATATATATATATATATATATATATATATATAGTTTCCCTAAATTTCATTAGCAGAATAGTCAAACTTATAAAAACTTAACTGAAAAGCACAATACGTCTTTTTGACTTTATTAAATACTCATAGAAATATTGAAGTTAACATAAATGATATAATCAGTGAATTAAGAAAGAAAAAAGATTAAACAATAACATTTTTTAATTAATTTTTTAGTATTTAATTTTATCGTTCTTTTATGTATATCAGCCAAATAATTGAAATGTAAAAATTATTAACAAAATAATTAATTAAAATGGAATTTCGACTTCAGGTGTATTTTCTATTTCTTATATTGTTGTTATTAATGCCACGTCAAAGATCAATTGTTTAAATCTGACAGCTCCTCATAATAATTTTTACCGATGTATTTGTGTTTAGAATAGAACAATTTGTTGCACAGTTTTGTTTCTTTATTTTGCGGCATCTTTTCGTTTTTGTTTTAGTTTAATGAAATCTGGAAATTTTTTTCTAATGTTTGCGGTTTATTTATCCATTAGAGCGTGAAGAAGTGTGTGAAACCTTTGAATTTTTATGTTAATTCATGCACAGTTTTAAATTTTCATTAACAAGCTACAGTAGTATTAATCTCCGATGATATCTGACTTGGATCGTTCATTTTAAGTGCATAATATCCTAAATATTGCCAAACTATCGAAATTTTGTAACTGGCTCAGATTATTCTAACTGTCTTGCGTAAAATTTGAAATTTGTATCTTCAATTTGTAGGGTTGTAAAAATCAGAACTTTTTTTAAAAATTTAAATCGGATTTTCCTTAATTTAAATTTTTTTTTAATATTGAATATTATAAATAGAATTATTTAAGTTAACATTTATACAAATATCTTTTTTTGTATCATTATTATTAATTATTAATATAAATAGGATAATGAAAATTTAAACATAATATTATGATTATTTCAACTATACTTTTTATCAAATCAGTCTTTAAACTTTTATACATTTAAGTAAACACAAAAACAAATTTAGGTAAGAACATTATGGATTTGATGCCATTTAAAAAAAGAAAATCCTGCAAGGAATCTGATTTGGTCAGAAAGGAAGGGTATTTAAACCTTAATTTTCATTTGCAAATGCTAAGGAATGAGTTAATGTGTATTCTAATACTACTAATGGCGCCCTTCTATTTATTTAATGAACTTTTAATTTAGAGAATTATCTGATAAATTGAGAAACATGTAAACTGTGTCTGAGTTTATACTCAAATCCTAATATAGCAAGATTCGCCAGTTTTGCTTGGAGATTGGCAATTTGCTTGATTTTCAATTTTGACTGCTAATTTTGCTTGTTGTTGTTCGCTAAGTTCTTTATTATTGTTATTAATTTTTATTATGAAAAAAAAAAACGCTCACCGTATGAATTAGTAAAATTCTTAGAGCAGTGGTGAAATTTGGAGCAATGAGAGAATTATCTGATTAATTGAGAAACATGTAAACTGTGTCTGAGTTTATACTCAAATCCTAATGTAGCAAAATTCGCTAATTTTGCTTGCAGATTGGCAATTTGCTTGATTTCCAATTTTGACTGCTAATTTTGCTTGTTCGCTAATTTCTTTATTGTTATTATTTTTTACAAGGAAAAACTACACCCTCCGTATGAATTAGTAAAATTCTTAGAGCAGGGGTTAAATTTGGAGCAATGAGATATCTGATTAATTTAGAAATATGTAAAGTTTTCTTACAATAAAAAACTAATACTTAAAAACCAATGATACTACTTGCACCAGTGATATTTTATCACAAATTTTGGTTATTTATATATAATGATTTTCATCTGTCAAAACTCAGAGAATTTTCGAATTAAATCAGAAATTTTATTGCGATCTTTTTTCTTAATTTAGTGTGGCAATTTTGTGCCCCTCGAATTATATGCTATGTGCCTGGGCGTGGATTAACGGAGTGTTCTTCAGGCCTAGGCTGCGCCACTGTTGAAAGGCCCCTGTTTGCTTACGTGCGCACAGATTGTCCCACAAGATCTCTTAAGATTCGTAAATTTAAGTTTAATTCCACAAACATTTCTCCATCTTCTAGTTATTAACTGCAACCATTTTTCACTGATTTTAGTTTTGTTCATTTATATATTTGACGACTTTAGAATTTCACTTGTTTTAAACCCATGTTTTTCACTTAGCCCCGACGAGACATGTCTTATTATTTTAATGCGTCCAACTATTACACTTATCTTGTTATTTTAGTATTCGACGGTATCTGGGTTAATGCTTTTTAACTGGAGACTTCCTCTATGTAATACGCTTTACCGAAAACGGAATATGCTTATTTCTGTCGTGTCTCCTTGAGTAACTGGGATTCATGCAACCATTATCTTAGCTCACCCGGAAGTATGGAAAAAGGCTTTTCGGACTGGTTTTTATAATCCTGCGGTATTTGTTTATGGAAAAATAAAGACTATTAACCAGTTTGGCTTCGCTTCCTGTCGGGGTAGTTGTTTAAATTTTAAATTATGGGCTTAAAAAAGAACTTGGCTGGTTTCAAGGACTGTTTATTCCTAATGGCGTTTTTGATCTAAATGTATTTGCTGTGTTGAATATGGACATATGACTCTGACAAATGCAGTTGAACCTGGATGAGACGAAGCTGAATGAGGAAATCTTTTCGTATTAAACCGCAAAATACCTTTAGGATGACTTTAAAAAATGTAATTATATGATATCTGTAAAATAAGATTTAATTACACTATACACAAGGACGCTGTTGGATAGTTTCAAGTTAAAATATCATTACGAGTATATATAATGCGGTATATACAGTCTGTATCGGTTATGCGGTCAGACCATCTTAGCGGGGTGACCATATATGCGGAACAATACAACCCTATTGTGCATATACTATTGTGCATTTTTAACCTATTGTGCATTTTTAACCCATAACAGAAGAGCCTTATCCATATTCCAATAAGGTGACAAGCGCTGACGTTTTCTTTCTTGATCACCACTTTCAACACTTGAGGAACAAAGGTTAGCAGCTAAAATGTTGTTTAATGTCGCCCTGGTAATCGAATTTGCGCTATCGAAAACAGCCTTTAAAAGATTAAATTTTTTAAAATTTTTGAATCAATTCATTTTTTGGCAGCAAATGATGAATTTTTTCTTTTCGAAGCCATAATTAAAAAATGAACGTTCTTATTCGTTCCAACATGTAACAAAATTTTCCTTTACTTGTTTCGTCTCAATTTCAACCTAAGTAGGGAGAGATAACTTCAACCAATAAACAGACAGATGTGCACCTCTTGTCAGGGGGCTAGTGAACTGAGACGGGTGAGAAACTCCGACGATGAGTCTACACAAACAAGAAAGTGGGAAAGGGAGGGAAATAAAGCTTGAATTCAGGTCCTCTCCGATTTCGCACTTACTGCTTAAAAAAAAAAAAACGGAAACTCGTTGAAAACATGAAACTGACCATATAACCGGTAAGAAGAAAAAGAAAATGACTGTATAAACGGTGCACTTTGACACATGTTCCCTATTAAGTTAGACGGGTCTTTAGAAAACTGACCTTATAAGCGGGTGACCATATGGCCGGTACTAACTGTATAAAGGATTTTTATTTTACCTGCTACCATCTAGCGGTGACGCATTCATCCTTGGGAATCTGAACAAGAGTTTGTGTGGTTTGGTTTAAAAGTAAAAGGTTTTTTAAAGTCTCAGAATAAAAGATCTGGTAGGTTTGTTTTGGAGCGCTACAGTCTGCTTTTTGCAACACGAGTGCTAATGAGACTGCGACCTATAACCGGTTAATTGACCATATAACCGGTAACAAGAAAAAGAAAATGACTGTATAAGCGGTGCACTTTAACAAATGTTCCCTATTAAGTTAAACGGGTCTTTAGAAAACTGACCATATAAACGGGGTGACCTTATACGCGGGTAACCATATGGCCAATGCTGTATATAGAATTTTTATTTTACCAGCTACCATCTAGCGATGACGCATTCAGCCTTGGGAATCCGAACAAGAGTTTGTGTGGTTTGGTTTAAAGGTAAAAGGTTTTTTAAAGTCTCAGAATAAAAGATCTGGTAGGTTTGTTTTGGAGCGCTACGGTCTGCTTTTTGCAACACGAGGGCTAATGAGACTGCAATCTATTGTGTAAAACTGAATACGAACCTCCATGCCATTGTGCATATTCTTTCGATCCGGTGGTTCAGTGGTGTTTTCGTCTGGGTCTCGTGGTTGTTTACCCTTTAATTACACAATGAACAGCCAACGGGTTAGTTTTGCTGCTTTTATTTACACGCGCTATTTACATGCTTTGGTACAGGGGAGAGCTTATCACCCATCCATTCGCTTCGAAGCTTACATTCGATCTCTCCGTCCAAGCTGGGTTACAAAATATACTCAGTAGCACCATCTAGTATAGTACTAGTGAGCTATGAATTTCCTACAGCCATTGTGGGATTTGAATCCAGCAACTCCGGTACCTCAGATTCTAACCTTTCTGCCATCGTTCGGCAACATCTGGTTGAACTTGAGTTATAGTCTGAAATATTTCGAATGACAATTAAGAGTAATGAACAAAAGAGTGGAGAGAAAAGGTATTGTGAGTGTCAATAGTTCGAACAGAATTCGACTTCAAATAAAAGTGTTAAGCAAACGGGAATTTAAAGATTTCTTGGAGGACCGATATTTTGGTAAACGTTCATTTTCGTTTAGTCCATTTTCAAAAACATCACATCATTTACGCCATTGCGGCTTATCAACCCAAAATTACGGTATTATAAGTGTGTTATGGTAAAATATTCTTGTGTTTAGAAAAATAAATAAATAAATAACAATATAAAATAGATATTTTTTAATTAACAGTTAAAAGTTAGTAATTGAAAGCTAGAACTTCCTGAGCTGAGACGGTTTTCTTCCAAGGTAGCGTCCTAATAAAAGATAAGTTTCTGCGAAGCACCTCTTGAAGAGGAATCGAAATGAAAAGTTGACTTGGAGTTGTCGGCAACCGAATGCGACGCTTTTCTCTTTAAACAATTACACTCGAAACGTCTAGACATTGCGAACACTTAGTGGCGACATCTCTCAGGAATTTCGATCCGCCGGCCCTCCTGCCACAACAAATCGAAATATCTCTCCCGCCGCCTACCGGTCAAAAAGAGGCCGGCACGTGGAGGGGAAATCTGCGCCGGGAAAAAAAGTTCGACCGGCGCAATCCGCGATTGACGGAATGTCCCTGGAGGTAACAGGCAGTGGTTCGCAAAGGGTGCGCTAGAAGTAAGGCGCTGTTTTAGGTGCGGGAGTACCGTAGTACCTGGGTTTTGGGATTTTAACTTTGGTGAACTGTTTGTTTAACTTTGTTTAAAAACAAACTTTATTCCGTACACCATAATAAAGTAATGTTTCTACCTTCACCCTACCCTAAAACATATGTCATTGTTTTGTGGTTATCTTACTGACTGCTTTCACCTGCTCCCTATTTGATTTTTACTGAAAATTGTTCTCAAAGGGTGCACAAGAAATAAGGCCGTCGTTTTAGGGGTGAGGGGAGATACCAGCAGGGCCGTAGCCAGAAATTATTTTCGGAGGGGGACATTGTTTTTTGTGAAGGATACTTAATAAAACTACAGGTTTTCTTTTGTATGTATACTCCTAATGAGTATCATAATACAATGGGATTTTAAAATACCAAAATGACTAAAAAATTATATAATGAACAAATATATAGCCTTGAATGAGTCATGCAGTAACTACACAATGAATTAATAGTAAAATTAACATTGAAAATATATAAACTATACATGGTATTAAATTCTAATTTTTAAAACAGAAGTATAACTAAAGAAAAAGAATGATTTTGAAATAAAATGAAAAAATTCTTTACTTTATATTATAAAATATGTTTCTTTTTTTTTTAAATTTTCGCCAAAAAAATTTCACAATTTCTTCCAATTGTGCAACAATATTGTAATGAGTTCCCAGAAGTGCTAGTCAATCTGTTCTTACATGTCGAATCCAATTTGCATCTACTCCATAACTCAATGTCACTGTTCTAAGCACACTTTTGTCTATGCACGGCTAGGCAAATGACACACACACATGGGCCATTTTCTTTTCACAAAATGGTATTTTAGAATTTCGGAGGGGGACCGGTCCCCCAAATCCCTCTCCTTCCCTACGACCCTGGATACCAGTACCTTAGTCGATGAGCCGGAGAGTTTTGGATGCCCAAAATTATTACCTCCTTGAATATTTATATCTCCTGAAAACATTTCTTATAAAACAAACTTTGTTCTGTACCTCATACCCTCACTGCCTTTCTGAAAGGAATGTTTCTATCTCCACCCTACCTCAATACTGTGATATTTTTCTGTCATTTTACTGACCACTGACACCTCCTCCCCTTTTAAATGTTACCTTAAAATTGTTCCCAAAGAGTACGTCTGAAGGGCCGCCGTTTTAGGAGAGGGGGGAGGGAGATAATATAGCACAGTAGTACCTGGGCCCGGGATTTTAAGAGGCCCTTGAAGACTTTCAAAATTATTACCTCCCCCAAAATTATATTTCACAGTAAATTTCTTTGCATTGTACCTCATACCCCCACTGCCTTTATGAAAGGAATGTTTCTTTCTCCACCCTAACCCAATTCTCTCTAACTTGTGACATTGTTTTGTCGTTATCTTACTGATCGCTGATTCCTGCTTCCACTTTTGAATTTTACCTTGAAAATGTAAACAAATTAATGTATTGCTAATAACATATTAAATGTACAAGTAGATTTGTCAAAAACTAAATAAATTAATTTTAAAAATTCACAGTCCCCTTAATCGCTTGGCAATGGGTGGTTTGGTCTGGTTTGGAGCGCTACGGTCTTCCTTTTGCGACACGAGGGCCAGTCAGACCGGGACCTACTGCTTCAAGCCAATTCCGAACGGCTGCGAACATCCATGCCACTGTGGAATTCGAACCCACGAACTCCAGTTCCGAAGGCCAGCACCCTAACAATTCGTCCATCGTTCGGTTGGCAATGAGTGACGTCAGTGATTTGTATTGATGCCAATATATTGATGCCAATTATATTGATGCCAATGTAAACTGAAGTCTGCGAGACGTCAAAAACTGTCTCCGGCAGACGTGTAGCATAATATTTAATCATTTGATTATTTGACTCGAGCTTCTGTTCTCTTTTGAGTAGAATATTCAAGATTCCAAGTGGCTTAAAAAATAAAACGTAAAAATAATATGTAAAATAATATGTAAAAAGTGAAACAGTATAAAGTGTAAAAAATGTCAGGTCTACCTATTCGAAAATGCTTGGAAATGGTTCATACTTTACAGTAATAGTAATTTATTTTATATTGTAATTATTGTCCATATTAAAATCATATGGGAACCTCATTAAATGTTACATAGCAATGTGTATTTCACAATAAAATTTTCTGCTTCTAAACTTGTATATAACTCTTGCGTTTATTATGCGACTTTAGTTTTTATTAATCCCCCCCCCCCCAAAAAAAAAAAAAAACCCTCACATAACTCAAGATCACGTATTTGTATGGTATCACAGCAATATAATCACTTATTTCTATCTTTAAATTCCTCGGTACAACAGGCCCTAGGGGGCCAGGGCCTACGGTGCCAATCTCCATTTCCGAGACCAAGGGCCCCGGGGTGCGAAGTATATGCTCCGGTTCGGTGGTCAACTTTACGAGGAACCCTCAGTGTTTAGTTCTCAAGCATGCTTGATCCTCAGTTTGTCTACCCACTGAAGGGATGAAAAGCTGAGTCAACCTTGCCCAGTCCGGGGATCGATCTTCGGCCGTATTGAGGGCTTTTGGGTATAAATTTACTTCGGTATTATTGCTCTGTCAAATTACAGGATGCATTCTAGCAATATATTCCTCAAAACCCATCTTCGGTTTATACAAACCCTCTACATTTGTTTATGATTGTTTACATTACCCATTATACACGCACACACACACACACATATATATATATATATATAAATAATATATATATATATATATATATATATATATATATATATATGTCGCCTACTGGAAAAAAGCATTAAATTTTAATTTAATTTATTTTCTGTCTACAATACGTGTTAATCGTATCACAACTTCGATTACTTGCAAAGTTATGTTTATCCACTTTTGATTCGATTCACTGGATTCCAAAGATCCATCAAGAGAGGAGATTTTCAAACTTTGCGACATCCTCCCTTTTGTTTTTGGTTGCATTTCAACTCCGTAACGTCGAGCTCAGCGGTTGACACTCCTCAGAACTCTCGTCGACGTCGCAGTGCAATTAAAAGCTATTTTAAGGTCGCGGTCTACGAACCCTTTTGTGAAGGTGCAATTTTTAGGTTTGAAGCAGTTTTCTTATTTCCTCCCCCCCTCCTTCCCTCTCCGTCATGGTTACAGTTTTTGGAAGCAAAGGTTGAATTATTCATGAAATTTTCGGCCCGTGTTCTAGCTGTTGATTCGGGGATATCCACTGCTTTCCTACTCTATTCGTCCTCCTGATGGCTTGACAATAACCTTCCTTCCTTCATTCGGATGTATTTTTGAGGGATTTAGTGGTGAAACTTCCAAGGCAGGAGCTAAAAAAAGAATTACTAAAAAGAAAAGTCTGCGTAGTAGTATGAAAAGAACTAATTTCGAAGTTTCTATTGCCTAAAAGTAGTTTTTTTCTCTCCTTAAGATAGTGGCAGATTTAGGGCTTGAGAGCACACAGTTCTGCCGCCGCTAGCAAAAATTGGGCCCAGTTCCGATTTTTATGCCGGGCCCCTGCCCGTCCATATTCCAAAATGGATATTTTAAAATCTATACTAGCAGGGACGTTATGGATTTAGGACAGCAGTTGCCAAATGATGTCCATGGACCACCAATGGTCCTTAGAAAAAATGGATGATTATTTATTACTAGCATATCGCCCGTCATGTGAAAAGATCAGTAAAATTTTTAATTTTCCAGAATTGTAAAGTACCCTAAGAGGCTGGTAAAAAAATGGTTTGTGTTTTCGCTGAGAATTATCTGGTACAAATAATTTGTTTATCTTCATACTCCTCTAAAGCCTCCCGACCCTACTAGAAAAAATCTCAAGATTTTCTCAAAAAAAAATCTTAAGAAAATCTTAAGTTATTTGGCCCACATCTTAAGCCTAAAATCTTAAGATTTTCTTGAGAATATAATCTGCAGAAAATCTTAAAATAATCTGCAGAAAATCTTAAGAAAATAATCTGCAAAAAATTCTTAAGAATATAATCTGAAAATTTTTTGTAGATGTAGGCTTATGTGGGCCAAATAACTTAAGATATTCTCAAGATTTTTTTTTGAGAAAATTTTGAGATAATTGGATATATTCTAGTACTTATAAGATTTTCTGAAGAATTATAGAAATTAAATAAAATCAAATATTTTTATGATATTCTGAAGAATAAAAACTTGAATTGTAGAAAAATGCTTTAAAGCGTTTTAAAACTTCTTTTCAATGTAGAAATAAAGATTTTAAAACAATTTTTTCCTTGCTTTTTCCTCCCTTGCTCACAATTATCTTTTTTTTTTTTTTTTAATAAAAGTATTAGTATGAAAGCCATGTGATAAAAATATAATTTTCTATAATATCTGTTTACTGCAAATAGTATTTTCATTTGATTGCTGTTGTAATATTTATTATAATGTAATATTAACAATTAACCAATTTTATTAAATATTTTTTTCTTTATAACAAAAATAAAAAATAAAATATATGTTATGATGTCAGTTCATACTAATTATAGAAATTGGATACATTAAAATATTCTTAAGATATCCTGAAGAAGTATAGAAATTGGACACATTCAAATATTCTTAAATTCAGTTTAGAATCACGTTGAATTCATTTAGAAAGATAATTTTACATAATTTAAAAATTGTTTTGCGAGCAAGTAAATTTCTATTTTTTTTTTACTGAGTATATATATTTTTTAAAATTATGTTTACATGTGATGAATCTAAATAATTCATAATTTTAGACCAGTGGCGTACCCAGAAATTAGTTTTTTGGGGGGTGCATATTGTCAATGCCAACAAGGGCACTCATATGGAAAGTGCAGAAGGACTCCCCATTTTATAAAGTCAGTTCTTTAAACCAGGGTTGGTATGATTTAAATCAACTGATTTAAATCAATTGATTTTTTTTTTAATTCATTGATTTAAATAATTTTTTTTCACTTCTTTTACACTTTCACCCATATTCCAAAGACAGGAAAATTGGAAATCATTCAGCACAGAAATACCAATAAGTAAATAAGTGTAAATAGATAGCATGATAGACAGGGTTGGCAAAAACCCGGGTTTTTTTCAGAAAAACCCCAACCCAGTGGGTTTTTTCAGGGTTTTTGAACATTTTTCGGGTTTTTTTCAGGGTTTTTGGGCATTTTTCGGGTTTTATCAGGGTTTTTACTATACTTTAATGGGTTTTAGATGCTTTTTTGGGTATTTGAAAACTATTCAGGTTTTTGTTATGTAAGAGGACAGGATGTATAATTAATTGTATGATTAAAATAAATTTAAAATGTTAATAACTTTTTAAAATTGAAAAATTGAAAAATCAATTTTAAATTATGCAGAAGAAATTTTTGTCTAAATTAAAGGAAATTTTGAAATCGTAAAATAAATTTTTTTCATATTATAAAATTTTTCTAACATCAAAAAACTAGTTTTGAATGGCGATTATTTTATACTAAAAGTTGGCTTTGAAATAGTTGCATTTGAAGTTTTCTTTTCAATAAAATGTATTAAATTATTGCTCTATATTTATTAGCAGTATTGTGTTATTAAAGCATTCAGAAGATATTTTTTTTAGTTAATTTGTAAGTTATATATAAGTAGCAGAATTAATTATATATATTATCCCCATGTTTATTTGCAGTTACACATATTTTTTTCCCAATTTTTCCTATCCATTTTTCAATTCATTTTATCACATGTAATACTTCAATATTATTTTTTTTCATCATACATTCTTATTAACTTTGTTTAATTTAGATTTTATTGTATTTGTTATACAGATAACTATTTTTCCCTGAAAAATTTGTAAGTTTTTGTTTTTTCTAGCAGTTTAGACCCCCTCAAATTAAACAAAATTTAGGATTATTGTCAAAGATGAAATATGTAATATATATTATAGATTTAATTCAATATATTTATTATTAGTTAAATATGTGGAATTTAAATAAAGATTTTGAGAACCCAATTTTGAAAAAAAAAAAAAAAAAAAAAAACCACTTGGGTTTTTTCAAGTGGGTTTTTTTGAAAAAACCCGCCCGGGTTTTTCGGGTTGGGCAAATGAAGCCAACCCTGATGATAGATTTTCCACGAATTTAGGGGTTGTTATCAGAAAGTATGTAGTAGATACATTGTCTAATTATGACTTTTGGAATTCATTTTATGTAATGGGAGATAAAGAGAGTATTGCAGAACTTGAACTCCAGTTTATCTACCAAATAACAACAGCCGTGGCTTCATCTACTAGAATAGTAAGACAGATTCCTTCTTTTGGTATTGTTCATTCTAGCCTTTGTAACAAATTAGGAGTGGATAAAGCATCGAAACTAGTGTTTTTATTGAAAAAGTTAAATCCATAATTCATTGCTTAAAAAATATTGAAATAATCTATTTTTTTGTTTTTATAAGTAAATAGTTTGCATTAAATGAATACTTAATTTGTTCTTTAAATTTACATCTTATTTAGTTTGCACTATCCAGTTACAAAATAATAGAATGCATTTAGATTAAAATTTGTATATTTAATTTTAGGTAATCAGTGTGTAGAATATACTAGATAGATAAGATGTTATTTATAACAAACTATTCCATGTATATTGCAAGAAATATAAAAACACAACAATTAAAATTAGAATTCAGAAAAAAAAATCTGATTTAAATCAAATCTGATTTTTTTAAATTTTATAAAAAAGTCATGATTTTTCCCCAACCCTGCTTTAAACTAAATTTAACACTTAAATGGGCAAATACAATACATGCATGCACACATTTTTATCTCAGAACCCCCCTACCTCCGAAATTCTCTCATATTGGCTCCTATAGGTGCCTATATGAGAGAATTGCCATGAAAAAATAGACTTCTTTAATTTAGTATTATCGTTAAGTAAAAATTAAAGAATACATTATATCAATCTAATTTCTCCGTTGTAAAACTACTATTCATGAATTGATACAATTTTTACCAAGTTATAAAAATTAGAAACATGTAGCTATTTAAGAAAAATAATAAAGATAGTATGAAAACAAAATTTTTTACTTACCAGAATTGATAGAATCTTGTATTGAAAATTGATAAAATATCATTTAATGATAGAAAAAAGCAGTTGCAATTTAAAAAAAGGGGGTGCATATGTCTCTTTTCAACCCCCCCCCCTGGGTACGCCTCTGTGTTAGACCCATATTAGTAATTTAGGAAATCTTTTACTTTAAACAGATCAAAAAGTTCTACATTGAATTAAAACTAGACTGTCTTATAATGAAGTCATTTTAGCTCGAAAGGTGCTACGTCTCTTAAAATAAAGTGCGGTCTTGTATTTGAAGCCCCACTTTCACACGAAAAAGAAATATTAAATAAATAAACACATAAAAGTCCAAACTAAGCATTAGTTTAAGGAAATGTCAAGTGCAAACTTGTCCTTATTGCTTCTTATCGCAGTTAAAGATTGGCCGTATTGACTGTTGAAGAACAGCTTTACTTTACATAACTTAAAAGCGGTTTTTTCAGGTAGCCTTTTGCTGATTTGTAGTTTTGGTGTTCTATTGAAAATATAAGTATTTTTTTTTTTTTACCCATCTGTGACTGTCAATAATTGCTTTATGAACATTTTATGTTTAGACAGCCATTTTTGTTTGAGAATGAATCTGTCAATATTATTAGTTTGAATTATTTTGACATTTTAAAATCTCATTGTATTGTGATACTCATTAGGAGTATACATACATAAGAAAACCTGTAGTTTTATTGAAGTATCATTCACAAAAATAATGTCTCCCTCCGAATATAGTTTCTGGCTACGGCCCTAGCTGTAGATGTTTAATAAAGTTACATATTCCGTTTTGAAAATCTATATTACGAACGGCCTTGAGAATCTTGCTCTCTTCTTGTGTACGCGTGTCATGTAATACCAGATCACGCTGCATTATTTCTTTAAAACTGGAAACGGCACAAATGGTACATTTTGACTGTTTCGGTCATGGTAATAATTTTTAAATAAGAATAACCCTTATTTTTGTCACAACTATATGATTTGACATTGAATTCTTTATTTAATTACTGTCAAATTTTCATATTGGATATGAATATTAAAAAATTTGGGTATTACCATACATATTTATCTATTTAAATTTTCTCTATGTTTATCTTTAAGAATCTACCGAAATACTTCAGTTAATTACCATAAATTTTTAGACATTTTTAAAAACTGTTCCTCAGGAAATAGGGTTATGTCTTTATGTCGTATATTTCAAGTAGGACCTTAAGTCCTTAATTTTTGTTCTGAAAAAAGATCGGGAACCCTGATTTACGCACTTAAATTGAAAACAAATAGAGTTTAAAACTGAATGAGGTTTACGAAAATTTTTTGTATGATTAAAAAAAATATATATGCTTACGATTGCATTTTCGAAATGCGTAGTTTTTGGATTATCTAGATACGAGACTTTCGACTGCTGTGTTTTGGAGGAAACTATCAAATTTCTCGCAGCATGCTAGATATCCGATAATGATACAATATATGAAAAACATTGCTGCGCATTATCGATCTTGCTGAACTTCGCATAATAATATCTTCCCGTAATAGTTACTAAGTTTTAAGAAAAATAAACAAGTCGTAACTGTTTGCGGCTGCTTTTCCAGAATGTTTATTATTATTATTATTATTATTATTACTTAAAAACAACTCGTGCCAAATTGCTGTTGCCTTTGCGTTCACTCGGATTGCGTACTAATAGTGATGTATACATGCCAAGGAATATGCGCGTGTGTATGGTTTAAAATATTCTTTCATGACAGGAACGAGTTGTTTTATGAACTCATGTTTCTATGCTTGGTTGTGTTTTCTCATGTACCCCCGCCTTAAACTGTGGGAAGGGTTTTATTTTACTAGCTTGATATATATTATAGTACAGTAAATAGCAAAAGTTTTATTCCACGGACCTCTTTTCTTCCCACATACATAGCAGGGGAATCCCTGAATAAATAATACAGATAAACTAAAGGCTGGAACTGTATTGAATATTTGTAAATATTTTTCGTTATTTTTCAGGGGGGGTGGTGGTTTGATTTAGAACGCGACGGTCTACTTTTTGAGACACCAGTCTAATGAAACCGAGACATACTGCTTAAAGATGAATCCGAATGGCTTTGAACATCCATGCCGCAGTAGGAATACGGTACCGAAGATCAGTGCCCTAACCATTCAGCCATCGTTCGAAGTTTTTCATGTGTGCTTTTGGGCACAAATAGAGAAGGTACTACTAAAGTTTACACAATTTATCTTTCAACTTTGTCGTCACACAGAAAAACTAAACAGTTTAACAGATAGAGCAGTGATTCTCAAACTTTTTATCCCACGGAATCCTTTTCTTACCACATATATAGCAATTGAACCCCTGAATAAATATTACTTAAGGAGAAACCTATTAGGGCCTAAATTATATTACCTAAGAGACTATTATTTAGGACTAATTAGACATAATTATAAAAACTAAACATTATAAAACGATATTAAAATGTTGATAGTACTTACAATAGGTGACACTACATTAAGAATTTTTTACTGAAATCATGCAAGTAAAATGATACATTGATAAATCTTTCACTCCTTCTTGTGTTGTGCTGTCTCGATTTATTGTCACATATCTTTTCTCTTCAATATTGTTCTATTTTTTTTAGTATTAGTTATTATTAATTCTGTGTAAGGTATTAAGGGAAATATACATATGTGTATATATATATATATATATATATATATATATATATATATATATATATATATATATATATATATATATATATATTTAGGTAGTAAGACGGACTTCACGATGGGTGGTTGCAGTCACGGCCCATAAAAATGACACCTTTTTAGCTAAAGACCTTTATTAAGATAACGTTGGAGGACTGGTTCCTACTTCATCATAGGGACAGGACAAACTGAGGGGTCAGCAAGTAAAAAGGCCCTTAACATCTGGTCAACATCTGTCTCTAGAAAAATCTGTGGGAAAAATCTGCCTCCGACAGCGTGCATCTCCTTTTTGTTAAGAAATTTCCTAAATTGTCCGCTAGGGCAATGTAGAGTTATAATTGGTCAGACCCCTTCTCTGAGGGCGTAAACTGTAGCCCCAGTGGTCAATTTAGGTTAGGGGTTAAAAAGGGGAATGCAAAAGGACGCGGGAATTTTTAGCCCTTGATTTAAGTTTTGAAAACCCTTGAGAATTTTCCTTATATATATATATATATATATATATATATATATATATATATATATATATATATATATATATATATATATATGGATGTGTAACGAAAAACCTTTACTGAGTTAACAGAGCATCTGAGTTTTCCCACTTCATTATTGGGACAGGACAAACTGAAAGATCAGCTAACTGTAGAAATCTTAAGTAAACATCTGCGTAAAAATCTATGTAAAAGTCTGCAAATAAAATCATGGTGAAAATCTAGGTTAAAAATCTGTCTCCGATAGCTTGCACCTTCTTTTTGTTCAGTGATTTCCTAAATTGGCCGCTAGGGAAGCAAAAAGTTTAATTGGTTAGACCCCTTCCCCAAGAGCATGGAATGTAGCCCTAGAGGTGAGTTTAGATTAGGGATTAAAAAGGGAAAAACGAAGATACGCTGGGTTTTTGCCTAATATATGCCCTGGGTATAGGTGCCTAATAACAGATTTGAATATATGAGTCTCATTTTTTTCATACAATATTTATTTAAATAATTACTAAAAAATTTTTTTTAGATCTCATATATAACTGCATGGAAGAGATTGCAGTTGTAAAAGGTCGACACGTAATATAATTTTTTTCTACTTACTAGTTCATGGAATGCAGGATGTTTGTGAAGATATAACTAAGCCATACAATAACCCACGATTACCTACCATACAGTGAAGTTTATTATGAACAGTCTTTTTCGATTTTTTTCTCTTCCAAACAAATTAATTTTCCTTAAGAATTGCAACCAGCAAAAGCAGATTTACGGTTGGGATAAGATTTTGTTTTAACCGGGCTTTTTCTCTTTGTTAGCTATTAGTGCAAACTATTGTCTGCATTTTTTTATGACTTCTGGGGAAAAATAATGCCTCTTTTAACTCGTAAATTGCATTCTTTTGTTTTCCAAACCCCATGGAGGAAGTTATCTAGACGAATATATATAATCTTTTTTTTTTTCTTTTCCTCGCTTTCCACTGCCGTTTTCAATGGGTTGAAACCCGTTGCGCAAGGTCCGCTTTTTCGCCGACTCGCCGCAAATTGCAGACGGGGCTGCCTCGTTTTCTAAATGTCTTAAAATCTTTCAGAATCGTATTGTGATGGAGAGAAATTAAGCTCCCATGCGAAGCTTGTTTAGTAGTGGGTGTGGGTGTAGTTATTTTAAAGACTCTATTAAAATATTCCAGTTGCTAGAGCTCATTTTAGCTTATGGCGATGTTCTTTAGGTTTTATTTTATTTTGTACTAGCAAGTGTGCCCGTGCTTCGCTACGGTAAACTTAATATATATCTTTAAACAAAGATTTTTTTTTCTTGCATAACTTTCTAAATTCGTCACAGTTCAGTTTGAGTCATTGGCATATTTATATATTTCTATTATAAGCTTTGTTTCAATCATTTATTAATGTTTTGTATTTTGTTTTGTGTATCCTCGAACTCAATATCTTACATTTTGTACTGTTATGTTTTATGCTCAGTGTGCTGTTTTTTTTTTTTTTAAGTATAATTTAGTTGCATTTTTGTGGCAACACTTTTTTGTAGTTTTAAAAAAGAGAAATTTGCGAGTGATGGCCGCACGTTGCTGCTGGCATTGTGATTATTAAAATAAGTTTAAAGACAAATGTTATTGTCTACGTTTTGTGTTTGTGTTATTGGTCCGCGTCGACAAGCGTTTTATAACAATATTCAATTTTTATAATCGAATATGTGTCATATTAAATTAACTGAAACTTTTTTATGGTAAAATATAAGTTTAACCCTAAATTACATTACTGTATTACTACTGTACGTTGATTAGCAACGTTAATATACCTTGCCATATTACGTGGTAGAATAGGAAGCAGAGGTTTTGACAGCAACAGTGCTAATTTTGTTGGTGTTAATAAATGTTTTCTAAAATTAAGGAAATTTATGACAAACCACATGGTTTTGTATGAAACAGAAACACACATTCATAGTAACAACCATTATATATATATATATATATATATATATATATATATATATATATATATATATATATATATATATATATATATATATATATATATATATATATATATATATACAGTGGACGCCGCTTAATGTGATCTCGGTTTATGTTATCAATCGCTTATTCTTATCGAAATCACTTGGTCCCGATTTTCTCTATTCATTTGAATGTTAAAATTATCGCTTTATGTGATCGTTACATTGGTTAATGGGATCAGTTTTCGAACCTCATTTTAATTTACAAAGGAATATTCACAAGGTATTCAGAAGGAACCCATTCTTTTCATTTCCTTCGCTGTTGTTTGAATTTTCCAGAATTCTCTTCTTCAACCTATCGAAATGGACAAAGGAGTGGGGTTTAAACACATTTCTGGAATTTTTCAGAAATACGCATACCCAGCTGATGGTCTATGGTTGTCAGATAAGCAGAAGGCAACACATTATCGGAACTGAGAAGGAGCATATTCACATTTTATGCCTTGATCGTTTACATACAGTTTGTCGGTACAAAAGCCAGAAAGCGAAATGATTTAACATTAAAACGAAAGATCGAAATTGTAATAATGACAGGTTGATTATGATTACGAACAATTTATCAATGAGCTTCTTAGAAAAAATTGTAGACAGTTAACAATTGATCAATTTTTTTTAAATTATGTATACAATTCTTATGTTTTAAAGGACATACAGTACATAAATATAAGGTGTGTGTTTTCATTTTGTATTGAAATTTAGTACGTGTAAATTAAAGGGGGGGGGGTAAATTTATCAAAATTTTTATATCGTTTATTGTTATCAAAATTACGGTGTCCCAAACTGATCACATTAAGCAGAGTCCACTGTATGCATATATATATATATATATATATATATATATATATATATATATATATATATATATGTGTGTGTGTGTATATATATATATGTATATATATATGTATATATATATATATGTATATATATATGTATATATATATGTATGTACATATATCTATATATATATATATATGTATATATATATATATATATATATATATATATATATATATATATATATATATATATATATATATATATATATATATATATATATATATATATATGTATGTATATATATCGTGGGGTCCATATGTGCAGGGTGTGCAGTGCACACCCTGGCAAAATTATGAGGGACAATAATTTTTTGCACCTATGTCTACCTATCTTTATATGGTATATAATAAATATTATTTATAATATATTCATATATTATGTTGATTTGCTTGCTTGTATTCCCGCAGTGCGTGCGGTACTAGGTGCTGCCCCATGTAGCGTGTTAAAAGCAAACGAACATAGAAAGTTCTGGTGTGTACGCACTGCGCACTAAATTGAAAATCACGCTTTATATGTATGGGCTACTGGAGAAGCACAGCATACTATAGCACTGAGGCAAGTGCAGCTATTTTTCCTGCACTTGGCATTCAGAATCATCCGAAGATACGGTTTATTAAGCGTTGTATTAGAGCGGGGACTTACGTGCTGAAGCGCTTTTGGTTTTTTAACTAATTAACTGGCCATACGATTTTGCAGACGGTTAATGTTTAAATTTATATATTGTAAGATTTTGTTTTCAGGGAAATATAAAAGAAGTATTTCATCAATATAAAGTGAAATATTTTAGTGTGGTAAAGTAATTTCGGTGATGTATTATATTTATTGAAATAATTAGCTGAAAAACAATGTTGTTTTGTTTTAAAGAAACGAATTTTAACAGAACAGTCCAAATTTTACCATTCATTGTGTCTTACAGACAGTATATAAGTTATATTATGTAACACCATATCCCTGGTTTTGTTTTTAAAAATTGTCAAGATGTTTTTCGCAGAATATATGATTTCCAAATGTTAAAAACAATTAATAAATATAATTTAATCCACTGACCGAACAAAAAACAGTTCGCTCTATTGTGCCAGCGTGCAGTGAAATCTTCTGCACGTGGAATAGACGTTCGGTTTGTCGGCACCAATGAGCATCCGGATGAGGCACCGCAGCGGCGGGCGCCATGTGGTGCTACGTTTGCTGAACATATAAGTTTTTCGTGGAAGCCCGAAGCGTTGCTTTTTCGACGCCGATATGACACCATACAACAAAAGACATGATTTTTGCTTCAGTGCTACTAGAATTCTCATAAGTTTAGCTGTTTTTATAGTTATAACTCGACTACTCATAGGTAAATATTTTATTTATTGTAATCTTTAAATTTATATTCATAATAAATAACCCGTTTCAGAATGGAGAACTCAGATGTCTCAATAATTAAAGATTTATTGGAAAATCCATGTTCTCTGCACACCCTGCATGAAAAGCTACCGCACGCCAATGATATATATATATATATATATATATATATATATATATATACATATACATACTTGTACATACATTTATTAAGTGTATGTTTGAAGTAAATACTAAATAAAATTTAGCGAAGAAGTTGAGCTAAATTAATTTCCAAACTTTAAAGGATATCTTACATACACCAATACTAAATTTAATCCTGTATTTGAAACAAAAAAATTTGAATATTTTTTAATTTTTTGAAATTGTCTTGAAAATATTTACATGTACTCTGCTGGAACAATGCAGTCATATACAAAGATTCGTATTCGAAAATAACTTGCATATTTACGAAAGCAACTAGAATAGTTTTAAATATATGTAATGCATTTATATAATTTGCTAGGGAATTTTTATGAGTTTAGGGTCAGGAAATTTCAAAGATCAGTGAATTTTATCTCTGTTTTCCAGGAAACTTTCTTTAGGACATAAATAAATATAGTTAAAAATTCAGTTACACAATTTTGCATTTTTAATGAATGAGCTTGTTTACATGAGTAGCGATGTCCTTGAACAATCATCGTTACGAGGTGTCTGATAAGGACATTTCGAAATCTGTTTTGAATTCTTCTCGTTTTTATCCCCCCCCTCCGAAATGCAGCCTCATAAAATTACCTTATTTACTTCATCTATAACGCGCATCCTGTTTTTTACAAGATAAAAAGTGGTATAAAAGTTTATATCTCGTTTAAAATCCACACCTAAAATTTAACATGCAAGTGACTTCAGAGATTGCAAACAAATTTCTATGCGGATGTAATGTACATCTTCTAAAGAACTCTCTTTCGATGTTTTTTTTTTTTTTTTTAATAACTCCAATCTTCAGTGTTTCTTGATTGTTATCGATTGACTTAGTCATTAGAGGTGTTACTATAAGATGACTAAGGGGTCTGAAATTAAGACCACGTACTCCCTCTTATTAACACATTGTGTGCAGGTACATTTCGCACCGGAATTGTACCGGGAGCGGGCGTTTTGCTCGTAAATTTAGTCATTCAGTTAAATCTCAATAGATCGAAAATTATTTATTTAACCATATTTTTATTGAAATATATAAACAAAATATATAAATAAAAATATATAAATAACAACCATAAGATTTTTGTAAACAAAAAATATATTTTTTAGTGGATAAATTTATAATAGTATCGTAAATATGAAAAAATCAAATAGAAATAGTACTATATAGTTTTAATTTTTTCGAATTATGTTATATATAAATATTTTTACATTATAAAAAAATGAACAGAGCAATTATAAAATTTATAATGTAAAAACTAGTTTTTATTTGTTTAAATTTTTCCAGAATCTATGTTGTAGACAAGAACATTCGGCTTCGTTTTCCTGTATATACCGTTATTTTTGTACCCACAAACAAACCATGTTGTTACACTAATCCGTACTAGTATGTGTCCCGCGCTCAAGTATTAATCGCCAGAAAACGTACTAGTACGTGTCCCGCGCTCAAGTATTAATCGCCAGAAAACGTACTAGTATGTGACCCGCGCACAAGAATTAATCGCCAGAGAACGTACTAATACATGTCCCGCATACAATGTCTTAAGATGGTATATGAGTGATTATGTTTTCTTTATTTCTCTTCATTCTATAGGATGTGTATAAGAAAGTGTTTTTTTATAGGCACAACGTGGGTGTGAAATCGAGAAGAAAAGTGCTTCTATACACTAGTAAATACGGTACACGATTATTGCAGAGATAGCAACCTAAGGCTCGCTAGCAAAAATGTGGATGTTTTGCATTTTTTTTTCCAATAAAGATATTTAACTTGTAATTGAACTGAAATCGCTTTATTTAAAACATAATTTAACCTTTCTGTAGTTAAATAAAAATAATAATTATTATTCGCAGTTGTATTTATCTAATTTGTTTTATCTTTATTTGGGGACCCGTCATACCAACTCTTAAAATAATGCAGTGATTCTCAACCTTTTTTAAGCTACCTCCCCCCCCACGGAGCCGAAATGTGTTCAACGCCCCCCTGTGTGAAAATCTCGTAAATTAAAGTAAAGGGTAGGAGAAGTACTCAATTATAAGAGGCAAAATGTTTAAGTAATTTTGTTTAACAGAGTTACAAACAGGGTTGGGGAAAAAAAAAAAAAAAATCAGATTTTTTTTTATTTAAATCGAATTTCTTTGATTTTTTTCTGAATACTAATTTTATTTTATTTATTTTTTTTCAATATACATAGAATAGTTTGTTATAAGAAGTAACATCTTACCTATCTAGTATATTGTACACACTGATTACCTAAAATTAAATATATAAATTTCAATCTAAATACATTCCATTATTTTGTAATTGGATAGTGCAAACTAAATAAGATGTCAATTTAAAGAACAAATTAAATATTCTTTGAGTGCAAACTATTTATCAATAAATCACAATTATTTCAATATTTTTAAGTACCGAATTATGGATTTAACTGTTTCCATAAAAACACTAGCTTCAATGTTTTCTTCGATGTTTGCTTCGATCCACTCCTAATTGGTTACGAAGGCTAGAATGAACAATACCAAAAGAAGTAAACTGTCTTTGCATTCCAGCAGATGAAGCCACGGCTGTTGTTATTGGGTAGACAAACTGGATTTCAAGTTCTGTAATACTTTCTTTACCTCCCATTACATAAAATGATTTCCACCAGTCCTAATCAATCATTGTACTACCCCTACTCCATACTTTCTGATAACAACCCCTAAATTCTTGGAAAGCACATGCAGGCTATTGACACTTATTTACTTATTGGTATTACTCTGCTGACTGATTCCCAGTTCTCCTGTCTTTGGAATATAGGTTTTAAAAGATATGAAAAAAAAAATTATTTAAATCAATGATTTTTTCAAAAAAAATCAACTGATTTAAATCAAGATTTAAATCATGAATCATGCTAACCCTGGTTACAAATCAAATTTTTGTTACTGAGACACGCTGAAGTAACGTTCAAGCGAATGCTATGGCTGAATGTTTACAGCAACCTTCGGTTCCGGAGATCGGGAATTCGAATACCACTGGGGCATATATGTTCGTAGCCGTTCGGAATCGGCTCTGAGTACTAGGTCCCGGTCTCAATATCCCTCGTGTTGCAAAGGAGTATATCATAGCGCTCTAAATCAAAAGAAACGAATGCTGTTGATTAAATGTATTTTTTTTTAATGTCGGCCCAATTTCACGCAAAACAGGGGGAAGGAAAATAAGTGGTTCTGGAGCCACCGCGTAAGTTTATTTTATTACTGGTAGAAATTGTGTAAATTAGATAATTAATCTAATAAATTTATTTAGTATTTTTAAAATTAAGTGTGAAAGACAAAACCTGTTCACATCGCCGCTTTACCGCCCTAAACAAGTTTACTGCCCCCCAGCATCATCCCACCACTCCCTGGGAGGCGGTATCACCCTCCTTGAGAACCACTGATATAATGTATCGAAGGGGGGGGGGGTAAGAAAACAGTAGATCAACTCTTAATTACATATGTTATCCATGCATATATGATAAAAACTTTTATTTTTATGTTCAGGTTTTTATAAAAAATTATTTTAATTTGTATTTTTCTATTTAGAGAGTTATGGAGGAATATAAACTGAATGGCTTTTATTATATTAGGTTGTTTGGAAGATAATTACTTTTTTGTTCAGGAAAATAGAATGTCTTTTTAGTACATAAATATTTTATGACGTTATGCAGCAACAGTTTTGAATATTATTCCACTATTCATGTATAATATGGTTTAGAATAGAATTTGCCGGTTAAAAGTTCTTGTAAAATGTCTGGAGAGAAAAGTGAAATCACTTACTGAAGTAAAAGCTTCCCATTTGAAAAGTAAATATCAAATAGGAATAATAATAAAAAGTTCATTTTTTTAGGCGAAATTCTTATTCTTTAATTGAAATATTGTATGAAAGAATAGTTAGAAGTTTACTTTTAAAATTTGGCTGCCCCTGGTTTGGGCGAGGGAGAAAGTTTCCTAAGCAAATCCATGCGGTAAAGACCTCTGTCCTTCGTATATAACTAAATACTTCTATGGGTATGGAAGTCTATCTCTTTTGCTACCACCTGTACTTCATCTCTATGTCTGTATGGAACATTTTGGTGAAAAAGTGGCATTTAAGACTGCGTGTTACATTATTATTTTTTGTCTTTCAGGCTCTGCACTTGGCCATGGAACATTATGCGCGTATTCCAAGAAGTCCTTTGTCAAGTTTTCTATCGCAGATAAATCATCGTACGACGATGGCGAGATGGAACCCTTCGTGGCTGGAGAACTTTTGGAGGGCAACCGCACTGAGAGGTGCCAAACGACCAAATTCTGTTACGCCCTGTGGCAAGAGGATTATGCAAATAAAAACACCACAGTCATCGTAGCTCAGGGTAAGTAACAGTTATGTTTATAATTAAATATTTGAACACCAGATGGCGTTGTGTTGAGATTTCCCAAATCAACAACAAAAACGCGCCTGTCAGAAAGGCGGAATGTTGTGTTTTAATAAAGCTAGTTTGAAGTTTATTCAGAGGTATGTAAACTTATTTTTATACGATTTTCGTAAAATAATTTATTTCAACCCACAGAAAGTCTTCATGGGTAAACCTGAAAGGAGAGCAGATACTGACTTTAAAACCTACGGTATCGTGAAATATACTTTTAAGGAGTCTTTACAACATTGTTGACCTCAGATCAAATCAGTTTACTTGTGCCTTTTCAACAACCAATCACAGAAACGATGGTGGATAATAGTAACATTATTTACTTATTTTATTTGAATTTTAACAAAAGTAATGTTAAAAAATGTGTCACAGATAAGCCGAACAATATGAAACATCTACGAAATTCTTATAATAAAGAATAAGCATTTGCGGTACTTAAGTCATTAAATGATAAAGCAGCTTTAATATAAAATGTAACATAGATTAGATAGCACAGTATGAAACATCTACAAAATTCTTATAATAAAGAATAAACAATTACGGCATTTCCTAAGGCAATAAATGAGAGAGCAATGTTAAGAATTTCTTTATTATTTATTGACTTATAATCCATGCTTTAAGACAGTACAGGCTTTCAGTTGATATTTCAGATGTATATTACTGTTGATCTGTTTAAAGTATTTTCTTATTTTGTCACAACATTCCGCTTTAAAGGTTACGAGCAAAATATCTTATTAACCCTAGAAAGATAGCCATATTTCATAGTATGTCATCGTGTTAATAAATGAAAAACATTAATGTTTTTCGAAATTGATTACGTCGATTTTTCGTTGGTTATCTTCTTAGGGTTAACGAGCAATAAAGAAATTGTACGAAGTAATGTTTATTTTGTAGATTTTGCGAAATCTTATTTGAACCAATTTGAAAAATAGTTGACCACGACTACGAAATAAGCTTCGATTACATAAGAGTATGAATGTATTTTTTCTAATGTTTGCTGTATACAAACATTTTGAAGTAATTATAATATAAATAGTCGTCAAATCAGTACTAAGAATTTTTTATTATATAAATTTGGTCGTAGTTAAAAAAAATCTTAGAAGCAATAACATCGGAAAATGTGAAAGTTCCGCTTGACATTTTAAAAATTGTTAATCTGGTTTAACTCGGTTAAATTTTCGGTGTGTATTTTAACTTCAGACCTTTTTCGGGGAATTTGAAAAAGGTGGGTATAATCAAGGAAATTTTAGGAAATTCTTAGATTACGGGATTTAGCGATCTAATTTAAAAAGAATCTAATCATTTCGCATGATCACTTTTTTGTTTACTTTAACAAAGGCCTTATCTTGCTTTGATCCACAAGTTTCTAGAAATGAGAATAAATAGAGGAAACTGAATTACAAGTTTAATTGGTGTCGTGTCAATTTAGAAGTCATATGACTCCTAATGAAAAGATGCCTCTAGAGATTGAACTTCTAAGAGTGGATCCTCGCAATTTAATAACAGAGACCAAGTGGAAGACCTCCCCAGATTTGACCGGCCATTTCCAGAGGTATCTTTTGGAAATTTGGAGGACTTTGTGCCCACGGACCTATTTTACGTGCCCCAATCGCCATTTATGAACACAGTGGATCTTTGGCCAGCTCGAGTCTCGATATCGCTACCTTCCGTTTCTAAGATCGTTGCTTTTGCCGACTGAGCTACCACCGCTGAATTAAGAGGTTATTTACTATTTAAGAAGAACATAGTTGTTTTGAGGGCAACTTCCAATAAGGCTGACAGAGGTTAATAATGCCTGCAGCCAATTAGATTTGATGAACAGTTTTAAGGATTACTCCAGATATAAGCAATGGATTGCCCACTTTTTGAGAAATATTTTGAATAATTTTGAAAAGAGTTGGTTCCTTGAAGAAGTTCAAGAATTTTTTTTTTGTTCATCTACACTCAATATATTTTAAAATCATTGAATTAAAGAACTGAATAGACAATAGGTAGTCAAATTGATATATAATACTGTGGCAGGTTTGTACTGCTTATATGCATTTTTTTTTTTTTTAAATTTTTGCATAAAATATTCTGTTTGCCTTTTTAAAATATAAAATTTCTTTGGGATTTTAGACTTAATAAGGGTGAGTCAGAAGAATATAGGCATTAAAGAACAATAACAACAATGTTATTGGCAAGCACCTGGAATTCTATTAAAAAACCTGGATTTTTTAGGAAAATATCTATTTTAAAGTAACTTTGGCCACCATTTTATGATATATCATAATCTGGAATTGCTCTTTGAGTTTAACAAAATATTAAGATGTGTAACATTTGTATGTGTTGTAACAGCATTGAAATTACTCATAATATTCACAATATCCAACTGTATAAGAGCATAATCTTTATTAAATAGCTTTAATCTTGCTTGAGTTTGATTAGTCAATTAACCTTTGAATTCATATGTTGCCATATAATCATCATCTTATGAATTGGCTCAATGAATATAGTTATATTTTTCTTTTATTGGTTTGCTAACTAATATTCATTGTTTTCTCTGGGAACTTTGGTCTTTTGATATCATTAAATTTCATACAAAAATTACAGTTTAGGTGCCAGTGATTATTTATATATATATATGATCCCCAAGCCGGGCAAGGTTGATTCAGCCTTTCATACCTTCAGTGGGTAAATGAACTGAGGACCAAGCATGCTTGGGAACTAAACACTGGGGGTTCCGCGTAAGGTTGACCACCTAACCAGAACATATGCTTCACACCCCAGGGCCCTTGGTCATGTAAACGGAGATTGGTACCGTAGGCTCTGGTCCCCTAGGGGCTGTTGCACTGAGGAGTGTGTGTGTATGTATACATATATATACACATACTTTGGGGACAACAAATGTCTTATATTGCTATTTATTTTATTTTACTTTGGTTTTGAAATATTTGTTGATTTTCTTTCCCCTACATTAACAGAGAAAGTTTTCATATTTAAGAAAAAGTTTTCTGTTAAACATTTATTCTTAATATGTAACATGCTACCATAAAATGTCTCTCTGGCTGTGACTTGTTACTATGGAAATGTGGGGTTTACTACTCCAACGCAACTGCATTTTTCTATTTTATTCACACTTTTTGCATATGATACTGATTTATAGAACTCTTCCTGTCATTGAGTACTTTTCAACATGTTCAACTAAAACAAGATGCCAAAAAGATTATATATTTACATTAATCTGCAAAAGTATTGCTTGTATGTCACTTTAAAAGACGAATAAAGTCCCCATTTCTATTTAGAAATATGCCCTCTTTTTTTTTTCTAAATTGGTCCCTGATTAGTTTTTATGGCAAAGGAGTTCAATTTCCAAAATTGTTGTGACATGGTCTGTTAGATCCCCAATTTTAAAATAATAGGTTTAAAAGATTTCAAAATTTAACTTAAGAGCATTGAGAGCACACACTGCAAGAAAATACTGAAAACAAAGCAATGGTTATATACAATTTGGAGGAGTAAAAATAACTTAGGGATAAAAATCCTGGAATCTGACTATGCAATATCAGTTAAAGGTTAATAAACTTTTAAACCAGGGCAAAAAGTATTAAAACTGAACATAACATGGCTTTAATTTATGAATAATTTCAAATCATTGCCAAATTATCTTTCATACTAATCTGGGGTTCTAGTAATCTGGGATTGTGCCTTTTTTTTTTCTTCATAGATTTAAATATTTTTAGTGCAGTACTTACAAACTGTAATTGCATCCAATACTTTAATTCTGCATGCATAATTATGTTCATTTTTCATGTTTATCAATAGTAGATTAATATTTTCACAATGCAACATTTACTTATCCTTCTGCATTTGCTTTAAATTGAAAAATAAACATTTTGTATGACTTATTTAAATTTCTATATTAAAATAATTATAGGGGAAGAATTGATCATAACAAAGTTGTTTTTGTTATGTTGAACAATATAACATTTTGTTTACCACAACAAAATACATTTTTAGAAAATTATATTATGGTAGTACAATCTATCCTGTATTATAATCTTTAATACTAGACAGAATGATTGAATTCTGTCTAAATTTTGTGAGTTTGTTTTAGAATTAATTGACAAAAGAACATTAAAAGGAAAATAAGTTGAACAAATTTGATGTTTGATGATTTTGAATTATGATGTAATTGCAAACCAGTAATGATTAAATATATCTAATTGTAGGTTGTTGGAGTGCTGCAGAGTTTGATTGTAGTGAAGGTTCTTGCATCTCAAACAAGCGACCTCCAAAAGCTGTGAACAATACGACGACAAAATTTTGTTGTTGTATTGGGGACATGTGTAACGTGAATGTATCCGATGGGTTCTTTCCTTCAGACGAAAATGAAGCAAGTAAGTAAATGGATATTATTAAACAATTTAAATTTTGAACAATGCTTATTTTTTAATCAGTTATAAAGTTGTGGGTGCAGACTGAAACATCTAACATTTCGAAATAAAAATTAATCTTGCAAATTGAAACTTTTTGAATATTTCTAAACATTGGCAGCATTCAGCCGTCATTCTGTTAAAGTTTTTGTTTCTTTACTGCTGCCACACAGATATAAGAAAATTATCAAACCTGGTGAAGAAAAAAGAAGATTAAGTATAAAATACAAATAGAACTGTTGAGTATATATTTATATAAAAATTACTTATAAAAAATGCATTAACTACAAATAAATGATCTAAACAAGTCTGTTGTAAGATGTCCTTACTACATTCGAGAGAGTAGGTTTTATGGAACTTGTTTTTAATTATAATAAATAAAAGAAATCTAAACCTATGCCTGTTCTTACTCAGTCCTTATGATCCAGTAGTCTTTAGAAATCAGTTATTGTAAAATTTGAAATATTAAGTCTTTTATATAGTCCTAATTAAAAATAAATATGACTAAAAAATGTAATGAATAGCTAGATGATGTCCAATTTAGTAGGGTGCTGTCTAAAAAGCGGAAGATGGTATTATTAATTTGAACTTTTTTTTTTTTTTTTTTTTTTAAATAAATTTGGAACGTGTAGCATAAAACAGATTCAGGAGTGCTATGAACATCCATATCAGAAGAGCCTTTTCATGCCAAGATTCATTAATGTAAGGCTTTTTTTTTTGGGGGGGGGGAGAGGTTAAAATGTGTAACAAAATTTAATTTAAAAACTTTAACAAATAGAAAAATTTTAAATTTAATGACTTGATTTTTATAGTTAGATTTTAGGCCCATATGTCTATATCAAAATTTATTTTAAAAATATTCATTTGAACAAAATCCAATTAATATAATAATCAATATTCAACATCACTAAGGTTGATAAATTTCTACATTAAAACATCAGTACCAAATATTAAAATTATTAAGGAACATAGCTATATTTGATGGGATATGAAAAAGCATAGATATATTTTACATGTTCTTGAGATTGTGTTCTGCAAATTCTTCAAAAAGTTTATTAAAATCAAACTGCCTTGCTTCTGCTAACATATTGTTATTTATAAGGTACTACTCATTGCTTGTATAATGTTGCAAAAGAAACACTTTTTATAAAAAAAAATCTTATCTTCTGGAATCAAAACACATATTTATTATGCTTACTTTTTTATTCTCTAAAACATTTTAAGAGAAATCTTATGGTTTACTATAGATATTTAAAAACATGGAACCCCCTCAGGTTCAGTCCTTGATTGGGTGCATTTAGACATATCTAGTCCTGGAGGTATTTCAAAAAAACAATGGATTTCAGTGCTGATACCCTATTTATTGGATTGTCATCTGGTTTAGGACAGCAGGAGTTTATACTAGCAATATTAGTAATCTTGGGCAAACTCCTATGAAAAATAAAGGCATTCAGTGGGGTCAAAACTCTCTTGCACAGATACAAAAACAAAAAGAGTTAGTAAAAATTGTGAAATTAGTAGTTTTTAACACTGTTGTTTAATTTAGTAAATACTTCCTTGACTGCCTTAGCCATTTCTAAAAGTAATGTCCACAGCAAAGTCTATAGCAGTTGGAAAGTTTGTGTTTAGTTAAAGAATTTCAAAATTAATGTATGAATTTTATGGTGTAGACATGAGGATAATTCCATTTAATTTTTAATTGTCACTTAATTGTTCTCTTGTGCCACCTAAAATCTTTTTGTATGCCACTAATGACATAAGGTCTTTAGACTGCCGACCACTGGTTTGTTCATTTGTGAGTAGTTTAATTTTACACTCAAACCTGTTTTTGTGCGGTGGATAGGGACTGCATAAAAAAAAGGCGTAAAAAAAGATGTACAAAACTTCACGAATAGCTATAAAATATAGTTTTCGGAACGCAATTATTATTTTTTTAATGCAGTGAATAGGGACCGCATAAAAAAAGTCTCACGTTTAAAATAACTCAAAACCTTACAAAATAACTAGTACATACCTGGAATTACGCCAAACGTTTTGGAATCTGATTTAAAAAATACACTTGCAAACATTTTTAAATATTTTATTTACATATTATGTGATTATTTTACGCATACAAAACTTTTCAAAATGTATAAACATTATCCTTCGCAGTCTGACAATATGCGAACTTTCCTGTGAAAAACTGGTTCGAAATCGCTTTCGTCACTTGAAGATACTATCTCGCACTCGTTTAGAGTTGACTTTTTTTCAGGTACCATATAGTCAGTGATTAGTTTTTGCAACGACTGTTGTTTCACTAGACGCTTGTATGTGTCCCGGTAGCCAGATATGCATGACTGAAACTCCTTTTGGAATTTTAAAGTTCTTTCTGAATTGGCATCGATTGCAAGAAAATGACATTCTAATTTATGACAGTTGGAGTACTGCATAGATTTTATCTGCTGTCATATGATCGGGTTCTTGCCCATCAGTAACATCTGTTATGTAATTTATAATTTCATCTTCCCTTACGGTGTCATCCTGAATCATTTCAACAAGATCATTTTCACTAAAACTATTAAACCCATCTCCGCTGATGTCATTATTGATAACTTCGTCAATTATGTTCAATTTGATTGAAATTTTTTTTATCGCACAAAAAAAGACCGCACAAAAACAGGTTTGAGTGTACTTATAACAACAATGTGGAATTACCATTTTACTTTATCTTTCCATTATTTAAAATATTTAAATCATTTTTTTTTTAGCTCCATTTGTGGAAAATGCTTCATATAATACAGAGACTGTGATAATTGCTGTCACCACCATGTGTTCATTAGTGATCATAATCATTCTTGCTGCCTGTTTTGCATACCATATGTGTTCAACCTCCCAAAAACCTAGTCCTGATTCAGTGTGTTTGATGGAGCCTCCATTGCCACCATCTCCAACTTTCAATTTAGACAGTCTGAAGATTGCTGAGAGTATTGGTCGTGGACGATATGGCCATGTTTTTCGTGGTACTCTATATAATCAGTCTGTTGCAGTTAAAATATTTTCATCACAGCATCGCCAAAATTATGTCAATGAGAGATATATCTATTGTCTTCCTTTTATGGATCATTTGTGCCTTCCGAAGCTAATTGGTAAGTTTGTTCAGTTTTAGTTAATGCCTACTAGACTTTTTTTCTGTTGTTTAAAACAAGAATTTTTAAATATCCTTGGACAGTAGCCTGTTTTTTACTATATACGTTTTAAAAATTTCTCTGCCTCATAAGTTTATCCAATTCAAGCTATGAAATAATTTTGATTTAAATTGTTACTAGTGATGCATTACTTCTTATAACATTTGATTGTTGAAAAAGGGGGTTAAGACATCATGAAATAATAACATTTGCACAGTATTAGCTGTGAAATTGCTTTCATACCAGTTTATTGTGAATGATTTCTAATACTCATCATTATTATCAAATCACATAAGAAATGAGCTTTCAAAATCACTGGTTATTTACAGATTTGAAATCCAACATGGTACTTATTTCTAATACTATCATACTTGAGATATGAACAAGGGAAAGTACTCCTTTTCTTGTTGAAGCATACTAATTGTCCATTATACTTGTTATTAAGACATGAATTTAGATGAACTGTAATGCAAAATTTAAATTTTAAATGATTTTCTGATTGCAAAACCATGAATAATTATTTGTAAAATATTAATTTCTTTTGTAAGTAAACAACTGACCCCTATACTTTTAAATTCCTTCCCCTCACCTTAAACTAATCACAACCCTCCTTGAAGGTTAGAGGATTCATTGATAAGTGGTAAATTATGGTTTAAAATTTTTAAACTAGGCCATCAACAAGCACTTAACTTTTAGGGGTGCCAAAAAGGTATCTTGTCCTGAACACCAGTTGTGCTTTCTATACATTTTACTAGTTTGGTAAAATTATTACACCAGTAAGAATTTTCATAAATTTTGTGGTTTTCTCAGTTTAAAATTTTTGTAAATTTTATTTATTTCTTGACGCTCTATAATAATCGTTTTATCCTTTTTCTGTGTTTTTCAAAAACTTATTACAGGGTTCCCATGGTCCTTAAAAGTCCTTAAGAACTCCTTAATTTTAGTTTTCATTTTCAAAGGCCCTTAAAATTACTTAATTTTTTTCAAAGGTCCTTAAAAACTCCTTTTAAATTGGAACGTGATCAATTTCTCCATCGACGAGATCTGCTGTCGTCATGTGATTTCCTATCAGTTTTCTTATATGACACTTTTTTCTTAGTTACTTATTTGACAAATAAATGTTTCGTATACTTAAAAGGTTTAAAGTATAAAGTTAGTTGCCCTTTCCTAATAACTAACAGTCATGCAGATTTTAATTAAACGAAGCATGGAGGATGGGGGTTTGTAGATATTTCAGTTACTTATGGAAGTTTAATTTTCGTTGCATTGAATGTAATAGAAAAGTCAAACTTTCTTCTTTCCCAAGCAACGTCGGGTATAATCAGCTAGTATATATATATATATATATATATATATATATATATATATATATATATATATATATATATATATATAATATGAAATGACTGATATATATATCAGTCATTTTTAAACCCTCAAAAAGTACTGTTTATAATGTTTTTTTTTATTCATAGTGTTTCTTATGTGGTTCATAATCATTAAAATTTTTTTCCTCAGGAAATAGGGTTTATGTTGTTATGTCATGTATTTCAAGTACGTCCTTATAAAAAGTTACTTTGAAAGTCCTTAAAAAGTCCTTAATGTTTGTTCTGGGAAAAGAACGGGAACCCTGTATTAACCTTTGCTAACATTCTACTGATTTTATTACTTTTTGGTCAACAACAGCATTGACATGAAGGACCTATACCTTCAAATAAAGCATTATATTTAAAAAAAATTAATATTTCATTCTTGATATTAGTTAAATGATGTAATTCAGTTATCCTCCCAATAAAAAAGGGTAATAAAATAGGATTGTTCCCTGCCAAAATCTGGTAAAGAAAAGTATCACTGAGTTTGATTGATTTCTTAAAATTCTTATGTTTCACTTTATAAACTGATATAGCTGAAGCTCTAAATTCAGATTTATAACTAAAGATTTAGTTTTTTTTTAAAATTCAAATTTATAATTAAATTTTTATTTTCTTTTTTCTGCAGGTAGTTTTTAAAATTTGATGTTTATTTTAATTTTTAAAATCTGCATTATTTGTTAAGATGCATGCAAATTAATCCATCAAATTGAATAAAAATTTAAGGATATGTATGTTATTTGGAATTATTTCCCTAATTTAATAACTAATTGATTGCTGAATAACATAGTTTTAGAGCTCTTATATTCTGATGCATAATTAACGTAACCATTCATTTTTTGACTCAAAATGGGATGGTGGTTTATTTAGGTCAAATCATAGGTAGTCAATGAAAAAACAACACTTTTTTTAAAGTTATTTATTCAGAAAAAGCTAGTTGGCTTAAAAGTTACAAATCGCAAAATATAGGTACCCAAAATGTTTAGTTATATTTATCAGAAGAACAAACTTGTTTTAATATAGCTGGTGACGATTTCAAGTAAGAATGAAACTCTTGGCACATTTTTTTTTTATATTCATCTTAATTATCAACATCGCTTTTATAACTGAAATTTGTAACTGGGTTTTCTCAGATGTCCACAATTTGTTCATAATAGAAAATACTCTTTCTACTGGAGCATTTGTAGCAACATAAAATATATTCAATTACAAATAGAAAAGTTTTTATGCTGAAGATTGTTGGCATGAAAGTATTTGAATACTTCCACCCAACAGGTTTCCATGGAATTATTTAAATTATTCCATTCCGTTATTTTTTTGAGATGTAATATAATTAGAAATTAATGAAAATTCATCAAAAACTTCAGTATGTTTATTACAGTCAATATATTGCTTTTCAATTAATACATCCAGTCTGAAAAAAAGGCCAGTTCATTTATGATCATGCCACCTGCTATAATTTCGTTTTAAAAAAACATTTTTTGTAATGTTTTATTATTTTAAATTTTCTTGTCTTAAAATTGGTAATATCAATCACCACATCTTAAATAAATTGGCCTGAAAAAGCCGTATGAAAATATTTACAGTAAACACTAACACTTTTTTAATTAGAAATCGCGCATAAATTTTCTTGCGGTTTCAGAAAATGGGACAATTTTGCATCCCATAGTCCATTTTGGGACTCGTAATTGTAAAAAGGGACAGTCCCGTTCAAAACAGGATGTCTGGTCACATTATGCATAACCCTAGTTGCTTCAGTAACAAAACATATCTGTAGGAATTTCATTAGATGTTTTATCAAGGATTCATGATAAAATAAGTATTGGAAGTACAAATGAAAGATTTGGTGTTTGTAGTTTAATACTTTAAAAACAATTTAGCTTATATTTCATATTTAAATGAACCATTTGTACATTTTATTTCTTATATTATATTTTTTAAATTGCATTTAATTATGTAGTTATGAAAATACTAAGAAGCTTTTAAGGAAAGTATTTAGTCAGAATGCATCCTTTATGTAAACATAACATTTGCTTCTAAGTTATTGTAGTTTTATGTCTTTATAATTTCAATTGAAATTAAAGTGATTTACTGTTTGCAGGGGCAGAAGAGCGTACTGGCGTAGATGAGAGACCTGAATATTTGCTTGTTCTTTCTTATGCTCCAAATGGCTGTTTACAAGATTACTTAACTAATAATACAATAGATTGGTCTTGGTTTTGTAAAATGGCTCAAAGTATTACTCAAGGACTTGCTCATTTACATATGGAAATTCGAAAAGAAGGTATAATCATTTTATATTTAATCTGAATTTAATTTCAATACAGGAAACTATTTATTACTTTTTCCTTACTCTCATTTATAAATATTTTAAATTCATATGTATTTTAGTGTATAGTTTAATGACATTAAAATTTCATATTACAGATATATAATAAATATATGTTATATTAAATTACATAATATAATGTAGTATTTTATATATAATATGTGATTCTATTTTTTTAAAATTTATGCTCATCTGTATATATGTTAATAACTTTATATTAGTGTCTTGTACAGTATTAATATGTAATAAAAATTTGTTAAATTTTAATTGGATATTACCTTTTTAGTTGAAATAATGACAAATATTTTTGATTTTAATTTCTTAATATCATCTAATATCACTTTTACTATCTAATTTTTTAATATTTGTGGGTTCATATCTTTCTGTGGAAGCTATGCATTTAAAGAGTTGATGGAAAATTTAAACCAAGATGGTTATCAACCCTAGTTGAATTTAAAAAAAAAAAAAAAAAAAGCTGAGAATTTGTTTCAGTAAAATATAGCACTAATAGATGTACATGCTCATATTTTGAACCTTTTATCACAGTTAGTTAATATTTATACTAGCCATTTTGCACCCAGCCTGCAGTCTAGGTAATTAAAATTCACAAATTAACGTTATATTTATTTTGACATTTAAATTAATTTTGAGATATTACATATCATAATGTTCAGCAACTTAAACTATTTCAAAACCAAATCAACTGATTTTCATAAAATAACACATTTTATTTAAATTTAATGCTCTAATGCTTTTTGTAAATTTAAACAACCTAAAATAAATGTGCTCTATATGGTGATATTTTGCAATTAATGCTTGCTCTTTGCAAAAAATAGATATGACTAAATTTTTGGTAAGATAATTAAAGAATTAAAATATTTATCTAAATTATTAACCATGTGACATAATGTGATAAAAATGTTAAATACATATGCACCATTGGGCAAAGGTGCTTTATTGAAGAATGCATTCAAATCTCAACTGAGGCTATAACATAAGCTAAAAAAAAAAAAAAAAAAACATCCAAATTGAATATGAATAATTGATGCTACAATATACTTGCATTGCAGTACTTAGACTTTGTAAAAGTAAAGCTTAGCTCCTTTTTGTAATATATTATTTTTACAAATAATTTTTACTCCCCCACCTCGTTTACCTTGTAACTTTTATTTTTTAAGAATAGGTGCCACATAGCTTCTCTGCACGCAAGAAAAATGCAGTGCTGGCACTATATATATATATATATATATATATATATATATATATATATATAGATATAGATATATATATATATATAATATATATAGATATATATATATATATATATATACATATATATTTATATAGATATAGATATAGATATAGATATATATATATATATATATATATATATATATATATATATATATATATATAAGCATGTATGCATACATACTCTAGAATTTAAATATACATCAAAGCAACATTTGGGTTGTGTAACACTATGAAGATTGTGTTATTATTAAGTGCTACAAATTAGTAAGTGATGAATGTTGGAGGGTATATAAAATTAGGTATGAATTTCTATCTTGATACTGTGTTTTATATCTTGATTTATTTACTGTAGTAAAATTCATATTAGATCTCAAATATTAATTTTTATTTTAATTTATATCCTGTGTTTTAGTGCTTCAATACTGATTTTTTCTTCCTTTACTTTTTTTTAAAGATAAGATTAAAATGTGTGTTGTACATAGAGATTTGACATCCCGCAATATCCTTATAAAAAGTGATGGTAGCTGCATGTTATGTGATTTTGAATTTGCTATTTGTGTGTCTGGTTCGAAATATTATGTTAATGGAGAAGAACAAGTTGCTGAATCTACATCTTTGATGGATGTAAGCTTTTTACTTATCTCTTTATATTTCTTTATTGTAATCATTTTTGAAATTTGTCTCTGTTACAATTAAAAATTTTTTTTATTAAATTTTATCAGAGTTAAGTGATTAAAATTATATGCTAAGGTGTAAGAACCATTTTTAACCTATGCTAATTTAAGCAGCTCAAAATATTGATTAAATTATAAAAGATTTCTTTAATCCATTAATGCCTAGTTTCCCTTTTTAGGTCCCTTTTATATTTAAAAATGATTTGCAGATCATTTATGTACTTTTAATTTACTAAACGCTATTAATGCAAAAATTTAGGTTGTTAGAGTAATATTTTGTTGTATATTTAAAAAATTAAGACCTCCCATATATATGTTTAAAGTTTGTTTTCATATTGATTGCATCTAAAAGTTATTAAATAATTGTTAATTATTACTGATGTTTCATTCGTTTTGTTGTTGTTGTTACTAAGCATGAAAATTTAACTTTCATCTAATGCATTATACTAAACCATAATAACAATCTAAGTAAAATTATAAAATTTCTTTACACTGTTCAATACCAGGTAATCAACAGAAGTGAATAAATTGCATAATTTAGGGGAAAAAATTACTTAAAGAAAATAAGTATTTGTGTATTGTATTGATATCATAAGTTATTATCATACCTAATGATACCTTAAATGTAATTATGCCTTTTTACTTCTAGGTTGGAACTTTACGTTACATGGCTCCAGAAGTTTTAGAAGGAGCTGTAAATTTAAGGGACTGTGAATCTTCTTTAAAACAGATAGATGTGTACGCTTTAGGTCTAATATTATGGGAATTAGCTACTAGATGTACTGAACTTTTTCAAGGTAAACCTCAGATTTTTTTTTTTTTTTTTTAAATGAAGGGAAATTTTTTAATCTGTTTAGTGTTTTGTTTTTGTACATGAATCATAATTCAAAGTATAACTGGACTTTTTCTCCCTTTGGCAGAATACTGTTTTGACTTTTGATATAACTTTTGCTGTCTTGTTTTTCACATTATACTAAGCTGTTATGGTTAATTTAAATCATAGCAATTAAAATGGGGCAGAAATGGGAAAGAAATTATATATACATGCCTTTTTCATAAAGAATATTTGGAGAGTATTTGGATCAATAAGTAGTTTTTAAAAGTAGTATAATTTTGATTCGATATGGCTAATTACACAACTGTACTTACATTGTTACTAGTTGTGTGGATTCTGATACCATATCTAGTGTAGCTCTCTGCAATTTTGTTAAACAGTAGGTTCCAGGCTAATTAACCCATATGTTGCCTAGCTTGAAACATTCTGAACACACTAAGCCATATGCATACATGTTAACTTGAACAATTTGGCTGTACACTGTATCTATTTTAATTATTAAAATATTGTATTTTTTTATATTAAAATTGCAAAGTTTTTAATTTCAAATAGATCTTGTATTGAATGTCGTTTCAAAATAATGAAATAAATCAGTCACATAACCAGTGAAAAAAAGGAAGGGTAATTGCTGTGAAGATAATTTATTTCATTCCTATATTTCATAAAGGAAAATTCCCACTTTTGGTTATATATTTATCTCTCTAAAATTCAATAGTTTTCATTTTTTTGTCTCTTCTACCAAAAAAAAAAAAAAACTAAATAAAGCTTTAAAGGTTTTCTGTAACAGTTTAATTTTACATTCCAAGAGTCTTTTATAAGCCAATAAACTTCCAGGCTAAATATATATTTCATGCACTTAGTTTGCAAAACTGTGGTTTTCAATAATAACAATGTAACAATTCTCAGCATGTACAATGATATTTAATGTTGTTAGATATGCATACATAATGACATCTATAAGAGACTTCCACTTGAGTAAAATAAAAGTTTTAAATACAGTACTAAAATCAGAAATATTTTGCAAGACACCAGAAAAGTTGAATAACATGATAGTAATTTTTTTCTAATTTTTAAAATTTACTGCCATTTTTTAATTAACATAAAATAATTAAATATAAATGATTTACACAAGTTTTTGATTGGTTTGTAGTGTTATTTATCTTTAAAATTTTTATCTAGTGTCAGATCTGATCTTTAAATGTGCTGTATAAAATAAAGTTAAATACCATAAATCATTCCCATTCATTTTTATGCCTACTTCTAAAATCATTGAAGAATAATAACTTCTAAAAAGTATCTGTATCTAGGTTATATATGCATATCATAAAAGGCTGTTGCTAGAGGGGGGGGGGTATGAAACCCCAAACGATGAAACTAAATCTTATATTTATTTGAAATGAAGGGCACAATAGCATTCTAAGGCAGCAAGTAGTCTAAAAGGCAGATACTGTAGAGCAGGATCTTTATGCTTCGAAATCTCCATAAAAATATTTTTTTTCAAATTTCCTCTTGTTTTAATTTTTTTTGAATAGATAGAATACCAGGTATGTTTTAAATAACAAAAACTATATTACAAAAAAATTGAAAGCTACAATAAATTCAGTAATGACAAGATTCAACTATAACCTATATGTACATGTATATTTTATTTTTATATTGCATTCTTTTTAATCCTTTAATTCATTTACATCTACCAATAGTGCACAATTTTCACTGTATTTAGCGTAATTTTTGTTGTTATGACATGAAATTTTTAATTGTTTATTATCAGCACATTAAAGCTTTAGCTCTAGCTGATATTAGTTGGAAGTTTTATTGGGTATGCTTAAACTTTATTAAACTTTTTAAGATGTCATTTAAGGGATATGTGGTTTACAGATTTAATAAAAACTCTAAAATAATAATAAAAGGTATTTTATTTCATAAAAGTTTTTTTTTTTTACATTTTGGCACCTTTTCTGGCAATAGCCTATGTTTTCTAGGCTGAAAATCACATATGACCTATAAGTTATTAATATTTTGGCAATTTTTAAAAGTTTTTTTGGTATAGTAAGTTTTTAACACTGATAATTCTTGATACTTTTTTTATAGGGGGGGGGGTTAAATTTTGATTCAATTGTATAAACTGTTAAATTTTTTAAAATCTCTCTTAGGTGTTGAAGTGCCAGAATACAAAGCGCCATTTGTTGCTGAGATTGGAAACCATCCTACAATGGAGCAAATGCAAGTTTTAGTTGCAAAACATAAAGCTCGCCCACTTTTTCCTGATATATGGAAAGATACTAATCCAGTAAGATTATTTTATTTAATGTATAATATGGGAGAAAAATATGTCAGAATATTTTAAATTCTTATTGTTTGAGTTTCGATTACTTACTACCTGTTTGAGTTTTCAAGAATTAATGTAGTTTTGGTAAATATAGCATTAAATTTTTGCTTGCAAACCATACAAATTTAGCTTAATCTCTTATTTTAAATTTTTCTATAATTTTGTTCAATATTAGAACTTGCTGAAATAAATATTTTTTAGCTCAAAAATTATGTATTTGTAATAAATATTTGGACAAAATTGGTCAATTGAAGACATACTGTAGAATATTTAGTTACATAAAATAGGAAAAGTTTTGATGAAAGGTCTTTTTTCCTTTTTTTGTCATTAACCATAAAAACCACATTAAAACAATGTGATCTTTTCATTAAATTTGATTGTGTGAAAATGGCTATTCTGTTTCTTTATGCACTACTTGTTGTGTAAAATAACCACAATAGTAATGTAATGATGAGTTTGCAATACTGTTATAAATTGTCTATATGTAAAAACATTACTTTCTGAATGTTAATTGGTTTAGTAGTCAAATGGATTGGCTCATCAGTAAGCTTCTTTATATGTTTTTTCCATTTGGGAACAATGTCTTTAATTAAAGAAAGTTTGAGAATGTTATAGAAAAGGTATTTTTCAAAATGTACATGATCTACCTCAAATTTAAATAGAGGCCGTTCCCAATCGAGTTAGTGATTGAGATCAAGGAGTGATAAATTGTGAAAGTTGTTGCTTATCAAACTTATTAATAACAATAAGTTAATCAGTTTAGCATAGTGCTTTAATAGATACTGTGGGTTATAAGCAAAATTTTGCTATTTGTTGCTTGGAATACAGATATTTTGAATTTTAAGAATTTTAGTATATAGTTTTTTAAAGTTTCATGATTATGATGTGTGATTACTCAGCTGGAACCCATATCATGCAATAGTACTTTTGCATGTTTTAAAAGTTTATTATTGTATATTGTCTAATAACTGCTTGTGAAATCTTGCATTCTGTGTAATTCATATCTGTAAGTATGAAAGAAAGTCAAGAATTTACTAAAAAGATTAAATATTAAAATTTATTAAAATTCTTTAAAATAACAGTGTTATGAATTGCATTTTGCCATGATAGTAATTTTAAAACATTTTGCCATGTAGTTAAATACTTAGATTTCCATTTAAGATGGTTTCTTTAATTCAGATATCTCTTTTTGGTCCTATGCTGTGTTACTTAAATTAATGTTTATCTAATAGGTAATGATTGAAATTACTTTTGATAGTAATAATAATTTGAATGACATCACCCAAAAGAGGAGCTGAAAATAGGGTCCTGAGTTAGCATCCTGGCAACACAGACTTTCAGTTGTAATTCATGAACAAAGTGCTAAATGATTACCAAATGGGTCGAGTACAGGTTTTCAGTACCAGAGTTCATGGATTTGAATCATACTGCTGTCATGGAGTGTAACCATTCAAAATCAGCTTTAAGCAGTAGGTCCCAGTATCATTAGTCCTCAAGTAGCAAAACAGCAGGCCATAGTGTTCTAAACCATCATGATTGAACCATGTTAGACATATAATTGGACCATGTTAGACAAAAATACGAAGATTTACCCCTAGAGTAATTTTTTTTAAATGCCACTATTTTTACCAAAAGGGACAAAATGCTTCCACTTTTATACTCATGGGTATGTACTACCTTTCTTCAAAAACACTCAGTGCAGTACTTTAACTTTAGTATGCTATGAGTAGATGGTACTCTACAATGTTTTATCTACATACTCATGTAATTATAGTCGCAAAAGGTCAGGAAATTGTTAATTTTTTAATTTTTAACTTGCTTGTTGTTTTGGATTTTATAGTCTTTTTTAGCACCTAATTTAGGTACCAGATAGTGAGTGAATTTTTTATAAAGTATGGTGGTAAGTGAATTCAGAGAAACTTTCAAAGCTGCCTTTTATTCTGAGTAGAAGTTCATACTTTTATATTAACTGTACCAATGACTATACTGCATACCCGATTTTTATATTTTGTTCCTAATTTCTCTTAAATATAATCTTTAATAATTTAGGCAATTCGAGCTCTTAAAGAAACAATAGAAGATTGTTGGGATCAAGATGCAGAAGCTCGATTAACTGCACTATGTGTTGAGGAGCGATTAATTGAACTGCCTGTTTTATGGGATCGTTATAAAGGTATTTTAGTATATAATTTAACTTATTTGTTTTTTGAATTACTTTTTTCATGGATTGTAATTATTAGGGTAGGAAATAAACTTAGGATATTTTCATATGAGCACATTTTAATAAAAGCTTGAAATTTTTTCAGTTGGATTTCAAGGTACAGGTAGAATACTACCTTTCAGTGTCAGTCATTAGGGTTAAATATTGGTATGGATGTCTGAATTGGCTTTAAGAAGTAGTTCTTAGTCCAATTAACCTTGCATGTTACAAAAGTGGACTAGTATTCCAAACTAAATCAGCATATTATGCATAATGTACAGAACAATACTGTCTTTAATATCCAAATCCATGGGGGTTCAATTCTACTGCTGGCATGGATCTGTAAAATCTCTATTTTATTAGTCTGTGTACTTTTATATTCAAAAACTTTATCAGATTATCTGTAAAATTTAGGGTTTCTGGTTTAATTTTTAGATCAAGAAGTTTTATAGTTTTTGCTATTGTGAAAGTCAACAAAACTCTAGAGATTTTACTTATTAAAATGTGACTCTAATCTTTGTTATGATTAAAAAAATTCAACCTGAATTCGTAAGGCCGATAAAGCTTCCCCCAGTTTCTTTAAAATCGTATCTACTTCCTCACCTGAGGTTTATTTTGAATAAAATTTTTAAATAGGATGCTACTTATTTTTAATTCATAAATAATGTCAGACTGCTGATTTTAAACAAAATTTGCCTTATTATCTTTTAGAAATTTCAATTGTATATTTGAAAAAAGGCTATTAATATGTTTAAAGCTAATAAATTCATATATAAACTTACCAAAAAAATATCAGTTTTGTAAATATGCTTCAAATTTTGGAATATTGGGGGAAAAAAACCAAATTTTTTTCGTAGTAATTAAGGCTTGGTAAATCATAGTTTGATTATTTTAGCCTATTTTATTGAATTTGTTGTTAAATGAATGTTCAGTTTGAAATTTAGGTTAATTTTGTGTTTCTCCAGAATTTTATTGAAAATATTAGCTGTTACATATAACGAATGCCTAAAGATTTTGTCAATTGAACTAACTTTTAGTTATTTTCCTTGAGAAAGAAAAGTTCCAATCAACTTTTATACATTACCAGTACTTGTGTCACAAAACTCAACAAGTCAACAAGCCAACCAAAGTTTTGTAAAAAGTTTTTTAATCAAGCCAATTTTTAAAATGAATTAATAATGTCAACTTTAGATGGTATTTTCTTATGTTCAGTAAAACTGCCTTTTAAAATTTTATATTTTAATTTTTTAGTTTTGCTAACGTTTGTAGTTTTTAGTTTATAAACCTTTAAAGATAACATTTTATAACCTAGGCTTCTTTAATTTTCAATCATTCTGATGAAGTGACAATATTTTGGTACTCTTTGTTTGATCAGGATAATTTAGTTTCATTTCTTCTATTGAGAAACTTGCATTTTCTCCAATTAAGTTAAAGTATAATGGACTGAAATATGCAGTTCAGTACTGCTACATTTACTGATTCATAATCCCAGAAAAATTGTTTTATTTTAACATTTTATATTAAAGTATAGAAGCTAGAATATAAATAGTAAAAACTATTTGTAGATGTTATAAAGTACCTTAAAGGATATGGACTCTGTATGTACAAAGTCTTTAAAACAATCAGTGAAGACTACAAAAAATAATTTATTAATTCTGTAGATTGGGAGATGTTTTATTTGGTTATTTTGAGATTTTTACTTAAAATATGTAAAGAAATTTTGTGTAATTTGACAATTTTTTTTCTATAATGGACAATAATTAGTAATTTATGTCATTAAGTTATTGTGCTCCCTCTCTATTATACTCCATTCTTAATAAAAGTTATTCTAAAAAAGTGTAATGTGATTATCTTATATCTACTTTTATATCTGTATTACTTCTAACTGCAATTTTTAATTACTGAGTTTTTATTTTTTTTAGGTATTTTGGCAAATTTGTTTTAACAAGATTTATTTTATTCCTCTTATTTAAAATGTAGTTATACATAAAGATTAAAAATATATTTGCTTATTTATTTTTATTAAAAAAAAAAAAACCCTTATTGGACATGTTATTGACCGTTTTATTTGGCATCTTCAGTTGTCTTGAATGTTTGTTGTTGGTACACTTAATACTGAATATTATCAAATGTTTCCATAACTTACCTCATTTTGAAATATTTAAATTTTACTATTAAGGCATAACAATTTTTTTCTTTCTAGTAAAAACAAGTTTTTGGCTAATTGTAAAATTTAATAAGACTGTTGTATCATAAATTTCCTTTTTTAAAGATTGGTTTACTTGTATTTCAGCTGGAACTGCAATTCAAGGAGTTAGTCCTACTGTAAATCCAACAACTTCTCAGTCCCGGGCTTTAACTACCAGTACTGTTCAAACATCATCAAATGGATGGTACAGGGGTTCAACTTTTGAAATGCCAGTCATGCGAAGCAACTCTGATGCTCTAAGTCCAACAAATTGGGCTTCAGATAGTCGTTACAGTGGTGATTTTAGTATGTCTGAAAACACAGCTGAAACTAGTGTCACGATGTCCCCCACTGAACTTACTCCTAAATCATGCCCTAGCAACTCTAGTAGTAATGGATATAATTTAAAAAATTTAGCTACTAATAATAATGTTACAACTGGTTTAAAAGTTACTGTGCCATTGCAGCCATATCAAGGTAAAAATCCTATTATGGAGCGAAATTTAATTATGGAATCTGATGAAGATGTTACTGTTAGTGGCAATTCATTGGTGGAGAGAGGTGACAAGTTTAGCACTCGAAATAATTCAGCAAATAGTTTTAATTTGGATGCTGACTTATTTAATACATTACAGACTGGTGAAGCTTCTGAAAGCAATGCTCTTGTTCCCAACGATGTTTTAAGCCATTCTACAAGAGCTGTAAACCCTATACCTTACTTACAAAATGCAGTTCATACAGTGAGCACAATGCCTAAGCAACCCAATGTTCCTGGCAATGGTCATTCGTTACAGATGGCTAATGGCCATGGCTGTGTGAAAGATGCTAAAAGTGGGAATAAAAAGCATCCCAAAGAAGAGAAAGGTATCATGGTAGGATTTAAAAATTTCTTTAAATTTCCCCGAAGTTCATCTCAAGCTGAATCTGCTCCAACTGTTCCAAAATCAATGGAAGTACCAACAGTTCCCAAAGCTCTTAATCCACCTCCTACAGTCAATGTGCCGAAACTGCATAATATGCATAGTACTGTTCCAAAGCCTTTAGGTATTACAAATTTAACCAAAACACAAAGTATGGACACTGAGGTTTATATTATGGACCCAAATGATGAATTTAGTATGACTCAGACAGTGGTGAGACCTGTGGCTAACAGGCAAGTATATTGTCAAACTGTGCCGACTGAAGATACATGTGTTAAAAGTAGTTTTGAAGCTGACAGAAGTAAAAGGTCATCTTATCAAAATGGATTTGTTCAAAGCCAGACACACCCTCAGTTGTGTTCTGACAATAATCCTAAGATGAAAAGACCAAACACATTACCAATAGCAAAGTTAGAGAGTTATGAAAGTGCTGCAGCAGCACTAGTGCCCAGTCCTGTGAAAATAGCATCTTCAGGCAGTGAGTCGAATATCAGTGGTCGCCATGAAAGTTCCACAAATAATACTGCTGATGAAAACTCTGAAACCATTTCTAATCAGTCTAAAAATACACGTTTTTCTCTATATGATGATCGAATAATGACTTCTAATACACAATTGTATCAGCAAATTCAAAATACCCCATGCAAATTAGGATCACCTCATATTTCTGCATCTGTTCCATTATCCATTGATTCATTGTGCGAATCTGAAGTGATTAGTTTTCATGAGACATTTCAACCAAGAAATTCTCAAACAAGAGTTTATGATAAACAATAATGATAACTGTAACTAAACATTTTGCATAAACTTTTATATCAGTTTCTTTGCTAGCATTGTTTGTACTGGTAAGCTTTTTAGATGGATCAGTTCCCCTTTAGTCTTTACCAGGACATCAATGACATTTCCTGTGATTTTTGAAGACATTTTTTTTGAATTAATGAAGTTTCCTAATGTAGGGAGGAAGGCATTATAATTTACATTTCATGTTTCAGTACAATATCTAAAACTTAATGGTTTTTACTAATGTCTAAATGTATGGAAACAGAGAGGGTGGTCACATATTTTAAGCCATTAGCAACAATATTTTCCCCATTGTTGCAGAAAACATTGACTAGATTATTATTATTATTTTAAGTATCTAAAAATCTTGAAATTTAATAAATATTTATGATAGTCTTCTATGCAAATGTGGACTTTTCTAGTACTAAGCTCTACAGGTGATTTCTAAATAGGCATTTAATGAAAACACAGCTCTGAAAGTGAACTGAAAGTATTTTTTATGTAGCTTGCATTTCTCAATGTTTTAACATCTACCATTTTTAAAATGTTTTTTAAATTTGTTGAACATAAGTTTTTTTAACTTATATATTTTTTATTTAACTTTTTAGCGATATTTTTAACATTTAAGTTACTCTTTTTATTTTTTTACTTGAAATGTTAAAAGGAACTGTTAGGAGAATAACTATTATCTTTCATGTCTTTTATTAATATATAATGAGTACTTATAAAAGTTTCTTAAAAACTTTTATAAAAGTCTGCATCATTTCTTTATTTTTTCATTTTCATTGAGCTATCCTCAACATGTAATTGTGAGCATTATTTCTGTTTTAGGGTAAATTTATATATAAATTTCAGTTAAATCTTTTATGCTTTTGTGCTATATGATACTTCTTGGTACAAAGATGGTTAAGAAAATTCTCATATAGGTGCATAGGCATATTTTTTAAATTCGTAGGAGGAAAATTTTGCTTCATTAGCAGAAAATAATTTTATTTTTAATAGAAATGTATGATAGACTGATATATAATGATTAATTTTTTTTAATCGTAAGAATAAAGTTTCCAAAAACTTTCATTTTTCATTAAGTCTGAAATTAAAAAAAAAAAAAGTATTAATTTTGCAAGAAATTACTCTTTTGAGAACCCCTTTTTATCTTCTTAATTTTCTTTTTCTCATGTGGCACATGAGACTGCCAGCCTATTCCTCCATCTCCACAGGTAATGTTACAGTGGCTATAAAATGGATTAATTTGTTTAAATTTTTGTGCGCTATATTTTATTTTGTACCTTATTTATGAAATAAAATACTTTTGAAATCATGTATTTAACGAGTAAGATAAAAAAAAATGTTAGAGCTTTTCCCATTAAATTGAAACATGGTGCACAGAACCCACTACAGGTGTATAAAAATGCTTTTTTTATATTGCAGTTTTAGTAAATGTTACTATATGATACATATTCTAAATTAGTATAATTTTATAGATATGTATACTTTTTTTGCCAAACTCAACTTTCAGGTTAAAAGATAACTTGTTAATACACAAATTAAATAAGCAGTTGAGGATATACGTTAACATATGTATATTGTAACAAAATATATACATGGATTATATGAAGAGGAATTAGCCATAACAAAACCTTTTCAAGGTAGTCTAAGCAATGACAAAAGGAAACATCTATTAGTTGTTGACTGTATTTTTTGGCTTGAAGTTTCTATATTCTTCAATGAAGCTCTCATATAGTCATAATTTTCAAATTGTACTTTCATGATATTTATTAAAATAATTTATAAAAATTTTTTATTTTCTGCTCATATGCAAAAAATATTTTATAGAGTTCAAATTACTCTGATAGTAATAAATACAAAGATGTGAGAATAATTTCTTTAAGTTTTTTTAATTAAGAAAATCATGTAATGAAATGGACTCAATTTTATTTAATTTGTGAAATTTAAAATATTTGTAATAAGACCTGTTGCATTATTTCAGATTTTTTCCCCTTTAATCTTTCAGTCACTTTTAGGGCTCTAAATCCTGTTTGTCAATAGAATACTATAAATACTTATTGTAGTTCAGCAAACATTTATATTTGTTATTGTTTGTAAACTTGTCTCCACAATTAGAAACTGCAGCTTTCGACTTGCATGTAAATAGGTAGAAAAACATGTGACACTCATTTATTGTGTTCATAGCTAGACTTTAAGTAAAGTGTTTCTTGTAATTAAAGATGCATGAAAAATAATTTTGTTATGAAATTTACATTGTTGCAAATGCCTTTAGTTTCGGTGATGCACAGATTGTTTTCTTTAAAAGTGAGAGTTCCTGTAGCTGGGAAAATATTTATATGTGGAATTTATTTTCATGTGTACAAAATATTTTCTTTAACTTGTATGTTATTCTATGCTTCACTCTTGCTTGGTGCCAAAGTGTAAAAACTGTGTGGTGTATACATTTATTACACAATTTTGTTGAAATTTTATATTTTAAGCAAAAGAATCTATAAGACATATTTGCTAACCTATATGTTTTTGCTGTGCACTGTACAGATTTTAACCACACTATAAGATTGTACATTTATGTGCAACTATACATAACTTTAAGAGTATTTTAAAAGTAGCTTAAAGTGGACTGTTTGATTATAAAATATAGGAAATCTTTTGCAAAACCAGAAAAAAGAATGATTATGCAAAGATCTTTAGTAAAAATTCTATATTTAAATCCTCTTTAAGTGGCTTGGAAAGATACTTAATTAAAATTGAAGTCGTAAACTGTTTTTTCTGGTCTATAAGATAATTTTTTTTAATTAAAATTGAAAAATATTTATATTTCTAATAATACATTCTTAACTAAAAGTTGTCTCAGATGTTGAGTTTTATGCAATCACTGAGTATGTGAAATAAATCATGATTTATGCTTCATGCAATTGTGTGTTTAAAATTGAATTATTTCTCAATATATTTATGTCACTTACACACACAAGAGAAAAAATAATTCAAACACTAAATATGTAATTCTGATTTTGAATGTCTTGTTGAAATGTTTTGTTTTAAGATCTATAAATATGTCTGTAATAGTTTCATTGTTCATTTTACACTATTGGTGCACAAAATCGTAAGATTTTCACAAATGGCATGTTGGTAAGCATGCATAAGTCTGCTTATAATAGGTTAATTTTTTTAACTTATAAAAATTGTATAAATAGAAATTTGGAGCTTGTTACAAGTGTCAGGATGATTTAAGTTTAACTGTAAGAATACATATCCACTGTATGATGAATACTTGGAACCCAGTAGAATTGAGATGATTTAAGAACTGGCAAATTTTGAGCTTTTTAAAAATATATATTTTAGTAGTAAATATATTTCCCAATAGCTTTTTAGTTCCACTGGATTTTAATTTTAATTTTTTTTGCCAAAGGGTTGTCTGCTGTGAATATTTCTTAGCTGTGTCCTAACTATTGGGCTCGTGTTGTAAAAAGTAGACCGTAGCGCTCCAAAACCAAACCAAACCAAAACCTAAATATTGGTTTGGGATATCTAATCATTTTAGAGTATATCCAGTTAAATAGATAATTATGTAAGAACAGTTCTACCTTTTTATTCAGTGCAAACAGAATTCACGAAGTTACAGCTCTTCCAGCTTTACCATATTCACCATCATGCATACTTCAAAATATTTCTTTATATTTATTAAAGGATTGTAAGCTGTGTTTATTTCTGAACCATTTTTTAAACCACTGGTTTGAGGTCCCTAATATTTTTAGAGGATATCCAGTTAAATAGATAATCATTATACTTAAAAAGTTCTGTACTGTCTATTTATTCTGCACAAATAGATTTCACAAGGTGAATTGTATTTGTGCAGAATAATTTAGTGTGCTTTTTCAGCTTCTCCAGAACTTCAAAATATTTTAAACTTTGTGAATTCCCTTAGAAATGTTATCTTCAGTTTTCTAAGACATTGTAAATCTATCCAATTAATAACAATAAGTAATTATAAAGAAATAATAAAATTATACATGTTTAAAAAGTTTATGCTAAATTTTTATTTTTAAAATTAAATACAAAGTGCTCAAATGTTTTATCTGAGAATCTGCTTATAGTTACAGTTAAAATTTTAATATTTGTATTGTTTAATTGCATTCAGTTTGGATTTTTCTAAAAATATTTTGCATGTTTTACATTACCAGTACATTAAACTTAAAAGAATTTAAGAATACATACTTATGTGATACTTACTCTGCAAAATTTCATTGGTTTTAGTTCTGAAAATATGAATTTGTTCCAGTAGATATAAGACCAGTACAACTTTCAATAAAGGTATATACCTTGCAAAATTTGTTAAAATTGCATTCCAAAAATAAGGAATCGGAGTGAAATCTAGGAATTATCCTGAAGACTTATAATAAAGAATATACAATTATCTACTTTGCAAATTATTGTTAACAATAGATTGTGAATGAAGTTACTTTTTACTGCATTATGGAAGATTATGAAAAGGTATCTATCTTCCTAGCAAAGAAAAGCAAAGCAAAGCTATTCAGTAATTTCCAAAACCTCAGTCAGTACTATAAAACTCTTAATTAAAATTAATGTTTAAATAATTTTGTTTGTCAAATGAAATAAAGGGAAAGGCATGGCAAGATCTTGTATGTTCAGTGAAGTAAAATATAGGCTTATGGCTTGGGTTCAAAATTTCTAACATTTGTATAAAAAGTTATGAATCAGGAAGGCAACATATGCCTGTTTGTATGTATTTTACTCTCTTTTAAATGAAGTTTATTGTTTTCATATTTATTCAGCAGCAAGTACTGTAGATTATTCAAAATAAAATTTATAAAGGCTGTTTATAAGGTTTGTGTTGTTATATCTATTTCAGTATAAATTTTTGTTTAAAAAATATGTAGAATTATTTTGTATATTTTTTACGTTATACCTCAAGGGATTATTTTCATAGTGTTATAGAAAAATATTTTAAGTGAAAAAAAAGTTGTGTAAGGCAACTTTCTCTTTCTTCTAATGAGGAATGAATTTATAATTAAATATTAAGATTTCAAAAACATTGCTAAGTAAAGTTTTAAAACTTTAAATACATTAAAGTGTTTTAAGTTTAAAAAAAGGTGTGTGATTTTACTTTAGCTTAATGAAAAATAATTGAATAATTGAAATATTTTTAAAAATATATCTAACCTTTTCCCTCCCTATAACTCAAAAAGAGAACAAAAAACTTCAGACACCTCCTAAAAAAACATTTTTTTATTAAAATGCTAGGAATTATGAATTTATATAAAAAAAAGATTATTAGCTGATGTTCAATGATGAGACTCCTAAATGTGTATTAGATTTCATATTCGGAAATTTTAAGCCTAAAATAAAATCAATAATGACCAATTAGGAAACAAAATTAATAATGATCAATTAGGTAATGTGCTTTTCTTTGGTACAAGAGTGCTTTTCTTTGGTTTTGGTTTCTTTGGTTTTTTGTGGGTTTGAATTTTACTGCTGGTATGGATGTTTGTAGCCTTTTTGGAATTGGTTTTAAGCAATAGGTCCTAATCTCATTAGCCCTCATAGCAAACAATTGACTGTACACTTCTAACCAAACTAAAAGCAATGTTTCAGTATTCTATTTTATTTTTCAAAATTATTTTACATTAGTTTTTGATACTGGTCTGTAAAGTATGAACAAATTCGGTATAAATGTAACGTTATCACAAAGTAGTTTTTATTTAGGGGAGCAAGATTTCCCCTCATTACAAATTAAATTTCTAAAGTGAAGTGAACACATTTACCACAAAATACCACATTTTTATAATTATTTACAAGAAATTAGATTATTATTTAATACATTAATTATTTAATTAGAATTGTCAAAAAAACCCGTAAATTTAATTAACCAATCGAGAATTATGCAACATTATGTTTGTATCACACAAATAACTTCTGAGATAACTCTTTATATTTTGATAGATTCATCACTATTGTCAGTGAAATTTTTTTTTGAAACTTTAGATCCTACTACTGTAATAGTTAAACTTCCTACTTTCTAGTAAATTGTGTTATGATCTTGCAGATTTACATCTTCTATCCTTCCCCACTCATCAATTTTACTCGCTCATTTTCAATTTCATGCCTTACTTTTAAAAATCTCAGGATTAGAGGACTTGGTCCAGGCAATCCTGTTGCACCAACGTTTTGAAGGTCCCAAAAGACAATTTCATTATTTTTAAGTTCAGTTGTCTAAGCATTACTAATTGGAATGTTGCCAATAATGAGAAAAACTTGCCCAGTCTTTTTTTACTCTAGAATTTTTATTTATTATGATTTGTAGATATCATTAACCATCTGACTGTTTAGACTTAAACACAAAAGTCGTGTCAGTTGTGTTTTGAATGCCACATTGTAAATTGTCAGAAAATCAAAATTTTAGGGTCCTATCTTTTTCAATCAAAATAAAAGACGTTTGATATTATACTTAAAAAATATAAATCAAATATGATCTACAAACACATCTAAAATAAATTGACTAAATATCTTTAAACTTTTATTACTGATTAGATTCTAAATAATACACACTGGTGGGCACTGGTAAAATGTACTAAATTATATAGCAATTATTGTTAGAATTATAGCAATTATTTATTGCAATAAAATATTTTTGTTTTTTCCTTCATATAAATTATTAACAATTCTGACTAACAAAACTACTTTCTTTGGTATTTTTTAAAAGTCACCTATCTACTACCTTTAAGATAGGACATATTGTCTACCCTGCAATGTTTGTAAATTATAAAGTGGCCTGAAGTCTAAGAGAAGTTGGCCAGCACTGATATAAACTTTGAGTTAGAAGGTTAATTCAGAAGAAAAAGTAATGTGAAGAAGGCATTAAACCAATTATATTGAATGAAAACTGTACTCACATGAAGTTGTTGTGGCCTATAAATTGTATGAGGAGCTCTGCTCTTAAATGTGTGCTGCACTATATATAAATGCATGGATTTCAATTTCTAGCAAATATATGGCACTTAAATGTATTCTTAAATAGAGCGTGGTGTTTGAAATGTGTTTTTTTCTTTAGGTATTTAAATAAAATGTCATTGGGTTAATGAGATTAGGGATAGTACTGACAGGGAAGCTGAACTGAATATAAAACTCCATTTAATGGGCTTTAGTTATATTATGGTATAAAAAAATTATTTTGAAATCATTGACAGGTTTAAAAAATTGAATTACAGTGCTAAATACTGTAAATATAGGATTTATAAAATTTCTTTATTTGCATTTATTAGGTTTATTAAAGTTATAATATGGATATAGTCATTTTTTTAAAATTTGGTTTTACTCTTATGTAGTGATATTCCATAGTACATGTTTAACAGACTGTATTGTTTAAGGCTTCATTGCTATATCTTATATAATTTACAATAAATTTTGAAATTTAGGTTTGGCAGATTTTTTTGGCATATGTTATTAACGCATTGAAACATGCAATTCCATAAAATAACATTGAAAATAACCTCTTGCTGTAATTATAGCTTATCCAGAAATAATATTTTAATGTTAAAAGCACTTCTTTGTATAGTAGATTTTTATGAAATGTGTTTGTTTGATAAAATTGTGAACAGAATTGGAAGATTTATGTGGTTATGGATTAGTGAAATTTTACTATCCTCTTAAGGAAAAAAATAAAGCTAAAACTTCTGAGTCATAAATTACACACCTGAATATTTTTAGTGAAGATTGTTGTTAAATATTTTGTCTTAAAATCTCTGTAATAATCAAAAATGGTTCTCTTCAAACAGCTCTAATAATTGGTTAATCCAAATTCATTTTGAAAACTGTGACACCAAGGAAGACTGATCTTTGAATAAATATACAAGTATTTGACTTAAACCTAATGAATGACTAAGAGAAAAGCTGATGCAATTCAGAATCTGTGCATTACTTGTTTGGACTTTGTATTTTAAGTGTTTAGCTCAATGATGATGCTAAAACTAATTCAACTATTGTGATATATGCAAAGTGTGAACACTAAAGACAATGAATTTCTTTTCAAGAAGGAAAGAGAGCTTGTGATTGCAGAGTAGTTCTGTGCTACCAGAATAAGTCATGAAAAAAATATATAAATAAATGAATGAAGTATATATATTAAAAAATTGTGATAAACTATTATTGTTATTATATTGTTGGCTGTTAAGATGCTCCATTTGTGCACCAAGTGCACATAAGAATCCTTTCAGTGTTTTTCCTTTCTTTTCTGTGACTCTGTAATAGGCATGCAGTGCATGGAGTAATTAAAATATTATGTAATTAAATGTGTTGAATTTTTTTCTTCGTTTTCAAACATGTTATTGAAATTTCTTTTTAACCTTGAAATAAAATTCTTTATAATGAGCTGCTCATTAAAAAGGGTTTTAGTGAGCAGCATTAGAAATTCCTTGTTATTTGATGAAATCCCCTATATAATAATAGCCTAAGTTATCTGTACTTCTGTCCTCCAATTTATGAAGCGGTTGGACCTGGAATGGATAGAGGCATCCATTCAAAGCGAATAAAGTTTATCTTCTCCTAAACTATCGATCCGATTCTAAAATAAATTTGTATAAATATGCTTCATATCACAGCAAAAAATACTGTCGTCTTTAAAACGTTCGAAATCCAACCCTTCCCTCCTTTTCGAGAGTTTAATGCCATTATTTCAAGCCCTATTTTCCCCGGTTAAGAGCAGGCGATTAAATTTATCCATTTATCACTTAATAAATAGGTAAAAATAACAATTTTTTCTAGCATTGTGACGTCATTCCTTTAAACATCTCATTTAATCATTTCATATTTTAAACTATTTAAATATCGTCTACACTATTTTAATATCTTTTATCACTGAACTTAGATATTACGTAAATGATTTTCTTTTATATTTGGCTTAAATAATGGATTAGGTACATACGTGATAATTTTAAATTTAATCATCGATTATTTTTTGTTGCAATGAAACTTTTACCACCGGTATTAACAATAAATTCTTTTCATGTAAGTCTAGGAGTCTATTTCACGGACTAATAAATATCTAACTTTTAATTTATATATATTTGGAAATTAAGAAGTTTGTTCTTTTGTGTGTTTGTTTATTATACATAACCACACGGTTTGACTAAATGAATTCAACGTGATTCTAAACTGCATTAAAGGATCGGGAGACTCTAGAGGAGTATGACAATAAATAAATTATTGAGAGTGAACCAGATAGTTCTCAGTCAAAAAACAAACCATTTTTTACCTGCCTCATTGGGTACTTAACAGTTCTGGAATATTAAAAATTTTACTAATCCCATCATATAATGGGCTGTATGCTAGTTAGTTTATAAATGTTATCTAAGAATCTTATACACCCAACTCATTTTACAGTCTTTTTTTTATACTGTTTAGAAATAACGTGGTTCACCAATATACCTTTTTACATTAATTTTTTTATTCTCGCATAACTCCCCCCCCCCCAAAAAAAAATTTTTTTTTTAAATTCTAATTTTGATAGTGTAATTAAAAGACAGTTGATTTATATCCACACATGTATTAGCCTTTTTCATGACTTGTCTACTTTGTATTCTGGAGTTATTGGGAATACCCAAATTTTATAATAACTTTTTCTTTTTTTTTGTCATTTTTCAATTTGAACACATCATTTCGTTCTTCAGTATAATTGTTTTGTGTGTTAAAGTGTTCAGTTTGTAGGATACAATAAATAAATCCGTAAAGTTCTAAAAGTTGATGTTCAAATGAAAGTTTTTTTAAATTTGATGGTGAAATTTACATTACTATATCTTCCCACTATACTAGTTTTAATTTTGTTGTAGTAAAAATGAATTGTTTTTGTTTTATAAATATGTTATATTAAATTTTAGTATTTTTTTTGCTCTTTTTTGGGAGGAAGAAAATATTTAGTTTTTTATTTTACACGTTTTTAAAGTTGTGGTACATATTTCCAAATTTACCGTATGTCACACATATTTTTTTACAGGATTTTCTAAGGAATGTATCTACTTTGTAAAAAAAAAAAATAGTTGGGTGTGATTGGGAAATATATGAAATTTTTTTTTCATTCCTTGAGGGTGGAGTAAAGGGTATTTTTACTGCATACTCCCCCTCCCCCCTTTGTGCAACATGAAAATGTTTTTAAAATTTTCATCATATTGGGAGAACAACCAATATCATTGAAAGGGTATAATATTAATAATAAGTGTAGTTTGTGCAAATTTAAACAAATACATCTAAACAGAGGAAAATTAAGTGTAGTGCTGCCATCTGTTGAGAGTTTAAAGTATCACAAATATAGGCAATCAAAGATTTCAGTAGTAAGCTTTTAAAAAGCTTAGAAAATTTTATTTTTAACAGGTGGTATAGTTATCTATACCATAAACCTTCATAAAAAATTGGGCCATGTAGGGAATGCCCCTGCAAGAGTATCTCTAGAAAATATGTACTTAAAAGTAATTTCATATCCCCTAACACCAAAAAACTATTGAAGATGTACTCTATGGTACTCAAAAGCTGTATCATTCTGGAATACCTTAAGTATATGTTAGGAATGTTACGGAATTATAGAAAATCAACAAATTCTGGAATTATTGAAAAAAGCATGCAGATATTTAAAATTTAAATTGCATTCTTTTACAAATACAGAAATCTAAGAATTGCACATGTATTCTTTTTGAAGTACAACTGATCTCTATTTTTGTGGTTCATAAAGTGAATTCCACCTATGACACCTGACATCACAGTGAAAAATAATTTGAGAACTGCTATCTTTTGCTATTAAAGTTTGCAGACTTGAATATCGTTATAGTCATGGGTGTTTGTAGCCATTTGGATCTAACTTTTAAAAGGTCTCATTAGTTTGGGTGTGGCAAAAAAGTGGACCATTATGTTTAAAGTGAAACTTATTCTCTTAGAAAGTACCTCTTGGAGATTCACCATTAACCTCATTTTATACATGTTTGAATGAGTGGTATTGTGTTACTTTTATTTCATTTTAACTATGAAGAGGAAAATTTGGGATACTTTCCAGACCCTATATTTTAGTGGGAGTCCCAAATCAGCCATGATCAGACTTTTAAAAAAAGCCTATAACCAGCAAAATGCAAATTCCTAGGAAAATTCATATAAAATTTGAATATAATTTATTTCAAAGATCCTCAAAGAAGAGAAGAAAAACAAAATATAACTTGAACTCCTCTAATTATAGTCTTCATGTAATTATAATTAGAAAAAAAGTTATTTTTTCATATGGGTTTGAAGACACGAAGAAAAGTGCAATATTTTAATTTTTCCTGTACAAGGGCTAGAATATAAGTGAATGGTGTTCCTAAATGAAAGTTGTGCCGAGAACCCTAGATTATCTTGATTCTTCTGGGACTTGAAAATTTCCAGAATCAAATTAAAAAATGAAAAATCTTAGATAAAAAAAAGTTTGGTTTACAAGCAGAGTATAGGTTCCTAACACATTTATCTACAGTATTAAAACTTATTTCATATTTGAATTTAACTTGGTTTATTTGATTTCAAAATTGCTTTTTTTCCTCATATCTGAAAGATTATTATTAAATTTTTTCTAGTTTTTAATCAATAGGATGTGTTTAGTAAAAGTGAAAACCCGGTAGTGTTGGGGTAGACTTAACTTTCCCATGCCATAGATCAGAGGTTCGATTCTTGGGCTGTGCAAGATTGACTCAACCTTTCATGTCTACAGTGGGTAGATAAACTGAGGATCAAGCATGCTTTAGAATTGAATACTAAGTGTTCAATGTGAGGTTGACTTAATACCTAACTGATACATATGCTTCGCACCTCTAGGCCTTTGGTCTAGAGAATGGAGATTTACACCATGGTAATATGGGTTATGTATATGGGTTATGTATGGGCCAAGTTGGGCTATTGCATAAAGAAGTTTTAGCCTAGTAAAAGTATAATAGATAAAATGTATTCCTTAAAATTATTCATTAAGAACTTACTACTAACAGATACATATACTTCGCACCTCAAGTTCGGTCTAGAGAATTTTTCATGGGTTATGTATAGGCAAGTTCTATTGCATAGAAGTTTCAGCCTAGTAAAAGTAGAAATAAATATTCTTACTCAGTATAAAATGTTTCTAGATAAAGTACAAGGTGCATTAGTTTAATTCAGTAGTATCAATATTATGAAATTTGATCAAAATGAAGTGAAAAATATATTGCGTTTTATTCACCTCATTGTACAGATCAAAGGATTTATTTAACATCCCTTAAATATTCTTTTTCCAGCCTTTTAGTACCAGTATCAAACGGTTTGAATCTCAGTCTTAGCATAGATATTTTCAATTAGTTTAGAGTGCCAATAGTCCACTTTATGCCACAAAAGGTGATCAGCCCTAAGATTTTGCTATTTTTGGCAAATTTCTAAAAGTGCCATCCCCTCTCCAAGCTTAAAAAATTTCAAAATTAAAAAAAAAAAGTCTTAGAATCATAAAAAAATTATGTTGACCAGAAAAATGGTATAAATTGTAAAAAAGACAATAACACTAATGCAGATTTTGTGCTTTAGTTCATGCAGTTTAGCTGATCATTAATTTTGCTATAGCCCTTCATATGGGATGATGAAACCAGGATCTACTGCTTAAAGCTGATTCTGAATAGCTATGAACATCTATGCCAACAGTGGGATTCAAAAGCACAAACACTTGTACCAAGGAGCAGCATCATATCCTTCCAACCTTTGGTGTAAATATGTTTAACCCCCCAGTAATATTGGCATAGAAAAAATATGTGGTAATTATACTGCCTATACACACACACACACACACACATATATATATATATGTATATATGTGTACACACAAAATAACACACACACCCACACATATATATATATATATATATATATTGTATATATGTGTACACACACACATACACAACAATATATATATATATATATATATTATATATATATATATATATAGGGTATATATATGCATATACGTACTGATTTTCATCCCAAATTTAAACTTTATTAATTGGTGTAAATAATGCATCATTTTCTATCTAGTGTAATTTATTAAAAGGTTCGATACTGCTTCAAAAGTCAACAAAGGCAATCTGTATAATATAAAATATTTTTAAAAAATTATCTAGAGAAAATGAAATTTTTATTGAATATTGAACTATCTAATTTTATTATATGATGATAAAAATTTTTGAGATTTAATCAAAATATTCGAAAATATTAAATTTTCAGTGATTGCTAATTTTTTAGTCATCTGATTGTCCGCAATTTTATACTTATTTGTTCAGTATTTTTAGTTATGCAATATTATGTATCTACATATGAAATTTAGGAATAGATATTTGCTCATAAATAAAATAGGTATTATTAAACTTTTCACTACTGAAATATGATAGTTCAGTGAAAATGTGAGTTCTGCATGTTCCCACAAATATATATATAATTATGTGTAAATACACACACACACACACACACACACACACACACACACATATATATATATATATATATATATATATATATATATATATATATATTATATATATATATACATTCATACATATATACACAATAAATATTCAAATTGAAAATGATGAATAATTGAATAAACTAAAAAAATCCCCTCTGAATCAGAATATTATTTATTTTAACAATTATTAAAGAAATATTACAAAGATTTAAATTGAAAAAAATCTGAATAAAGTTATTTATTTATAACAATTATTATAAAATATTACAAAGATTTAATTGCATTAATATGTTAGTTATTCCATTTCTATCTACTAACATTTATTCCTTAAATTTGATATTTAAATCAATATAAACATTTATTTTCTAAAAAATAACAAAATCTTTTTTCGAGACCATCGAATTGAATGACATAAAAAGTCAACATTATACAGTTGATTTTAATTATTAGACCATGATTTTTTGATAAAAATACTGATTGATAACAATAAACAATATTTTTATAAATTTATTTAATTCACACGTACTAAATTTCAAAACAAAATGACACATTATTTATGTACTGTATATTATCCTTTGAAAAATAGAATTGTATACATGATTAAAAAAATGATCAATTGTTGACTGTTTAGAATTTTTTCAAGATCATTGATAAATTGTTCGTCATAATAAACCTGTCATACAATTTAATATTTCGATCTTTGTTTTAATGTTAAAATCATTTCGCTTTCTGGATTCCATATCGACACTGCATCTAAGCGAACAAGGCATAAAATGTGAATATGCTCCTTCTCTGTTCCGAAAATATGTGTTGTCTTCCGCTTATCTGAAAAACCATTGACACAGCATGTGTATTTAAAAAAATTCAGGAATATAAATTTATTTTTTGGTTATTCTCCATTTTAATTGAAAGGAGAATTCTCGGATATTCAAACAACAGCAAAAATAAAAGAATTTGTTCTGATATTCCTTTACCAGTTAAAAAATGAGTTGAAAACTGATAACATTAACCGATGTAACGATCACATAAGCGATAATTTTAAATTATAAATAGAGAAAATCGGGACATGATTTTTCTAAGTGATTGATAAATTAAGCGCGATCACATTAGCGGAATACTGTACATAAGATCTAGAAATTTGTGCTGCCTCAGTTTTGTTTAGGGAAGTAGGATGAAAGATTATTGTAATGAATATAAATAAGGTTTCTATAGCTTTTTGGTTAATGTAAGATATATAATTCTATTGAATGACTCTGCATTAATCAAAAGAAAAAAATCATGTTCATAAATATAAATATTTTTATTTAGTAAAAATAGCCAATATTGTCAAATTTAAATATTTATTGAATATATATCTGTTAATAAGTATTATATATAAATCTCAAAATGTCACCAATGTTATTCACTAAATAAAAATATATATTATGTACCAGTTTGCATACCAATAACAAACCAATAAAAGATGTATATATAAAAATTTATTTTTAAATAAAATAGAATAAAACATAAAATATACAACATGTTTATTTGGTAATTTTATTATAAAAAGCAATTTTTGAAACAAAACACAAAAGCTATATAATAATTACAAAATAATCTATATTAAAAAATCATAAAGTAATATTTATTTTTTTCTTTTTCATTTTATCTGCCTTTTTTTTTAATCGTTAGAATTTCATTGTTCTTATTAATGCTTAGTATTTGATTATATTATTTCAATGAGAAGTTAAAAAATATTGCATTATAAAAATTTGTAAAGATGGCAGAGTTTATAGTATTGAGTAAACAAACTAAAAAACTCATCATAAATAAGATAGAAAATCTGTGATTGTAAAATAATTTGCTTCATTCATTTATATATTTTTGACATTTTTAATGAAATCAATATTATTTTTATGTGATATAATTTTTAAAATTTTAACTGTAAATGTTGAAAAAACAATGATTAAATATCGCACAGGAGAATTCTTTTTATTAGCCCTCCAAATCAGAAATAGTGTTAATGCATGAGGAATAGCAAATATTCACGATAATGAGGACTTAGAAAAAAATTTAGTTAAGTTAAAAACTGAAATAGATAAATGAAATAAAATAAAGGATCCACGAGTACGGTGACAGAAAATACACAGAAATTGTGAACAGCTTAATAGCATATGTTAATGATTAAAATAAATAATCTAGTTTCTATTATATATGTTAGCTGCTGCCATCTAGTGGCATTATAAATTAACTCAAACCTTATAAAGAAGATACACTTTTGTTTTAGTTTTTATCGATGTATAAAATAATTTTAGGGCAGATAACAGTTTTGAACATGAGTATGTGGTTTAATACGGCTATTTAAACCACCAATTAGATTCATCATAATAATATAAGGCAGATTTCCTTTTCAGACTCATCTGTCGAACATTATAGTTTGATACCATTAAGTGTTACATATGCTTAAAGGAACTATCTGTTGAGACCAAAGACATTTTTACAGGGGAGAGAGAGTCCAGGGAGTCTGCCCCTAGAAATATTTATAATATATGCTTTACCAGATGGTTTTAACTTATTAAAATTTGTATACATCCCTAATTTCTACTGCAAGTATTGAAAAATAGTTCCAAACATGAAAAGAGTAAACACATTTCTTCGAAATAGAACTGGTCACAAGAAGTTGACAAATTTAACATTACTTTCAGTGCGTATATCTGCATGGCTATAAATGCAGATAAAGCTTTGAACAAGATGGTCTTTAAGGTCAAAGTTAATTCATTTAAAAAGTTATAAGAACTCATAATACTTTTTCATTTTTAAGGGTTTGTAACTATTAATTTCATATAAGGTCCTTAAAATCCTTTATTTTTTTAATAAACTTATTTTTTTCCTATTACAACATCGTCACGTGATTTTATTGTTTTAATACTTATGAACTTTCTTTTTTAAGTTCATTATATTGCATATATGAAATCAGTACATATATAAAATTTTGGTCAATTTTATATTAAAATCCCTCTATATAATAATAGCCTAAGGTGTCTGTCGGCAAATTTTTGAAGCGGTTGTACCTGGAATGGATTCCTCGGCTAAGGGCAGGCGATTAAATTTATCAATTTATTCACGTAATAAATAGGTAAAAATAACATTTTTTTTTCTAGCATTATGACGTCATTCCTTTAACCATCTCATATAATCATTTCTTGTTTTAAATTATTTAAATATCGCGTGCATTATTTTCATACGTTTTATCGCTGAACTTACATATTAAGCAAATAATTTTCTTTTATATTTGACTTAAATAATAGATTAAGTATATAAGTGATAATTTTAAATTCAATCATCGATTATTTTTTGTTGTAATGAAAATTTTATCATCGGTATTAACAATAAATTCTTTTCATATAAGTCGAGGACTACTAAATATCTAACTTTTAATTTATATATATTTGGAAATTAAGAAGTTTGTTTGTTTGTTATACATAACCACATGGTTTGACTAAATGAATTCCATGTGATTCTAAACTGCATTACAGGATCGGGAGACTCTAGAGGAGTATGACGATAAATAAACTATTGAGAGTGAACCAGATAATTCTCAGCCAAAAAACAAACCATTTTATTACCTGCCTCATTGGGTACTTAACAGTTCTGGAATATTAAAAATTTTACTGATCCCGTCATATGATGGGCTATATGCTAGTATTTTTAATGTTATATTTATTATATACATTTTCTATACAAAAACATAATATAAAGAAATATATAATTACATATATGTATATTTCAATACATTAATATATGTATAATATTTTAATATATACATTAATATAAACTTTTACATTATAGTTATTTATTATGTAATCAAAAATATTTTTATATATATATCCTTAAAAAAAAAAAAATAGGAATATACTTTATATTTTATTATGTACTTTTATTCACATAGAAAACTTATTTAAATAATTTATATAAAATATAAAAATACTAAATATATATATATTATAATATAATTTTAATTAAACAAAGCATATTGTGTAGTTAATACAAAATAAAATGTTTTAAATTTTAAAATCCATTGTACATTTTTATAGGAAAATAGATTTTAATTAAATTTAAATATAAAATTTTTTAAGGAAATATTAAAGTGAAATAATTATTTATATATATATATTTATATATATATATTATATATATATATATTTTATATACACATATATTGAACATATATAAAATAATATTTATATTTATAAATTTTTGTATATATATACAAAATATATAAAATATATATATATGTATAATATATTTTAATATATTATACTTTTTTTCTATAAAACATATATATAATATAAACAATATATATATATATATATTATATTTTAAATAATATATATATTATATAATATATATTTTATATATTTATATTTATATATATATATATATTTTATATATTATTTACATATATATATATAAATAATTATATAATAATTATTTATTTTTTATATATATATATATTTATATTATATATATAATATATATATATATATTTATATAATAGTATATTATATATATATTTATATATTATATATATATTTGATAAAAAAATTTTTTAGAGTAAAAAAAAAACAAATAAAAAAATGTGTATTTAAAAAAAATAATATTTTACATTTAAATAATGAGATCATGATTTATTGTATGAACCATACCAGATAAATATTAAAATTAGTAAAACTAATTTTTCAATCTTTTAAAAGTCAATTGAATGAATTTTTTGAATAATTAATGGTTTGAGTATTTTAACTCAAATATTTTACCATCAATATTTAGTGTCTTATTTAACAATCTTTTTTTTTATAATGAGCATACAAAAAATTCAGAAAAGCCAATTTTTATATATAAATATTTTTAATTAAATATATGAGCTTTAAGTTTAGTAAGTATTTAAAGTAAAAGACAATTAATTTTAATCATTTGGTTTTAAAAACAACTTTACTGAATATTGGGAGAAAATATATTTCTGGTGGTTAAGCTGCTAATGCTGTTTAAATTAAGTCTCTCTTTTAATGCGAATATGAATTTAGCTAAAATTCATTTCAAGAAGATAACTGACTTTTTCTGCTGCTAAATTATTATTAAATTAAAGACACGTGTAATTTTTACAGTATCATTTTGCTTTAGAAGACAAAAAGGGTGATTTTTCAAACAGATTCTCCATAAGCTTTTTAATAGTTTGCTATTATAATCAAAGATTAACTGATTAACTGTTTTCAACCATTTAAGTGTTATTATTTTGGTAATTTATAAAGGCTTTGTTAATGTATTGGATAGGCACTCACCTCAGCAACTGTTAATAATTAGTTTAAACCTATTAGCTTTTTAAAATTTCAGTTGCTGATATCAAAAATTCGGTATTTATATTAGGCATTTTACGTTAGCTAAATTCAAGTTTTAAATCATTTGTGTGAATGCTAGCTTTTATGAAGTTAAAAATGCAGTATTTTTCTCCTCTTTTAAATAATTTCACCATGGCAGTGCAAAAATTCAGAAGGTTAGAAAAATATTTATCTGTAATCTTTACTAATTGAGATTTTTTTTTTATAAAATCCATTTTAGAAAGGTAAATTAAGTTGTTTGACACCTGATTATTGATAAGTAAAAGACACATGTGATTCTTACAATATCATTTTTTATTAAAAGACGAAAATGTTTATTTAAATATATATGCTGTCTAGTTGTTGGCTATTGTAGAGAAAATTCAAACTAATTAGCTATTTTTAAGCAATTAATTTATTGTCAGTATATACTTTGAAATATAGTCAATATGTTATAGGAATTTACTTTCCCCTCTCTTTTAGCTCTTTTTTGTTTCCTTTTTTTAGTCTAGTGGACGAACTTGTATTATGTATGTAGGTCATGTGTTTTTGGATTCATCGCGAGGCTATAAGCCGTTAGCTTATTGGTCATCATTCTCAATTTAGATTCGCTGAGACTTTCTCTTCTGAATCCTAACCTTACTCTCTTAGGGTCTAACTTGTGTTACTCTCAAGAAGACTGGTTTCTTAAATGGAAAAAAAGTTAACCCTACTAAATGTCATGCTATTTATTTTACTCGTACTTACAAAACTCCTCTAGACTATACCTACTCGACGAGGCAATCAACTGGGAAAACTGTAAAATATTTAGGTGTAATTTTAGATAAAAAACTAACCTGGCATAGGAAGATTAGGAAACTTAAAAATGCTTTTTAATAGTAAACATTTAAATAATAAAAACAAAATTCTCTTATACAAAACAATAGTACTACCAACCGCTCTTTATGCAGCTCCGGTCTGGTCGTTTGCCGAAGTCTAATTTAAATTTAATTGAAAGAGTATAAAATAATTGTATAAGGTGTGTTAGAGGTACTCATTGATACTTATCCAACGAAGTAATAAGACGCTACTTTTACATGTTAACTTTTATAGAATCCTGTGTAAAAGCTTCTCAAAATTTTTAAAATAGTTTATGTAACATACCAAATGAAAGATAGCAGAACTTGGATTACAATACCCACTAAGTTCTTCCTTAAGATTTTTGTGATATATATATTATATATATATATTATATTATATTGTGTATATATATATATATATGTGTATATATATTTGTAATTTATATGTGTATGTATGTATATATATATATATATATATGAATATAATATATTGTATGTATATTTATAATATATATATATATATATATATATATATATATATATATATATATATACACACACACACTCACACACACACATATATATATATATTATAATATATTTTTATATATATATATATATATTATAAATTATGTGCATTTTTATTATGGAGCAGAAAGTGTACCTAACTGTGTTTGATGTTTATTTTTCTCCTAAGATTCCATCTAGTGTACTTAACCGTATCTACTAATTCACATTTTCATTTCAGGGTAATAATAATTCTTTTTGAGTCATTACAGATCTCAAGACTTCACACCAGCCCTTACGATTTTTCCTTACACACTTTTTAATGACCGGCATCTAAATTACTCCTTTTCTAAATTCATAACTTATCTTTTATTTAACAGATTTTACCTCGCTTACTTCTTACCTTTAGACCGGGGATAAGGCCTTTCGGCTAAGGAACCCCATAACCATCCTTTATAACAGGAGGAGCTCTCAAGATTGTTCATCTTAATCTCTCTCTCTCTCTCAATTTTTAATTAAAAAATTAATAATATATCTTTAGCAATTGTAATATATTCTCTACTAGAGTACTACTAGTGTATCATGGCTTACATTCCATTATTGGAATTCTCTTTTTTTTTTATCTACTTTGTTTTACTGTTATGCTCTCTGCCTAAATTAAAACACCCTTCCCCATTTTTCTTTTTCTTTTTGTTATGCTAGAGCCAAATAAATTCATTAGTTTTGTTTTGCCAAACTCCCATGTAATGCAGAACTAGAGGGCTTGGCCCAGGCGATTCTGTACCAACTGCATCCTGTGATCTTCTAAGCTCTCCATTGTTCACACCCACTCTTCCCCTTTGATAGAAAAACTTTCATTGTTCGCCATGCTAAACTCCCATTGGCTGTTGAGATCAAATTCTAATCATAGGATTTATTAAAACTATTTATTTTTTTTCCATTGTGAACGAATGTCTCCGGTTAAGTTTATGTGTCTCTATTTTTTAACACATTTTATGCGGAACACGTACTAGTACGTTTTCTGACGATTGATACATGAGCGCAGGACACGTACTAGTACGTTTTCTGACGATTGATAATTGAGCGCGGGTCACGTACTAGTACGGGTTAGTGTAACAACATGGTTTGTTTGTGGGTACGAAAATAACGGTATATACAGGAAAATGGAGCCGGATGTTTTTGTCTACTAGATTCTGGAAAAAATTTAAATAAAAACTAGTTTTTACATCAGTCGATGCGGAACCACAGAACAGGAAGGTTGATTAAAAATCAATTTAAATTAAAAATTAACTTTTTATTTATCCTTGCGAAAATGATATTATATATATATATATATATATATATTTGTTTATATATTTCAATATAAAATACGAAAAGTTGGTTAAAAAATTAAATAATTTTCGATCTATTGAGATTTAACTGAATAACTAAATTTACGCTCAAAACGCCTGCTCCCGGTACAATTCCTGAGAAATGTCCCCAGACAATCTCTCTTCTCTAGAATTTTGTGTTGTGAGCTCGCGAATCCATTTTTATCTATCCTTTAACATCTTTTTAGTTGTTAATTTCTCTCGTTTGCTGCTATTACATGCTCACTGAAAGAAATCTCAAGATTGACGGGCTAGAATCCTGTTCACCTGAAAATCTCTCAGCTCAGTCTGCTTTTGCAAGCCAATGACTATTCTCGCATTGAGAATGTTGCCTGTTTGCAGGGCCGTAACTAGGTCCTTTAGCGCCCGTGGCAAAAAAAACTGGTCTGCGCTCCTACAGCCAAATATAGTGAGAAAATATATAAACAAGTTTTTTATTTCATATATTCAGAATGAACTCAAAATATTCTGCTAATTCTTAAAATGTTCCTAGTATATTAATTTTTAATTTTTCTACTATTTTTACCTTATTATTACTTTAAGATATTTTTGAACACTTTGGGGATATTATTTTGCTGATAAACTGAATAGTTTATTTTGGGGGAATATTTTTTATTTGTACGTTGAATTTTCATAAAAATGGGCGAATTTCTAAATTTAAATTTAGTTTTAATTATTTGAATAAATTCAAAATTTAAAACAAATACCCAGATTTATATTAAATCGTATTAGTAGTGTTTGGTAAACATTTTGTAAGAATCTATAACAAGTTTCGTCTTTCGAAGCATTTTAAAAATTAAGAAAATTCGTTAAAAAAAGGTAGTTTTTAAGCACATTGGATTTTATAATTAAAAGAATTATTTTTCAAATTTTCCGTGTTTCTACTCTGGGCGAATCGTCCTCTTTCAGATCCTATTTTCCTTACGGTGCGGCGCCCCTGAGGCTGATGTACCCGTGTGTTGTGTATTAAAACAGAGGCTGTGTAAAAGCTATGCGCGTTTATTTACATGCTGCAAAAACTATATACACTGAAACAATAGAACAGAAACTACACACAAGCCGGAATATTTTTACTTGACGATGACATTATTTATACACCTGCAGACTGAATAACATATCTTCAGTTATTATTAAACACGAAACTATAGCTCAAGAAACTGAAAATGATCCAGAATTATCACAATTAAAACAAGAACTGCTATCAGGAGCTAAATGATCCCGAATATACATTACAAAACAATATCATTTTTAGACGACATAGAGTTTACATTCCAAAGACACTTCGATCCGAAATTTTAAAAGAACTCCATCACACACATGTAGGAATTGTGAAAATGAAAAATCTTGCAAGGAGATATTGTTATTAGAAAAATATCGATCGCGATATCGAAGAGTTAGTGCGTGAATGCAAAAATTGGGCCGAAGTTAAACACAATCCTGCAGCAATATCAAATCACCATTGGGAAGAGCGTTCAGCAAATTTTGAAAGCGTTCATATCGATTACGCAGGACCATTTTTCGGTTTTAATTTTCTTATACTCATCGATGCTAAATCAAAATGGCCAGAAATTCGCATGCATCGAAATCCCATCCTCGTCGCCAATTCTGTTGTGTATTAAAACAGAGGCTGTGTAAAGGTTATACACGTTTATTTACATACTGCAAAAAATATGTACACTGAAACAATAGAACAGAAACTACACACAAGCCGGAATGCTCTGATAGCGCCATCTAGTGTATACATTACACCATGGCAAATCCCACCTTTGCCACGCCCTAGTTACGGTCCTGCTTGTTTGAAGCAACGAAATCGCTGTCTGTGTAATTCCGCTATCTATTTGTGTCTTGCGTTAGCTTTTCATTTTATTTTATTCCCTTCATTGACATTTTAATTAGTTATTACTCAGTTCATTCTTATAATCTTTTAAAATTTCAGTAATTAATAGGTTTTTTTTTGACAGATGAGGAACACGTTTGTCTTTATTATGGCTGTATCACCAAAGTCGTTTAACGGTTAACCGCGATTAATCCAAGCCACCAACTAATGGTGGGACTCACTTCTCTGTTTAAACAGAAACTAATCGTGGTTATCTGTTAAACGACCTTGGTGAGACCGGTCCTTAGCATTTTACGATCCGTTGATTTGCTGCCCTTTTTATAATGGGAACAGCATATACACTCAAGAACAAAAACCTTATGACCACCCCTACATTTTGCAATGAACTCACAGGTGGTGCGGTATTGTGCTTTGGGGGACGTTCTCTTGGGCGTCTCTGGGCCCTGTGGTTGTGGTAGAGCAGACTATGAATGCTACAAGGTATCTGAACATCATTGCGGACCAGTTGCACCCTTACATGGCCTCTGTTTTTCCAGCTGGAAATGGAATGTTCCAACAGGACAACGTCCCGTGTCACAAGGCTAAAATTGTGTTGGAGTGGTTCCAGGAACATGATGCTGAATTCCAGTTAATGTCCTGGCCTCCTAACTCGCTGGATCTCAGTCCGATAGAACACATTTGGGATGTCATGGGACGGCAGCTCAGAGTTCAAAGACCACCCATTCGCAATATCTCGGATTTGCGTAACCGTTGCTTAAACATCTGGTACAATCTGTCTCCGGCCATCTACCAATGACTTGTGGCATCCATGCCAAGGCGGGTGGAAGCTGTGTGGCGCGCCAAAGGTGGGCCAACTCATCATTGACAGGTAGGCAGAATGTTTTGACTCTTGAGTGTAGGTAAGACAACATCGTTCCCATGAGGGTACAACACGAATACAGTCAAGCCTTATATTGCTTCATATGACAAAAGTAGATAAATTTTTATAAAGTTAGAATCTTACTAACGATGTAGGAAAAAATTTATTCTAAACGGAGCAGAATATTTTATTTTATACTTAATCAAATATAGGCTGGTTTAATGAAGACTTTTCAACTCGAAAAGTACCAAGTTCCTTTAATGACCCTCGCTCTGTAAACTTTATTATTATCTGTGACAATTTATTTGTAAAGTCTAAAAACAATTTAATTTGATTTTTACCAGTTGATTCTTTAACTAAGTTTTCGAAACTTTTAACCGAGCTTAATTTCTCGGAACTATTAGGCACCAGATTCATGACAGAAATGTGTTTAGCCATCCGTAAAATTGGAACAGCAGGGAGGGTCTGCAATTGATTAATTGCATTTCGTATAACTTTTCAGACAATTTTTTTTTGTTCATCACAAACTTTTCTTAAAGTTCTCGTACTGTGCGTTATCAAAATCTCAGCTCAGAGGAAAAATGCCGTATTCGAGCTCTTGTATTATTGCTGAAAAATAGAGGAAAAAAGATCTAAACAAAAGAAAGAACGTGACAGATTCTACTGTTCAAATTATCACCTTTAAAACATTTTGGTTTTAGGTTTAAAAGGAAATCAATAGAATAAGTAAAAAATAGAAAATATAGCATTTCTACTGTCAATTTTGTTTCTATGAAATGGATAATTTTTTTATCATTTACAGAAAGAAGAAAAATGTCATGAAAATTTTAAAATCTTTATTTCAAGCATGGGATATAATATTTTTTATTTAATGGATATATATCGGGGAGTACTATCAATTAAGTAAAATATAAAGGGGAACTGTTAGCTTAGTTGAATTTAAGCTTAATTTTACTTGTAATATATTTATGATACTTTATTTTTATTTATATTTAAGAGTAATGATTTATCCTCTTTTATATACATTGTACAGAATTCTTTGTAATCGAGTAGAAATTTGACTTAAAGATTTTGTAATATTCAAGATCAAAATCACTTTAGAAGTTTACAGTAGAACCAGGGTATTACGATAGTTTGGAGCTAGAAAAGTAAAGAACTAGAAAAATATTGTTATAGGCAGGATATAATATACTATCTGTTCAGTCTTCATAAAGACTTACTATTTTTACTATTTTTTAAATAATTCCTAATAGTTGTTTCATTTTTATTCTTTATTATCTGTAGTTTCTGTTGTAACTGTTTGTATTTCCAACAGATGGCATCAACCTGGAACAATTTTTTATTAATTTTTTTTTTTAAAGTAAATTTACCGTAAAAGTAATTTTGGAGGTTTATTGAAGAAAAGCCTCCAAACTGATCTTTTATAATGAATAATATTGAAGAAATTTCATTTATGAGAGCATATAACAAGTTGTTGTGATTCCAATTTGAGTTTTATTTACACTTTGATGTCGTCCTTATTTGAAAGTTTTTTTATCATATAGTTAGCTGAAATTCTCATTAATACTATCTTTGTTACAAAAGTGGATAATATGATATTTTATACTTATGTAATAGGTGGTACACTATTTTAAATGTGTACAAATTTTTATAACTGTAGGTGATTAATATATAAAATATATTTGTAGCATACACAATCCTCTGAAATGTTTACGCTCTTGCAGTGAGAAAGATCAGAGGGTGTAACAGTAATTTCATTTGAATCTTTACTGCAAACAGCTTAGAAATTTTTATACTATTTCTTCTGTAAGTCCTAACTTTTAATGGAACTCACTCTCTAAACTGTGTTATTATCGGTGACAATATATTTGTAAAGTCTAAAACCATTTGAATTTGATTTATACCCGTTGATTCTTTTACTAAATTTGTGAGACTTTTAAACGAGTTAAATCTCTCGGAACTATTAGACATCAGATTCATGACAGAAATGCGTTTAGCAATCCGTAAAATTAGAACAAGAGGGATGAATTGCAATTAATTAATTTTATAACTGTAGGTGATTAATATATAAAATATATTTGTAGCATACACAATCCTCTGAAATGTTTTCGCTCTGGCAGTGCGAAAGATCAGAGGGTGTAAAAGTCATTTAATTTGAATCTTTACTGTAAACAGTTCAGAGATTTTTATACTATTTCTTCTGAGAGATCTAACTTTTAACGGAACTCACTCTCTAAACTCTGTTATTATCGGTGGCAATTTATTTGAAAAGTCTTAAAACATGTGAATTTGATTTGTACCAGTTGATTCTTTTACTAAGTTTGTGAAACTTTTAAACGAGCTAAATCTCTCGGAACTATTAGGCACCAGATTCATGACAGAAATGCGTTTAGCAATCCATAAAATAGGAACAAGAGGGATGCATTGCAATTAATTGCATTTAGTATAACTTTTCAGTCAAATTATTTTTTTTTATTAATCACAAATTTTCCTGACAGTTTTCAGATTTTGCGTTATTAGAATATCAGCTGAGTGTAAAATGCCGTATTCCAGCTTTTGCCTCAATGACTCGATTTGGGAAAAAAAAGGACATAGGAAAAACAAATAAACATGGCAGATTCTACAGCTCAAAATATCACCCTTAAAACATTTTGCTTTTAGGTTTAAAAAAAGATGTATAGGACACCTAAAAAATACAAAATATGTCATTTGTCTGCAAAGATTTTTTTTCTCTTTGAAATAGACTTTTTTTTAACATTTACAGAGAGAAAAGAGATGTCCGGAAAAGTTTTTAAATCTTCATTTGAAGTATTGGTGACAATAATTCTTGCGTAATGGATATATTTAGAGAGTACAGCTTATTTTGCGGATGTATTTAAGGAGGAAGTGTTAGCTTAAAGAATTGAATTTGTGCTTATTTTATTGTAATTATGTTTATTAAACATTAATCATATTTTTATCCATGTCTAAGAGTCATTATTTATTTTCTTTTATATAAAGTATAAGAAGCATACAGAAGGTATTGTAATTGTGTAGAAATTTCACATTGAGATTTACGTTACAATTATATATATATATATATATATATATATATATATATATATATATATATATATATATATATATATATATATATCAGTGGCGTGCGGTCCATATGTGCAGGGTGTGCACTGCACACCCTGGCAAAATTATGAGAGGCAATAACTTTCTGTACCTATGTCTACCTATCTTTATATGGTTTATAATAAATATTATTTATAATAGATTCAAATATTATGTTGACTTCCTTTCTTGTATTTCTACAGTGCTTGCGGTACTAGGTGCTGCACCACGTAGCGAGTTCAAAAGCAAACGGACATAGGAAGTTTAAATGTGTACGCATTGCGCACTAATAGGAAATCACGCTTTATGTGTATAGGCTACTGGAGAAGCACATACTATTGCACTAAGGCAAGTGCAGCTATTTTTCGTGCACTTGGCATTCAGAATCATCCAAAGGTACGGTTTATTAAATGTTCTATTAGAGTGGGGACTTACGTGCTGAAGCGCTTTTGGTTTTTTAATGGATTAACTGGCCATATGATTTTGCAGACAGTAAATGTTTAAATTTATATATTGTAAGATTTTGTTTTCATGGAAATATAAAAGAAGTATTTCATCAATATAAAGGAAAATGTTTTATTGTGGTAAAGTAATTTCGGTGATGTATTATATTTACAGAAATAATTCGCTGAAAAACAATGTTGTTTTGTTTTAAAGAAACGAATTTTGACAGAACAGTCTATATTTTACCATTCATTGTGTCTTACACACAGTATATAAGTTATATCTGTAACACCATATCTCTAATTTTGTTTTTAAAAATTGTGAAGATGTTTTTCGCAGAATATATGATTTCCAAATGTTAAAAACAATTAATAAATATAATTTAATCCACTGATCGAACAAGAAACAGTTCGCTCTATTGTGCAGCGTGCAGTGAAATCCTCTGAACATATAAGTTTTTCGTAGAAGCCGAAAGCATTGCTTTTTCGAGGCCGATATGATACTATACAACAAAAGACATGATTTTTGCTTCAGTGCTAGTAGAATTCTCATAAGTTTAGCTGTTTTTATAGTCATAACTTCACTACTCGTAGGTAAATATTTTATTTATAGTATTCTTTAAATTTATATTCATAATACATAACTCGTTTGAAAATGGAGAACTCAGATGTCTCAATAATTAAAGATTTATTGGAAAATCCATGTTCTCTGCACACCCTGCATGAAAACCTACCGCACGCCACTGATATATATATATATATATATATATATATATATACATATATACACATATGTATATATATGTATGTATATATATATGTTTATATATACATATACATATATATATATATATATATATATATATATATATATATATGTATGTATATATATATATATGTATATATATATGTATATTATATATATATATATATGTACATATATATGTATATATATATGTATATATATGTATATATATATATATATATATATATATATATATATATATATATATATATATATATTTATATAAATAAGGAAAAGTAAACTAGATAGAACTAATGTAGGTACTTTGTACAAAATCCAAAGACAGCCCTCATTAAGGCTTGAGAAAAATCTCAGGGATTTTCAAACTTTAAGTCAAGGGCAAAACCTCCGCTTCATACTGTGAGATTTGTTATTGAAATTTTTGTACGCTATTTTAAATTTTTGAAAAATTCATTTCGTTGGAGAAAAATTTTTGAAAACTTTTAAAAATTAAATAGGTAGAGATTCATGCCTAATGATATGAGTTTTAAAAAATGAAAAAAATTATTTATGAAACTCGTAATGTGTCGTTGTAATCTTGCGTGACAGCAAAATTTTGAAAATTCAGAAACAAGCACTTACATTTCATTCTATAAAAAATTTCTTACTTTACAGAGAAAATATTGTTTAGACATATAATTAAATAACTATAGAGAACGAATGCTAAAAATTTTATTCAGTTTAAATAGTAATAATAAAAGTTATGCAGAGTCTAAATACAACAAAAATTCTAGCTTTTAGGATTGATGAAAAGTGATTACTCCCCTTAATCCTTTGACAATTTCCTTTTTTTCCAGAATTTGGTCAAAAAAGTGTCACATTTTTATTGCATTTTTTGTTTATTTTATATTTTTAAGTAAAGATATGTTATTAAAATTAACATTTCTAATTTTTTAAACATTTATTATAATTTCTTTTCTTTCTATGAAAGCATCATAGAACTGAATTTTAC
>CM063511.1:135417468-135429968 GCA_032207245.1 Pardosa pseudoannulata
TTTATTTTTAATTGTAATAGTAATTCTTAAACTTTAAACAGTAGGTCCCGGTCTTGTTACCCCTAGTGTAGCAAAACTGTAGACCGCAGCCATGAAAACCAACCCTAATTCACAAATGATTAGGAGTAGAAGTATCAAATTTAGCATTCAATGTTTCCTTGATCTGTTGTTATCCAGCTTTATTTTTAATTGTAAGCTGCAGACTTAGGCTGTTTACAGCTGATTCTTTTGGAATCAGTTGTAAACAGTAGGTCCCAGTTTCGTTATCCCTAGTGTAGCAAAACTGTAGACCACAGCCATCAAAATTCAATGTATAGCATTTAGTGTTTCTATGACCTGTTGTTAGGCAGCTTTATTTTTAATTGTAATCGGAAGTCATGTATTTCCGATCGTTTGGGACTCGGCTTAAAACAGTAGGTCCTGGTGTTGTTACTCCTAGTGTAGCAAAACTGTAGACTTCTGCCATCAAAACCAACCGTAATTCAAAAATGATTAGCAGTACAAGATTCAAATTTAGCATTGAACGATTCTGTGACCTGTTTTTATTTTTAATTGTAAACTGCAGGGATGGATTTTGGATCCTTTTGGAATCGACTTCAAACAGCAGATCCGGGTCTCGTTACCCCCCAGTGTAGCAAAACTGTAGACCGCAGCCATCAAAACCAAAGGTAAATGATTAGGAGTACAAGATTCAAATTTATCATTCAAAGTTTCTGTAACCTGTTGTTAGGCTTCTTTATTTTTAATTGTAACCCTCAGACTCGTTTCAGAATCGGCTTTAAACAGTAGGTCCCGCTCTCATTCCCCTAATTTAGTAAAACTGTAGAGCAGAGGGATCAAAACCAGCCGTTACGCAGACAGACATATATATATATATATATATATATATATATATATATATATATATACAAATGTATTTTAACAAATAAATATACATGAAAATTAAAAGGAAAAATAAGGGCTTTATTTTATTATTGTGTATTTTATTAAATACTTAAATAAATTCACATTTTTTATACTCATCGCAAATTTATTCTAGTACTTATTGACATCAGGAATCCAAATATTAATTCTCTTAGACATTTTTTCTTCTTTCAAACATATCTGTAACATCTATCAGGAAAGAGGTAGAATAAAACATTATAACATAGATAAATTTGTCTTAAAGAAATATAGCATCCGTATAAGATAATAAATTGGAAATGTTGAGTTTAAGAAAGTTGAAGTTTGGATAACAACAGTTTTATTTTTGGAGGATTGTTTTTTGTCTACATTTATTTTATTGTATCTTTGGGTTGAAAATGATATCTAACAACAGCATTCAGACAGTAGTATAGCGGTAGAATAATTTTCTGTTATTATTTTATAGTATCCTTCATCGTTACTTTGTAAATAAAGAACACATATTTAATTATTAAACTTAAAGGTGTCAGATATATCACTAAATAAATATACTTTTGTAACAACAAACAAAATTATTTATTTCTCTTTTAACTCCACAAGGAAACTTGAATCTTAGTTTTTAAAATAATGAAATTTGATCTGTATTTTGCAAATGAGTATAAATAATGCTGTTATATAGAAGCATGTAAGACACTAAAATCTGCAAGAATAGAATGTTTGATTCAGGGTGCATAGTGCCTTTCAAGACTTTAAATCGACACTATAGCGATTTTTTTCAATTACTCCCAAAGTAAAACGCTCTACTTCTTTTCGAATGAATGTTTTTTATAAGTTTTTAAATAAAGCTCTAACTCTAAAAGTCATTTAGCTTTACTTTTCAAGTAGTGTATTTTTAAAAATAACTAAAAAAAAAAAGGAAATTTAATTACACGCAAGATGAGTTTTGAATGTTGTCTATTAGAAACTAAAATGTTATATAAAATTAAAGATAATCCTTTGTATTCAGTAGAATATAAACTTTACATATATCTGGTATTTCAGTCAAAAGAAATTAAAAAATCTGAATAAATTGAAAATGAAAAAAATTGCTTTTATTATTTTATAAAATAAGATATAATGCTCGTATTAACATAACTGACGTCTACAGAATAAAAAAGATAATTAGTTTTTATTGTGTATAAATTTAATTTCTAATTTACACTTTTCAGAAGTTGTGTTTATATTATACAATTTTTGTAAATATATTACTTCATATAACAAAACTAAATAATTTTTCTGAAGTTATTACCTTAGTTTATTGGTTTGATTTGACACGCTACGGTCTACTGGTTTGCTACACGAGGGGTAATAAGGATTCCAAACGGTTATGAACATTCATGCCACCAGCGGAATTCGAACCCGTGAACTCCGGCACCGAAAAGCAGCTCTCTACCATTAGGCCATTGTTATGTCCTCAGCTTTTTTATTTTATACTGAATTATATATAGTTTGCTATAATGAAAAATTTTCAGCTCGAAAGGTTCTTTATCCCTCTTAAAATGAAAGCATTTTCTAAAATTAGATTTGTTTAGTCTTTGAAAATGTTCATACTAACTACAAATTAGCCGATTACACAGGTCAACAGTGATTTTAGTGACTGGGTATTTAGAGCTGATTTTATATGAATTTGATGCCCTGAATTCAAATACAGCATTAGATTTTTCCTAGCAGCTCGTATTTCTGAGATTTACAATTTCGGTAAAACATACGTTACACTATTATAAGTTGAATCCATAAATCAAATAAAATAAATTAAACATGGAAGTATACTATTAATATATTATAATATTATTAATATCTTATACAAATATATTAATTATTGATATATTTTTATATTATTAATATATTACACAAATATTATTGCGTTCAAAGATAGAGGGAAAAAGAAATCGAGGAAATCAACTATACTCTGTCTCAAATATTTATTATAATGATAAAAAATTAAGTTTTATCTTATAGCAATAATATATAGGATAAAAAATTTATTAATACAATTAAATATTTAATAATTTACCTAGAAACTAGTGTAAATAGGCTCGTATGCCTTCCCCAATTGTATTTTATTAAAGTGAGACGAAGTTTTTATATTATTAATATATTACACAAATATTATTGCGTTCAAAGATAGAGGGAAAAAGGAATCGAGGAAATCAACTATACTCTGTCTCAAATATTTATTATAATGATAAAAAATTAAGTTTTATCTTATAGCAATAATATATAGGATAAAAAATTTATTAATACAATTAAATATTTAATAATTTACCTAGAAACTAGTGTAAATAGGCTCGTATGCCTTCCCCAATTGTATTTTATTAAGGTGAGACGAAGTTTTTATATTATTAATATATTACACAAATATTATTGCGTTCAAAGATAGAGGGAAAAAGGAATCGAGGAAATCAACTATACTCTGTCTCAAATATTTATTATAATGATAAAAAATTAAGTTTTATCTTATAGCAATAATATATAGGATAAAAAATTTATTAATACAATTAAATATTTAATAATTTACCTAGAAACTAGTGTAAATAGGCTCGTATGCCTTCCCCAATTGTATTTTATTAAGGTGAGACGAAGTTTAGTCACTGAACACTTCGGAAGCTTCTTTTTCGTGACAATCTTGAATGTGTTTTGGTACAGTCCCTTTTTAAACTCCAGCAGTAATCAGCCATCATGTGCGTATCCTATCTTCCTTGATAGCGGACCTCCATAATTTTAATATCCTGGTGAAATATTTCACCTTGTTCCTCACTGGATGATTTGCACAACTTCTTCTACTTGAACTCATTTTATTTCTATTTATCGATACAAGTACAACAATCTACAACATAGTACGTTTTAGGTTAACTTTATAACATCTCTTTCCTAAACTCAAATATTACACGAGGCTAAGTTCTATCTACGAAAAATCTCAAACTAAATTAAACTCAAAAAGTGTTTATTACTTAAAAATATTTACTCAACCCAAAAAGGATTTCAACTGTAGTCGAAGAGTTGAAAGTCACTTACATTACGGATGTTTAGCCTATCTGGTGGATTTTTCCGGAGCTATGTGGTTCACATTTCCTGTAGTACTTGCACAATATAAAACGCTTATCCAAAAAAGTAGAGCTGTAGAGAAAAACTGATTTCATATTTAGAATCAGCTTTCCAAACATAGCTAAATCTAGTTTTAAAATCTTAGTCACCAAAACAAAACAAAAAATTTTTTGTAGGCCTGTGTTATTTATCCTTTTTCATTACAAGTTTAGCCTTTATTTAGAAACCTAACTGTGCAATTATGTAGACCCTGTGCACTATAATTTGATTAGTAACGGGAGGGTTAAGGGTTGGGAGCCCGAGCTGGCCTAAGATCTACCGTGTTCGTTAAAGGAGACGTCAAATATGTTCGTGGTCACAATGTCTTCCAAGTTCTCAATCAATACCTCTGGCGGTGGAAGGCTAAGACTATTGGTCTTCTGATTGGTCCCTGCTTCTAAATTACGAGGACCCCACTTGAGCATAAGTCGTACTTTCACTCTTGAGTTGCTCGTTAAAACGAAAGGCGCACATTTTTTGACGTAATACGAGTAGCGTATGACTCAATCGTGCTTGGTTTCACCAAGTGGCATCACACTCAACACCAAAAACAGTATTAAAGTTTAATATAATAAAACCAAAACTCATTTCATACATATATTAGGTTGGAAAAAAAGAAATCCATTATTTTTTCTTGAAATTAATGACTTTATTTAACATGTTTCGGATTGTTCAATTTGGGTCAAATATGCACCTGTTTGTTGCATAATTTGTTGTCATTTTAAAGGTAGCTTCATGATTCCTCTCTCATAGAAGTCTTGGTCCTTATTGGCGAAAAACTCTAGTAACCGATTTTCACAATCTTCTCTTGATCTCAATTTCTTATCACTCGGGAAGTTTTGAAATGCCAGAAAAAGGTGGTAATCTCTTAGTACCAGGTCCGGACTATATGGTGGATGAATTAAAACTTCCCAACCAAGCTCCCTGAGTTTCTGGCGAGTCACTACAGACGTTTATGGCCTGACGTTGTCCTGATGGAACATAACACCTCTTCTGTTGGCCAATTCTGGCCGTTTCTGGTCAATCGCTAGCTTCAAATAGTCCAGTTGTTGACAATAGAGATCTGAATTTAGTGTGTGGCCATACGGAAGTAACTCATAATAAATGATTCCCTTCCAGTCCCACCAAATACACAGTAGAACCTTTCTGGTCGTTAGTCCTGGTTTGGCCACTGTTTGAGCTGCTTCACCAAACTTTGACACGACCGTTTTCGCACAATATTTGACCCATTTCTCATCCCCAGTCACCATCCGTTTAAGAAATGGGTCTATTTCATCCCGTTTGTCCAAGGCTTCGCAGACGGAAATTCAATCCATCATGATTTTTTTTGGTGTTAATTGATGTGGCACCCAAACTCGAGCTTCTTTTTTAATCCAACTTTACGCAAATGGTTTAAAACTATTTTATGGTCGATCTTTAGCTCCTGGGTGATGCTACGACTACTAACATGCCGATCAACTTCAATTATTTCTGTGATTTTATTGACATTTTCGACGACGGGCCTGTCTGCATCTTTAATATAAAAAATGCCTGAACGGAATCGACGAAACCAAAATTGCACTCAATTAGCTGTTACAGTATCGGCACCATAAACACCATTCACAATTTCAGCCACCTGGCTTGCATTTTCGCCTTTATCAAAGAAAAAACTGTAAAATGTACCGAATTTTCTCTTTTTTGACTTCCATTTTTAATAACCTGTAACTCACAACTGAATGAACCAAACAAAAAACAGTAAAAAAATTTATTGTGAAATGTCACCTTGATAACGAGCATAAATTTGAAATTGTTTGATCGATACTTTACAAGATATCGAGTACTACATCCATCTACCGAAAAAAATAATGGATTTCTTTTTCCCCAACCTAATACATATAATATATACGTGTATGCACAACTCTTCCCTGTGTACAAGGAAGTAAGAAGTGACCCTTTGAAGAAAAGTATCTTCAATGTTTGCCATAACATAATTCTACAAAATCCGGATTTTTGAAGAGGCAAAGCTTATTCGATGAACACTAGATAAAAAAGACCTGCATACTTTCAAATAGATCATTAATAAATTTTATTTTGAACACCATATTTAGAACACGTTTCGGATACTTACAAAAGGCTTTCATGTGACTAATATATGCTTCTTAACCTCTTTTCACTGTTCTTAAATTCAACGCAATTACAATATTTGCGTATTAAACAGAGCAATTAATCTAAAAGGCCGAGTTTGAAAACATGTTTCGGTTTGTTTTTCAGTCGAGTCAGCCAAAAGTAGCCGGAAGTTTAGTATCATGAGCCAAGTAATTGTAAAAGCTACATTTAGAAAAAAAAACTATTGCTCTCATTTTGATAATGGGCATAAAATAGATTGAAATTTAGTAGTTATAATATTGTCTTAGAGGTATGCATTACACGTGAGGTAAAGAAAAATTTGTTTGTTATTATATAGACCGCTTTAGAACGCATACGGTATATAACGAGATCCGTCTGTGTAAACATAGATTTTTTTTAGTGTATGCATGAATCAAGACCATACTGGAGGAAGAAAACAAGAGAGATAATTGTTATTCATAAGAAATATTGATCTTTAGTTTACTTCTATTTCACCTGTTTGATATGACAGTGAAGACAGCACAAATGTTTTGAACTCCGAATTGAAGTATAATTCTCAGCTGATTTTATATACTACCCTACTTACAACTTAAATTCGCTTTTCTTACAGAATAAACAGTAATAAAAAATACAATCATTTGTATGACGCTAACACCTCGTAAAGAGCCAAAAAATGGCCGAATGGTCCAGCGCTGCTCTTCGGTACCGTTGATGGTTTGTAATAGAACATTTCCTAAACGGATGGACTGCTTTTGATGAAATTTTCTGTGTGTAATAAAGTTGATTCGAGAGTGGCTTAGATTCACAATTTGGTTCGATAGAAAATGTATTTTATTAAAATTTTAGAATTGCATGCTTATTATAATGAATCCTTCACTGCCAAATTATTCGTGGTACAGTGGTCATCGCAATGGGATTCAGTACGAAAAGTCCCAGGATCGAATCCCCCTACAGGTGATAAGGGAATTTTGATTTAATCTAATTACATTTATACTTCTGTTTGTTTTAGAAGTTCTAGAACGTACTTTAATCATCCGTAAGATCTATCATTCGAAAATTCTGCTTCTGAAAATGAGAATGAAAATTATATTGAAAGTGATATTCCACTTTGATTTCGATTTACATTAAATAGATAAAACGCATAATATTTCAACTTCTAGTTCTGACAATGAAGTAGATGATAATTCAAATACAGCTTGTAGAACTAATAATAAAGCTCAAGTAAGAAAAAAAGAAGTTATTCCAAGACGTAACCGTATGCGAAAAGAAGAAGTTCAACAGACAAATAGTGAGGAAAATAATTCTGATGAAGAAATAGCTACAGATGGAACCATAAGGAAAAACCGGTCAAAATGACTATTCACGGCCTTTCTAGGTATATTGAAACCATGGCAGTCGGTTTGGTTTGGAGCGCTACGGTCTACTGTTTCGCTCACGAGTGCTAATGAGACCGGGATCTACAGCTTAAAGCCGATTCCGAACGGCTACGAACATCCATGCCATAGTGGGATTCGAACCCACGAACTCCGGTACCGACGATCAGCGCCCTAACCAATCTGCCAGCGTTCGGCCCGTGGCAGTCGGAGTGTTAAACATTGTTCCAAGGATTGAATCCCCGTACGGGCGATGTGAGAATTTTAATTTAGTCTAATTACTGTTATACTTCTGTTTCTTTTAGAAGGTCTAGAACGTACTTTAATTTACTGGAACAGTGTTCTAGACTATTCCATTAATATATAAAAGGGCAAGTAACTCGGATTATGAGTCAGTTCTGTATTCTTTCAACTAAGGAGTTGAGTGGTTAAAAAAAGGCCTTGTGGTTCTGTCATTCGAGTTTCCTTCTATTAAACATTGTGCAAGTTTGTAAGGTGTAGTGTTGAAGTGAGTATCTTACGTGATTTTTCATGAATTATTTCAACATTCAACAACAATCAACCTAACCTGCAATGTTATAATTTTTGTAAATGATTAATTTTATGACAAATTTTCTAAAACTATTATTAATTTAGAATTATCTAAAATTTCGTAAATGTTAAAGCAAATAAATAAATGTTAAAAATAAAATTTGGTACATATGTTAAAATAATAGTTCAATATATCATGTATATAATTTTTTACCAAATTCTATTTAACTGTTTGTCAATAACAACATGAAATGATTTTTTATAAATTGATTTCTGCTATGAAAATGATTTGAGTTTTTTCTTTCTTACTATTAAGACAATTTTAAGTTTATTCTCAACACATTTAAATTTACAGATAAACTCACACGCAATTGATAAGCCGAATTGAGATGACTGTACGTGTGGTGACGTCAAGCATTTTTAAAATAATTTTTTCTTACGTTTCCATGAAAACGGTCCAATTTATAATTTATTTAAAAGTATTTTACAGTTTTTGAAGCGTTAAAACAGGACAACGTCTATCGGGTCGTCTAGTATTATATATATAATGTTCAAACTTTTCCATTCATTTATTAATACTGTACAGTAAAACAAATTAGAAGAGATGAAATACTTATTCCAAATAAGTGCTTATACTTTTTTGTAAATCATACTATCCCAATCAAAGACTATTCTATGTACAGATAGAAAACGAATGTATTACACACAAACACAAGCAGGAAAGAAATGTAGCACATTTATTACAGATATAACTATCATATCTTAAACCACCGTCACAATGAACAAAAGCGGTTATTTCTTTCTCTTTACAGACGCATAAACTAACACTTCAAAAGAGTCTGAAACAACAATTTATTCGAGAAACTTAACTAAACAAAAGAAAAAACTTGTAAATTCAGTTGTATGAGAATGAACCGATAGTTAAAAAACTGATGTAATTATAGATATGTGAGTAACTGGGAGCATTAAATATAACATAGAGAATTTAAGATAAACTGTAGATTATGGCTAGATGTCTTGTTCATTATATATATATATATATATATATATATATATATATATATATATATATATATATATATATATATATTTGTAATAATAAAATTCTATTAAAGTAAATTCCTAACTTAAATGTTTTCTGTTTTCCATTGAAAATCTAGATTTCCTATTGACAAAATTTTAATTAACATTTTTCATAATAATGGCGGTGAACACTCATTTTCTGGCACCTTGAATTTAGGATCGCAACCCCGTTGACTCATTTTTCCAGCGAATTGTAGAGGTACTATATCTTCTAGAATAAACTGGAAATAATTAAAGCGACGTTATTGGTTATCAGAATAACTCCATTCCAGGAGCAATTCCGTTTCCTATAGTTAATAAAAGGACTGGCAAACAGATTTCGTGGTCCCCTTTCCTTAAAGATCGCGATGTAGACGATATCATAAATATTTTCTGTGTTTTGTATTATTTTTCCCTACGGGGATTTGTGTGTTTAGTGTCATCTTATATTTTAAATAAAAGATGATTTTGTAAGTGACTCAGATACTCGGTTAATTTAATAATTGTTTTACAGTGAGGACTACAGTATTTTTAAAATATGTGGACTATATATATATATATATATATATATATATATACGACCCGACAGTAGTTGTTCTGTTTTAACGCTGTAAATTCAAATATTGTAAAATGTTTTTGAATATATTATAAATTAGACCTTTTGATGGAAAAGTAAGGCAAAAAATTATTTTAAAAATACTTGATGCCACTAAGCGTACAGTCTGAGTTTGGTCAAAAGCGTCTGAGCCTGGGGGAGTGAAGACTAAAAATCTTGGGGGAAAATGATATGGATTTATTAAGCAAGAGGAGTTGGAACGCTCTGCCACAATGCATGACAAAATCATGTTTTGATATTGTTGGGAAGGAGCTAGTTATGCAATCAGAAACAGTAAAAAAAAGTGTCTGATTATGTGAGGAGTGAAGACCAAAAATATTGGGGAAAAATATATGAATTTATTAAGTAAGAGAAGTTATAAAATTGTTGGGAAAATTGCTAGTTAGTCAATTAGAAACTGTAAAATATAAAGCGTCTGAATCTGGTAGGAGGAGTGAAGACTAAAAGTCTTGGGAAAAAACGATATAGATTTATTAAGCAAGAGGAGCTTAGACACTCTGCCACAATTCATGACAAAATCATGTTTTAAAATTGTTGGGTAAAGAGATAGTTATCCAATCAGAAACAGTAAAAGAAAAAGCGTCTGAGTCTATGAGGAATGAAGACCAAAAATCTTTTTTAAAAACTATATGGATTTAATAAGTAAGAGAAGTTGGGATGCTCTGCCACAATGAGTGACAAAATCATATTTGAAAATTGTTGGGAAATTTCTAGTTAGCCAATTAGAAACAGTAAACTATAAAGCTCCTGAGTCTGGTAGGAGTGAAGACTAAAAGTCTTGGGAAAAAACGATATGGATTTATTAAGCAAGAGGAGTTTGGACGCTCTGCCACAATTCTTGACAAAATCATGTTTTAAAATTGTTGGAAAGGAGTTAGTTACCCCATCAAAAACAGTAAAAGAAAAGCGTCTGAGTCTGTGAGGAGTGAAGACCAAAAATCTTTTTTAAAAACGATATGGATTTAATAAGTAAGAGAATTTGTTAGGCTCTGCCACAATGAGTGACAAAATCATGTTTTAAAGTTGTTGGGAAGAAACTAATTAACCAATCAGAAATATAAAAAAAAGCGTTGGAGTCTGTGAGGAGTGAAGAGAAAAAAATCTTGGGGAAAAACGATATGGATTTATTAAGTAAGATGAGTTGGGATGCTCTGCCACAATGCGTTACAAAATCAAGTTTTAAAATTGTTGGGAAAATTGCTAGTTAGTTAATTAGAAACTGTAAAATATAAAGGGTCTGAGTCTGGGATGAGTGAAGACTAAAAGTCTTGGGAAGAAACGATACGGATTTATTAAGCAAGAGGAGTTGGGACGCTTTGCCACAATGCGGAACAAAATCATGTTTTAAAATAGTTGAGAAGGAGCTAGTTAGCCAATTAGAAATAGTAAAAAAAAAAAAAGAGTCTGAGCCTATGAAGAGTTAAGACTAAAAGTCTAGAGAAAAAACGATATGGATTTATTAAGCAAGAGGAGTTGGGACTCTCTGCCACAAAACATGACGAAATAATGTTTTAAAGTTGTTGGGAAGTAGCTAGTTAGCCAATCAGAAACAGTAAAAAAAAGCGTCTGAGAATAAGAGGCCTGAAGACTAAAAATCTTGGGGAAAAACGATATGGATTTATCAAGCAAGAGAATTTGGGACTCTATACCACTAAACTTGACAAAATCATATTTTAAAATTGTCGGGAAAGTTGATAGTTAGCCAATTAGAAACAGTAAAATATAAAAGCGTCTGAGTCTGGGAAGAGTGAAGACTAAAAATCTTGGGAAGAAACGATATAGATTTATTGAGCAAGAGGAGTTGGGACGCTCTGCTACAATTCGTGACAAAATCATGTTTTAAAATTGTTGGGAAAGAGCTAGTTAGCCAATCAGAAATAGTAAAAAAAAAAGTCTGAGTCTGTGAGGAGTGTAGACCAAAAATCTTGGGGAAAAACGATATGGATTTTTTAAGTAAGAGGAGTTGGAACGCTCTGCCACAATGCTTGACAAAATCATGTTTTAAAATTGTTGGGAAAATTACTAGTTAGTCAATTAGAAACTGTAAAATATAAAGCGTCTGAGTCTGGGAAGAGTGAAGACTAAATGTCTTGGGAAAAAACGATTTGGATTTATTAAGCAAAAGGAGTTGGGGCGCTGTGCCACAATTAGTGGCAAAATCATGTTTTAAAGTTGTTGGAAAAGAGCTAGTTAGCCAATCAAAAACAGTAAAAGAAAAGCGTCTGAGTCTGGGAAGACTGAAGACTAAAAGTCTTGAGAAAAAACGATATGGATTTATTAAGTAAGAGAAGTTTGGACTCTCTGCCACAATGAGTGACAAAATCATATTTTAAAGTTGTTGGGAAAGAGCTAGTTAGCCAATCAGAAACAGTTAAAAAAAGCGTTTGAGAATGGGAAGAGTGAAGACTTAAAAGTCTTGGAAAGAAACGATATTGATTTATTAAGTAAGAGAAGTTGGGACGTTCTGCCACAAAACTTGATAAAATCATATTTTAAAATTGTTGGGAAAATTGCGAGTCAATTAGAAACTGTAAAATATAAAGCGTCTGAGTCTGGGAGGAGTGAAGACTAAAAGTCTTGGGAAGAAACGATACGGATTTATTAAGCAAGAGGAGTTGGGACGCTCTGACACAAAACGTGACCATATCATATTTTAAAGTTGTTGTTAAGGAGTTAATTAGCCAATCAGAAACATTGAGAAACATTCCAGGAGGATACCTCTAGTGCCACCACACGTGTCACACTTTATGTTATTAAAGGAAAGTATTTGGAAAATCAGAATAGAT
>CM063511.1:135442468-135492468 GCA_032207245.1 Pardosa pseudoannulata
AAAAAAACCTTCCAATGCATTAGGACCCCACCAGAAGACAGAGTGGGTGGGTAGAAGACTACAAGGGGGTGCGATCTATGAGAAATTGCGGAGGAGGGTCGCAGGAAAGAATTGCAAAAAGGGGGGGGCGGCCCTTTTGGCGCCGGGGCGTCTGTAGAAGGGGGCTGTTGGCGACCTGCCAGGGGCGCCTGTCACGTGATTCCAGTAACTCAATCAGTGCTCTAGATTTTGGATCCACTTCCAAACTTACAGAGGGATGGAGAGACAGAAGGAAAAAGAGAGAGAGAGAGAGAGAGAGAGAGAGAAATAAGAGAAAGAGATAAAAAAAAAGAAGAGAAACAAATGGACGGTCTATTCTATCAATTTTCTTTTTATTTTTTTAAAGATAAAAAAAAGGGGGAGTTATCTTTTAATATTTCTCTGATGTTGTGTAGGACTGATTTAGGGTGGGGAGTTTTGACTTTTGCTATGTTAAGTAGCTCAATTAATAGAGAAGGCTTTTTCCAGGCAATTTTTAATGTACTTCATACTGCAGTGATATGGTGATTTTTTCTGGCTTATTGTTTCACATACTAATTGTTTGATGAAATCAGTATTTCCTTAAATGATCTGATCTTCTATTACGACCTCTTGTTATAATTGCAATACAGTTAATGTTATTTTTTAATCCATGATTATATTTAATGATTCAATGATTACACACACATAGATAAGAACATATATTCAACCTATAATAATTTCAACCAACATTTTACGGTCGTCTGAAGTTTAGACATAGGTGTCATGCTAGTCGAAATTCTTTTCGTTGATCAAACAGTAACACGTTATATGCTAGATTAGGAAAGAAAAACAAAATTTATTCATTCTTTTTTAAACTTTAGATATATGTTACACAATCTGTTTTAATTTTATACAAAAATTGTATTTTATATTTCTACATCGTGTGGTATATTTTGAATCAGTCTTCAATATGAGCTCAAACTTTCGAGAACACGCGTTGAAAAATTATTTAGTATTTCCTTCTTAATTTTTGTACTTCAACATATAGAACAATCTTTACATCTTGACAGTGCCTCAATATATGTAGGCTGTTCAATAGGTAATATGACTCATTTTATTGAACAGTTACTATTGATTACCCTAATAATTAAAGAATACTAGGGCTAGTTGCTACACTGGTAAACTGCAAAAAATAGCCACTTGTAGAAGCGCACTTATATCACGATATAGTGTAGTACTAATCCATATAATTATAGCTTACTGGTTTGGATAGGTTTTGGTTTTGCAGTGATACGGTCTACTTTTAACAACACGAGGGCTAATGAGACCGGTACCTACTGCTTAAAGTCGATTCCGAAAGGCTCCGAATATCCATGCCGTAGTGGAATTCAAACCCACGAACTCCGATTCCGAAGGCCAGCACCCTAACCTTTCGGCCATCGTTCGGCTCTAGCTTACTGGAAAACCTACAATATTTAACAAGGGAATTGGTTGTATTAATATAAATTTGTATAATTTTGCAATTTTCTAATTAACTGTATTTTTTAAAAATTTTTGTGGAATTCTTATAGTTATCCACACTACTATTATGTAAACTACTGTACTTCAGGAAAACCTGAATTTCTGGTAAATGATTAAAATACTTAAAAGTTCGGTACAACGTATAGTACTATTTAAACATATCAATGTATAAATTGGTTTTATGTGGACCCCTGCTATGTCTCGAAGATGCTAAAAGAAGTATTTGCAGGGATCACAACATATATAACCATGCTTAGAAGAGATTCACACGGTGCAGTTAAATAAAACAACTAGTTCTAGACACACGCATTTATTTAAGATAGTATAATGAAAACAATAAATAAACATTATCATACACAAACATCAGCACCTTCGATGCAACCCAGCTTGGTGCTACGGGCACACTGACTCTTATAGGCAAACAACATATACAGACATTTGCATATTTACAAGGATGACGTGTTGCCACAAATTAAACTACGATAAATATAAAACTGTACAAATATCAATACAGATGAAGGAATTCATATTACAATATATGAAAATACATTACAATAAATTATATACAAATCACTTTACAAAGACTATTATATACAAGACATATTTACGAAGACGATTACGTCAACGGCCTTAATCAGAAATGATGCGTATGACGTCAATATTCAGCAAATTGCGTAATCACCACAGTTCTATATGAGTCAATTTAGGATAATTCGGATGGAGTTAATTGTTACAGGTATTGTACTTTTGCATAGTGTAAAGTATAATCCTATAAAATTTTAATTTATTAAATGTGATATGTAAAACTGTAAAGGATATAAAGCCCCCTTAAACATTTTTTGGATGATTGGAAAAAATAAATACGGGACAATCATTGTAAAGACAGTAAATAAAAATGTAATAATTTTCATAAGAATCCAGAAATTTTGCAGTAAAATAAAAACTGGCTATTTAATTATATTTCTTTTGAAGATTTATTGCTATAGTTTGTGACTGATCTTTGACAACGAAGAGATTTATCTAGTGGAATATACCTTGTAGATACACAAAACAGTTTGTAGAGATGTGGACTTTTACCCCAGGTAGGATATGTATATATCAAAGTCACTCCTTAATGAAACGACACATTTGGTAGCAGGTAAATAGTAAGGTTCGTCTTCCTTGAATACATAAGGTACTTTTTAAAAATAATACTGCTTAAAATCTAACTCACAGTACAAGAAAATGAAATTACTCACAACAGAAAGTTGCCGAAAGCCGAAAGCCAGACCAACAGAAACTCACTGCCCACAATCCTATCTTTCATTTATGCCGTGTGGCAAGCACTCACTTAAGCTTAAACAAGCCTCTGTACGAACCACTTAATTTACTGTCTGTAAAGCAACTGCGAACAATTCACATTAATCATACGTGTTTATAGTACTGGTTTATGCTAAACTTAGCATTTTTTAAAAAACTTGTTAGCTTCTGAAAAATTATGCAAATTTAATGGTCGATTATTCTTAATCGGCCATTAGGTAGACCTTACAAGTTATCCAACACCAGAGGGAGGTTTTCTACATCTGAAATAGGGTCATCTTCTATGAGATAAGCAGTTTTTTTACATTGAAGGTGGCACAGATTCACTTCAACTCCCAAGCAACAAATCATATTATTCAGAAAGAGAACGGTGATTGGTTAGGTAGGAGAAACCAATGATAAATATCACCTTGACAAACTCACCAATAAAATACGTTTTGTGAAATGAAGATGGAAACTAGACGAGAAAAAGTTCTTGTGAAACAGAAAAACAATCAGGACATTCAAGAAAAACAAATCAAAGACTTCAAGATAAGTTTGTTTAGACTGAAATGACGAGTACAACTTTTGCATAGAATATACTGAAAGCATGATACTCAAACTCAAGCACCAAGTACATGGCTTCAATGTCTGTATTATTTTCATTATCGTTTCAAATGGGCTTAGGATCACTATGCTGAGTATGGCGAAATATATATTTGTAAAACTGTAATTCAGACAACAGTTAATATAATTCCTCAGACTAATTTTACTAAACTTGAAGTTAAGCGGGAAGCGAAGTTTAAATATACTAGACATTTTTTCATTAGAAGTGTACCGAGGTACTTTCTCACGGTGATCTGCACGTGCATGCATAGCCGTGGGAGGATTTTCCTTGAGAAATTTAGAACCCCAATTATTTACGTCAAGTTTAGGGACCCCTGCAGAGAAGATAATTCACGGAATGGCAGCATAACGGTCAAGCTCGCACAGAGCTGTAAGCGTGAATTATGGGAGCAGGGGGCTAAAAAGTAATGTCAGCTTGAACAAAAAGGGGCTACTTTAATGAGCCCACCTGCACTCCCGAAGGGCATTTGATGTGGGAAAATTTCCCGAAGAGAAGGGATTGGATAAGAAGAAAAAAAGGGGCGTTGGGACCTAGGTGAGGTTTTTGGAAACGTAGTGAGAGCGTGGAGTTGGAAGAAGTGGGCAGTCGAGAGAAGTGGAACAAGGATCCACTAGCACCAGCTCGTCCCGTGCGCCCGGAGCGACACCGCTCCGCTCACCATCACCAACTCGTCCCGTATGCCCGTGAGGAAAGCCCCTGCCTGCTCCCCTGTGACTTTAATGGAGGTAATTTATAAATAATATTTACAGTCCTTTGACTTAGGCCTCTGTTAATAATAATAATTCCTTATAAAGTGATGTGGGATAATTATTCTGTAAATAGAAGATATAAATGATTGATCATTATGATAACCAAGGATATTTTTGTAAATAAATGTATAGAATAAATGTCTGAATCTATATAAGGTATTATATTCATTCTGTGTTTCCCCCTTGTAACGAACACTGTTGTATAGGTTGTATGTACATTACAAAAAGAAACTCAATAATACGTAAAACATGAATATATTACTTATAAATTTATTTTTGCTTTTATTATTCGATACATTTCATGTACGAAAAAAGATAAGTGTACAAATAGATGTTATAGCAGTCTTAACACATAGTATGCGGGTCACGTACTAGTACGTTTTTTGACGATTGATAACTGAACGCGGACACGTACTAGTACGGGTTAGTATAACAACATGGTTTGTTTGTGGGTACAAAAATAACGGTATATACAGGAAAACGAAGCCGAATGTTCTTGTCTACTAGATAGATTCTGGAAAAATTTATACAAATAAAAACTAGTTTATACATTAGTCAATGCGAACCACAGAACGGGAAAAATTAAAACTATGTACTACTATTTCTGTTTGATTTTTCATATTTACAATACTATTATAAATTTATCCAATAAAAAATATTTTTTGTTTACAAAAATCTTATGGTTGTTATTTATATATTTGTTTATATATTTCAATATAAAATACGAAAAGTTGGTTAAAAAATTAAATAATTTTCGATCTATTGAGATTTAACTGAATAACTAAATTTACGCTCAAAATGCCAGCTCCCGGTACAATTCCGCTGCGAAATGTACCCACGTACAATGTATTAAAAACACATTTTTTACATTTGAGGATTAATCGCTTTTGAGATATGTCCCACAGCGTTAAATTACGCTATATTGAAATTTTCGGTATATTGAGTACAAATTGCAATCAATTTGGGAGGTACGTCTAATCTTTTTGAGTTATGCATAACATATGAGATGTACGTACTTATGCACAGACTCAAGAAGAAATAAATAAAAACTAGTTCAGGTATGATCAAAATGTATACCAGGTGGCCATAATTAAACTGACAGTGCTCACAGTGTTCTTTAGAGCGATCTATTTGCGATAATAACGCCAAATTTTGTAGTAAGATTAAACAAGATGGTGGACGAAGATTTCAGCGAAAAATCAAATTAGTTTCAAAAGTCTCCGCTAGGGGAATATTTGGTACTGTGTTATACAAAAAAGAGTGTTAACAAATGCAAATCAATACGGAAATTAAATTCTTAATTGTGCCAATGGATGTAACGTGAAATTTGAATAAAGAACTTCTTCTTCTGCTCAGCGTACGTGACATTGCAGATCACGAGACTTTATCCGTGATTATGTAGATTTTATGCTTTATTAAAAGTGTTGCCATATTGCACTTGAACTAAATCAGAAAATGTGCATAACAAAAGGTAATTTTATTCCGTATTAATTTGCATTTGTTAACACTCTATTTTTTAAAACAGGGCGCCAAATATTTCCCTATCGGTAACTTTTGGAACTAATTTGTTTTTTCGCAGAATCCTTCGTCCTCCATCTTGTTTAATCTTCCTACAAAATGTGGCGTCATTCTCGCAAATAGATCGCGCTACAGTACACTGTGAGCACTGTCAGTTTAATTATGGCCACCCGGTATTTAATGTATTAAAATTAAAGTTTCCTTGTACATACATGCATACATAACAATAAATCTTATCAACATTTATTCATTCTTGGTCAAATTGAGTACTAAAATTTTCCGTGATTATAATAAATCCTTTATTTTTTATAAGAAAATGAAAATTTTGATTTACTCCAGCAAACTATTTTGAGGATGTATTTGGCAATTTACCAAGATTACCAAATATCTTAACCAGTACCGCAATTAAGATAATAACTATAAAAGGCATTAAATGCACAAAATTTGTTAATTATTATTATTAAAATAATTTACATGAATAACTTGAAAAAAAGAAATTACGGAATATAATTTACGATCTTTAAAATAAAAATCTTATTAATTAATTGCAACTATAAAATGTTATCTTTACAAACTATCACTAAATAAACTCTGTTTAATTACAGTTTATATAGTTTATAAATCATTAACATTGAATTCTACAGTGTTATATCAGAATATAACAAAAATGAACGAAAGCGAAATTTTCTTTTATTCTTAACTAATCGATAAGAAAAAAAAATACTGTAAAGTGAAATTATTCAAACCTAGTATTAAAAAAAAGTCCAAATTTAGGAGAGTAAACAATTTCTATATCTCTAAAATATTACGGCATGACCTTTTGAATTAGAGTAATCTATAGATTCTAGAATTTTTCTATGATTCTGTATAAATTAGACAATAAAAAACGATTTTAAAATTAAAAATCTTACTTATTAAATGTTAGTATAAAATGTTACCTTTACAAACTATCACTAAATAAACTGTTTAATTACAGTTTATATAGTTTATAAATTATTAACATTAAATCCTACAGCGTTACATTAGAATATAACAAAAGTGAACGAAAGAAAAATTTTCTTCTATTCTTAGCTAATCTATAAGAAAAAAAATTCTGTTAAGTGAAATTACGGGAAACTAGAATCAAAATATTAATCCAAATTTAGAAGTGTAAACAATTTCTATATCTCTAAAATATTACGGCATGACCTTTTGAATTAGAGTAATCTGTAGATTCTAGAATTTTTCTATGATTCTGTATAAATTAGGTAATAAAAAACAATTTTAAAATAAAAATCTTACTTATTCAATGTACTATAAAATGTTACCTTTATAAACTATCCCTAAATAAACTCTGTTTATTTATATTTTAAATAGTTTATAAATCATTAACATTAAATCATACAGTGTTGCATCAGAATATAACAAAAATGAACGAAAGCAAAATTTTCTTTTATTCTTAAGTAATCTATAAGAAAAAAAATACTGTAAAGTGAAATTAAGGAAACCTAGAATTAAAAAGAATAAAAATAATTCAAATTTAGGAGGGTAAACAATTTTTGTACCGCTAAAATATTAAGGTATGACCTTTTGAATCAGAGTAATCTATAGATTCTAGAATTTTGCTATGATTCTGTATAAATTACACAATGAAAAACGATTTTAAAATAAAAATCTTACTTATTCAATGTACTATAAAATGTTACCTTTACAAACTATCACTAAGTAAACTCTGTTTATTTATATTTTAAATAGTTTATAAATCATTAACATTAAATCATACAGTGTTACATCAGAATATAATAAAAATGAACGAAAGCAAAATTTTCTTTTATTCTTAACTAATCTATAAGAAAAAAATACTATAAAGTGAAATTAAGGAAACCTAGAATTAAAAAAAAATAAAAATAATTAAAATTTAGGAGGGTAAACAATTTTTGTATCTCTAAAATATTAAGGTATGACCTTTTGAATCAGAGTAATCTATAGATTCTAGCATTTTTCTATGATTCTGTATAAATTAGACAATAAAAAACTTTTTTAAAATAAAAATCTTACTTATTCAATGTACTATAAAATGTTACCTTTACAAACTATCACTAAATAAACTCTGTTTATTTATATTTTAAATAGTTTATAAATCATAACATTAAATGATACAGTGTTACATTCGAATATAATAAAAATGAACGAAAGGAAAATTTTCTTTTATTCTTAACTAATAAGAGAAAAATACTGTAAAGTGAAAGTAATTAAACCTAGAATTAAAAATAAATAAAAATAATCCAAATTTAATAGGGTAAACAATTTTTGTATTGCTAAAATATTAAGGTATGATCTTTTGAATCAGAGTAATCTATAGATTCTAGAATTTTGCTATGATTCTGTATAAATTAGACGGTAAAAAAATAATTACAAGATAATATATTACAGAGCCTATTAAATCACTGAAACGTTCTTAATGTCTTTCAATTGTGTTGATTACATTCTAGTTACATTGTATAATTGAACATTGAAACACTCTATTAGATTGCAGAGGGAGCAATGTCACCCGGACCTCTTTTATTATTGCTTTCTTTGTTTAGGGGATGGGTTATTATTAGAGCTAAATAGTAACAAAAAATATGTGCATTCAAATGCACACACATCCAAGCACACTTATACAAATATATGTATATATAAATATATATTCATACATATAAATTTATACATACATAAATATGTATATATATATACATACATAAATATAAATATATATAATATAATATATATTATATATATATATATATATATAAAATAAATAAAAAAAAAAACACACATAAAAATAAATATATATATTATATATATATATATGACATGGTCCAGTGTTAAGGTGAATGGGATAAAATAGTCCTTCTTAGTAAAAACACTTCTTTTTTTAATTTGGAGTTTCCGTTTCAGGCATGGCTCTCGCCTTTTGCATTTATTCGTGGCGAAGACAATGTAAAATTGTTGACAGTTCCTGACTAATGATTCTTCTCTTGATTAGTCATCAAACATGTGAAATATCTCTGCGTACATAATCTAAAATTACGCAAGAGTCTCTTTTTATTTATTTTATTAATATATAGAGTTCCTTTTTAAAATCGCATATAACTTACGTAATTTTCCACTATTTTTTTGACCTGACAAATATATATATATATATATATATATATATATATATATATATGATCTTTTATTATTGTTTCTTTATTTTATTATATTATTTTACACGATAATAATTATTACAGTTTAAAATTATACGAACAATAATGTATTAGAATTTAAAAATTACCAATGCTTATTCTTTATTTCGGGGATATTAGAACTAATTAGAAATGAATAAAACATATGGGTATGTATTCAAATGTACACACATCCACGCACGCACACACACAAATATATGTATAAATATGTATATATGTATATATATCTATACATATACATATATACATATGTATATAAGTATATAATATACATACATACATATAAATATATATATACATACATATATACTTATGCGTATAAATAAGTATATATATATATATTTATAAATACATACATATATATATATATATATATATATATAAGTATGTATATATATAATCTTTCTTATAGCTTTCTTTATTTAGGGGATGGGTTATATTAGAGCTAATTAGTAACGAAAATACATGTGGTTATAGCAATATGTGGTTAAGTATGTATGTATAGCAATTCAGAATTAAAAAAAAAAGCATTCTAGCCCCTAATCATTTGATCCCCAAACAATTTGACCAGTGTAACCTTCTCATGGTTAATTTAAATTACCATGCGAAATTTCATCAAAATCGGTCCAGCCACTTCGAAATGCATAGCAAACGTACATACACGCACACACAAGGGTAAAAATTACTCCTGTAAATTCTATGCGTTATTTTAGTTTTATCAAAAGTAAACACATCATGTTTTATTTAGTTTTGTATTTTAGTGTTATCAAAACCCACAGTTAGTTGAATAAATGATTTTCTAATGAAGCCTCATATGAGTACAGAATGAAAAATTTTTTAAAAAAGTGTGTATATAATTTGTTTTATTAAATTGTATAGTAGATCTAATTTGAAACTAATTTATTTGTTGTTTTATCTCTTTAGTTGGTTTAAAGCTTACACTACAGATGTTTAGGCACAATAATTTCTCTCTTATCCGTGGTCTCTCTAATGTTTTACGTTTGCCCATTATTTCCTACGGTTTCGGCCACGTATGTATAAAAAATTGAAAACTCTTGATTTATTTATGCACGGTACTAAAAAAGGTAGCTCAGTTGGCAAAGGCAGCGTGTAACCATAGGGTAGCGTGGTCGAGGATCTAGTCGGAGAAAGATGGCCGTGTTCATTAATGACGCCTGGGGCACGCAAAATAGTTTCGTGGTCACAATGTCCACCAATGCAGGTGATACATCAATAATGTCATTGTAATCACATCATGATATTCGAAAGATTACAAGGCCAGCATCATGGGTAAGTCTGAGATTACCTCTGAGATCAAGTATTGATCTTTTTACGACAGGGTATAATTGGACCTGGTGTTGTTGTTTTTACACCATGAGTAACAACAACATGGTATAAAAATGCTCTAGAGCTGAATCTGAAACCAAGGAAGGACTAAAAATCATTATTTTCTAGGAATTAGGAATTTAACTAATTATAATTATTGCTAGAAATTGCAAAATATCGTGCTGGCGAAAAATTCTTTTATCAAGATTTCAATATCCAAACATAAAACCTGCTGTTATAATTCTCCTAGAAAAGTCTATATGAACTCTTGTAGATTCATATTATTTTGCTGTGATTTTGTTTTCATACAATACTTTAACTCTTTCATGGGCCGTGGGAAGATTACTTCCCATCTACACGATCTTACAAAATACACCTGTGGGAAGCACAAAACTCATTCTAATATATTGGTCTTCTTATTGAAACGACGGGAAGACTGATTCCCGCTTCGGTTTTGCACTGTCATCAATTGTTCGATCGATTGAATAAAATTAGCAGCTCTGTTTTGAAAGTTTGGAAATGTGGAGTGAGAAATAAATGGCCCACGAAAGGGTTAAATAATTATATCATATCACTAAAATAAACAAAATTCATAGCATTTCTCTCTCGAGAATACCTATTAACAACAGTAATAATAAAAATTGAAACCTTTTTAACACTTTGACGGACACTTGCGTTTATAGCCGTCAAAGCGAAGTTAAGGTCACTATGTGACATGATAGCAATAGTCGCTAAAACGACACCAAACGCCAAATCGTTTTTAAGTACTACGGTTGTAGCTACATAAATGTGCATTTACCGGCATACAAGTAGAAGCCTAGCGCCATGTTCTGTAAACAATTTTTACTTTCAATTTCGTTTTCCACACCGAAAATAATGTGTAATAATTATAAAATTATAATGAATTTTTTTGTCTTTTATTTATTTTTGTTTGATTATGAACTAACATTTCGTGTAAAACTTCCAAAAATACTTTGTTGCACACAAAAAATGCTTATTTGAGTCATTAAACCTGCTATTTACGTTTTTAAATTGTTGCTGTTATAGCCACCATCGTCCCATTACTTAGTGTCTAGAGTTCGCTGACGCCATGACGGTTATAGCCGCAACCTAATTAAAGGTGCTAAATTAATCAAAACTATGTTGATTTAAGCAGAAAGGGTAAAACTATACTTCTAATATTCTAAAAATTACAAATACATATAGTGTTAATTTTCGAACAACTTTTTGTTCTTACTGTCCATCAACGTTTTAATTACTAAATTAAAAATAAATCTAAATTTACAAATGAACAAAATAAACAAATTATTTCCAAATCACTGAATGGTTTTTATCACAACTCATTTCAACAAATTGAAATCAGTGACGTCATTCATGCTAATGAAGGTAAATATAACGAACCTATCTTTAGTCATCACCTAATTACGTATAATACAAATTCAGGCGAACATTAGAATTCCAATGCGCGACTAATATTGTAACTTCATACACACACTAAAGCCTATTTTCTATCGTTTCAATAATACGCATCGCGTAAAGGACAACTGCATAGAAATGTGTTGTAGTGATTATGTCAAAATATCTTATAACAAGCAGGCATCTTTATATTTCGTACGTCTTTACATTAATTAATGAGGTTTAACACGTTTGTGTTTCTCTATCTAAAAAAAAGCTTTTATAATAAAATTTTTTTTGTTATTAGAAAACAAAAAGCAATTAAACATTAATTTAATATGAATAGGATAAAGGTAAGATACAATAAATATTTTTTTTTTAACTTGGAATATTTTAAAAATTTAAATACATTATTTTTTGGAGTGATTTTAAATTACATTTTGCTTTTCTTTTTTTACATTAACATTGGAATATATTCGTTGATAATAAATATATTAGATTAAAATTAGTTAAAGCTTTACTCGTTACTTGTATAATATTTTTAATTTATGATAATATCTTTCATTTGTTTTTAATCAAATTAGAAAAAAAGAAAGGAGTTAATATCGGATACCTTAATTTTTCTTTTTTACAATAAGAAATGACGCTGAAAACGTCATTTTTTTTTTTGTCAAAAATCATATTTTAAATTTTATCTCTATTGCAAATTTAATTTGAGCTTCTAAATTGCTTTTTTTAGTCTCTACGGGCATTTTAAAGAAAAACAGCTGTTTAAGCATCAGTGACAGCTGTCAAAACAAAAAATAATTCCTCGGAATTTTTGATTTAAAGCTTTTTAAAGAGAATTTTTTAGACAAAACTTTCTTAATTTTCATGAAGATTAAACATTTTCTAGCATTTTTAATAATTAGCAACTTGGCAATTAGAAAGTTTTGAAGCAAAATTGAAAATTTAAAATGTATTTAATTTTTTAATAATTCGTTGCTCATAAATTTCAAATGCGTTTTTTTCAGAATATTTTTAATAAATGTTGAAACTTATTCTCAAAAAGTTCTTAAATATTTGATTGGAAAATTATTATGAATACTTTTGATAGTATTTACTAGTAAATGATAAAATTTTAAATTGGATAGTTTTTTTAATGATGTTAATCACATAGATTGACAGGTAATAAAAATTCCGTTAAAATTCAAAATTTTGAGGACTAAAATTTTTACCAAATGTAAATTAAAACAAAGATTTTAGGTGTTCACGTCCATGATAAGAAATGTGTTGATCAAAAATATTGAAATAATTAATCTTTAAATTAATTTTTTAAAAAACCCAATTTTTTTTACTAAATTTTTCATTATTAGAAATTTATAAAAACTTCTCAGGAATAAATTTTAAGTGCAAATTCCTCAGATAATATTAAAAAATTAATCTAAAAATGTAAAAACATGAACTAGTTTCTATGTTTAAAGAAAAAAGTTTTTCTCCGAACTAGACGGATATCTAAATACATAAACTTATTAATGTATGTAAGATAAATGAAGTCTTAAATATAAATCGACCTGTATACATACGTCTAAAATAACTTATCCTTTTTTACACTAAAAATAGCAATAATTAAAATATACACCAACTTACTATTATAATAAACATAAAAAGACAAATATATACCTTTATTTTCAAAAACCATGATAAATGTTAAAATAAACATCACAGACGGACTAAAAATTTAACAGTAAGCTTAAGTATGATGTATTTTCTACTGTGTCTAAACATTTAATATATTTTATGGAAAAATAGGCATTTTACATTAAGGCTTTTGTCTGGATATTTAAGGGTTCTAAATGTTAAAGTTGTGTTTATTTCTGAATTTAAATTATAATTTTGCTAGATATGTATAATAAATAAAAGATCCCGTTATGTGAAATATATATTTTTATACATATGATGTATTGTTCTCCTCTAAAGATTTAATAGATTTTATGGAAAAATTTTTTTAATTTTTTTTCTATATAGGTTCTAAAAAGGTATAATTCAATTAAATTACATTTTATAGATATGTAATAATAATAAAGATTTTATGTGAAATATATTTTGACACATGATGTATTGTTTTTGTCTAAAGATTTAATAGATATGGTATTTTTTTGCTTATTTTGTTTATTTAATTTTTTTTTTTTTCTAAATGTAGGCTGTAATTATTTCCATTGTAACTAAAATTTGCTATTCTTAAAATAAATAAAATATATCGATATAATATTTTATTTTTATACTTTCATTTGTTCTCCTGTCTAAAGATTTCACAGTTTTATAAAAAGTTTTTAAAGTTTTGTATTTAAGTTTTTTCTAAATGTTAATGTGTTTAAAATTTAATCCAGAAATTTGCTAGATATGTATAACATGATCTCTGGAATAACTTATTTTCTTTTCTCTCTCTCTATATATATAACCTGTAAAATATTATTCACCAATTACTTACAGATAAATCATATTTCGAACTTTCAGGACTTGCTTGGCAATGTAATGCAGATGCAGTTATCATTGCAAGAAAGGCTGTTACTCAAAATTCAAGACAAACAAAATACTTTATAAAATTCTTTTTTTTCCTTTTAATAATAAAGAATTCACGGTTAATAATTCACATAGTAAAGTTTATACTGATAAGAATATTAATAAAAGTAATTAATAAAATTTTATCTCAATAATTTTCCCATTATAGTCCAGTCCTTCAGTCTACATTTCTAGACAAACAATTACGATTAAAAGTTGGTGAACAAAGCATAGGATGCCGAACAGGGTTTACTCTAATTTAGCTCTGTAGTTTGAACGATCACTGACTGTCTTCAAGGATTTTTACCATATGCTTTGAATATCTCGAACAATTCATAAAGATGCGTACGTAAGGACGAATTTTCAAGAGGATTTCATTTTTTTTTCAACAGGAAGGGGAGAATGCGATGATTTAGTGACACTGTTATGAACACAATGACTCGTTCCCTTTTCTATGACAGAGATGCTTTTACAACCTCCAGTTGTTCACGCACGTGCAGTTCACTGAAGATTTCATTCATTGAAATTCAAGTGCATGTATGTGGGAAAAGGGCGGGCAAGGTTATGGAAAGGTATAATTTCCGGAATTTATAAAGAACTTTTGAAATTTAGAGAATGTTTCTTTTATGCACGAAAATAACGGAAGGGTTTGGATAAGAATGCATGCATATTCAGATACCCGCCAAAATTAAAGTAACAAGTCTAATCGTGGTAGAAAAAAAGGTATATTTGGAAATCTTTTATACTTTTTGATTTTTAGGATGTCTTCTAGTAGCGTCGTTTACTCCATTTTTAAAAGTTGGTTTAGAATACATGTATTTAGGTAAACGAAATATAGGTTTCAAATCGAAAAAAGCAAAAAACTCATATCCAACAATGATATGTTCACCTGTTACTAAATCTAAAGTCGGCCTTCCCGTCTTAACACATTGAAGATGGGAGACGGGAATTTCCGTCTTTTATTTTTCAACTGTTGGCGACGGATGACGGAAATTCACGTTTCTTGGATTTTTTTTGTTATCACTTTAACAAAAAAATGTGCGAGAATTGAGGCTAGACACTTTTCAGAGCATACCATCTTCAATGTGTTAAAGTGCCAAACGATGGCCGATTGGTTAGGGTGCTGGTCTTCGGTGCCGGAGTTCGTGGGTTCGAATCCCACAGTGGCATGGATGTTCGTAGCCGTTCGGAATCGGCTTTAAGCTGTAGGTCCCGGTCTCGTTAGCACTCGTGGTGCAAAAAGTAGACCGTAGTACTCCAAATCAAATCAAACCAAATCAATGTGTTAAGTAAAAAAAAAAAAAACCCAATATCTGACTTAGGATCCTCGCAGAAGTCAGTGAATGTTTTAATAGAGAGAAGAGGGAGGGGCCAATGGAAACTCAGTTCCATATTAAAACCAAAAAACACTAATTCCCGCTTATAAGAATAGAATAAAAAATAATTTTAAAATGTATTGCACATTATAAATCAAGAAAAAAACATTCAAAATTTAAAATTTAAAACAGTTTAAATGGTTTAAAAATGCAAAGTATAATAAAGTAGGATGGCTATCCCAGTGAATAGGGAGGATACAAAGGGTGTAACTTAACACCTTGAAGACAGGAGACGGGAATTCCCGTCTTTTATTTTTCAGCTGTTGGCGACAGATGACTGAAATTCACGTTTTTTGTAGTTTTTTTGTTATCCCTTTAACAAAAAATGTGCGGGAATTGAGGCTAGATACTTTTCAGCGCATACCGTCTTCAATGTGTTAAAATACAATCAAACTCCTGAAAAGAGGTATCACAGAATCTTTAATGAAATCTGAATTCCAGAATGTCAGAAATCTGGCTGAAAAACGTGCACACTGAGCAGTAAGCGTTATATCACTCTTTTGAGAGACAAAGTCATGCCCACTTTAAATTATGTAGGATGGCTCACCACCACATTGTGCCAATCCTGTGAAACGATTAATGTTGCATACCTGTGGTCAAGGCAGAGTGATCAGTCACCGTTGCAAAATTGCATGGCCTCCACGAGCCCCTGAATTCACACCGTTCGAAATCAGTCTGTGGGGATATTTCAAATCAAAGTGTACCGTCCATCCCCTTCAACTTGGCCGAACTTAAAATTTCTATTTCGACAGAAGTTTAAGCTATTCATTCCGATACATTGCATGCTGCTGTAACGGGTGTTGTAAATACCTGATGAAAACTTTACTATATTACACACACTTAAGTAATTTGTATATATTTTGGATGTATTATCAAATAGTAGAATAATGCGATTTATTATTAGAAAGATTAAACTTAGACATGATTATTCTTCTAAAAGCTCAGATTTGATTCGTTTTATTTGTAAGCCCTCAGTTCTACATGATGGAAACTTTACTATATTACACACACATATATATAGAGTGTATGTGTGTATATTTTAGATATATTATAAAAAATTCGTAGAATAATACGCCTCATCATTAGAAAGAATAAATTTAGACTACATGATTATCCTTCTAAAAGCCCAGATTAGATTCGTCTTATTTGTGAACCCTCGATTCTCCACGCAGTCCATCTTTATCATTTAGGAAGCTTGTTCGTGGCACGTTGCCATCTGTTAAATACACCAGAGAGTATTATTTTATTATTTATTTATATAAAAAGAGGTGAATGATGCACTGCTTGCCGAATTCCTATCTGCCTGTAGTCTTTCATATTTTGGTGCAACTACGTAATGCTCATTTTCCATACTTAGTTTCTTTTGCTTCATGTCATTTATTTATACTAATATATGCAGGTGGTTTCAAAAGTACGCTAACAATTTCTTTAATGAATGGCACACGTTCCTTGTACGAATTAATACCTTTTTGTTTTTAAAATATTTATAATTTTTTTTTACAAATTTTTATGTTTTGTTGTCAAACAATGCATACATTTTCATGAAGTTAGATTGTAATTCTATAACCCCCATATTTTCAATTATCTACTGCTACTCCTGATAATGTCAATATAATCAAAAATTTTCATTTTTTAAGACTCACACATGAACTTACTTTTTCAGTAGGTGCTTAAACAAAAATGCATCAACTGAATGACGTTTTTCTATATCTATATATAGAGATAATACTTTGCGTGTATATGTATAAATGTCTGCTATGCATTTTTGAATGATTGCATCAATTTTAAAATTTTTAAATGCCGGATGATAACCAAATGAATAGGATTCTGCTCTTTCGTACCAAAGTTAATGAGTTCGAACTTCACTTCTGGTATGCATGTTCGTAGCCTTCCAGAAACATCTTTAAGCAGTTAGTCCCGATCTCATTCGCTCTCGTGTAGTAAAACAGTAGACCAAAAAGCTCCAAACCAACCAACCAGATTCACCAAACTTCTCACAAAGATTTTGTCACCAAAAGCCGATAGACACCAAATGTGCCATGTAATGAGCAATAAATTGCCTTTTAATAAGGATGTCTAGAAGAAATACCTATATCTGCATATTAAAAGAAATTTAAGCAGTTTGTTCCGGTTTAATCAGCTCTCATGTAGGAAAACAATACCCCAAAACCCTCCAATTTATCCAAACAAACCAAACCCTCCAAACAAACCAAAGATTTACCAAACTTTTTCCAAAGATTTTGTCACTAAAAGCTGATAGACGCCAAATACGCCACCAAATGAGAGATAAATTGCCATTTAATAAGGATGTCTACATGAAGTACCTATATCTGCATATTAGAAGAAATTTGAGCCGCAATAGTTCAGTCGTTAAAGGCAACGATCTAGTAACTGAGAGGTTGCGGGTTCGGAACCCGAGCCAGCCTAAGATCCGCCGTGTTCGTTAAAGGTGACTGGGGCAAGTAAAATATGTTCTTGGTCACAATGTCCTCCAAGTTCTCAATCAATACCTCTGGGGGTGGCAGGCCAAGTCTATGGGTCTTCTGCTTGGTCCCTGCTTAAAATTACGAGAACCTACGTGAGCGAAGTCGTTCTTTCATCTTAATGGTGCTCATTATAATGAAAGGCGCACCCCTTGGCCTTAATATGAGAGCCTGCAGACTTAATTGTGCTTGATTTGTCCAAGTAGCATGAGAAACAACAACAACAGAAGAAATTTAAGCAGTTTGTCCCGGTCTCCTCAGCTCTCATGTAGGAAAACGAACCATCCAAACCAACCAATCAAAGATTCACCAATCGTCCTACAAAGATTTTGTCTATATCTGTATTGCCGAGCCTGTGCAGTTGCCAGCCATAAACGGTAAATAAGAACCGGTTTCTTGGAGTTATTTCTTTACGAATACAAAATTTGTAACTATATATATATATAATCCATGCACTGATGGTGAATGTTGAAAAAAAAACATTTTTGTTATGCTTTTAAATCATACTTTATTATTAAAACATATAATGATGTATGTCAAAATAGCACATACCACGAAGGAATAATACAAAGTCCCAGTGTTCATTCCAAAGAAAAATATCAAAGAGGAGCTTCAACTTACTATACCTTCTATCAAGCCCTGAATAAACAGCAGAGGTTTATTTCAAAAAACAAAACAAAAGATAATCTTCTAATGCATGCAACGAAACTGTTACAAACCTCAAAAAGAAAATTTCCCCCCGCTCAAATTGATGACACTGTGCGAATACCAATCCCTGATGTCGACCGTGGTTGTGCAGATGCCCGCAATGTATTAGAGGTTGTTATTGAAATAGAAGATTCCGATTTTTATAAATTAGTAAACAAAAATGGTACCTTCAAGCAGCTTTGTACCCATAATCAGTTTATATTTAGTAAAAAAAAGTTACTCTCCATAGATGAGATTTCTTCTCAAGAAATGTCGCTGAGAGAAGCCGCTGCAGCTAATTCGAGAAGTAGAGAGCATGCCTATAAAAGTTGTCATTGCAAAAAGAAATGTTTCATTGCTAAATGCCATTGTAAATGCAAGGAACTCTTGCAATTCAAATTACTATACCAGTTTAAATTGTTGTAAGAAATAAGATAGTATAACGTCAATTACATAATTAAGTTAATTATTGATATGATTTTCTATTCGAAGAGTGTTCGGTTTAAGTTCAACAGTTACATGTGCTAGTACTATAGATTTGACTGAATTATGGAGAAGAAAATATAAATATTCTACATGTTCAACATTCACCATTAGTGGATGGTGAATGTCGACATTTACCGGTGTAAGTCAGAAATAAGGGTATTTAGCAAATATTTCGGACATACACCAAACGACTACGTGAATGTTGACACTCACCGGTGAAAGTCGACATTCCCCAGATTTCCCACTTTCACCGTAACATATATATGTAATACACTCATGTCCATAAATTAAGGATAATGAAGTTCAGGCAATGAAAGAGACAAAAGCAAAACAAATTTGACTTATTTGTAAAGTCTATTTATTAAACAAAAGGTAAAGAGCAAAAAAGATGCTATATGTTTGACATAATTAATAAAAATTGCGATTTTTACTCCCTGGAGCAAATTTCAAAAAAGAACCTATTTACAGAAAACAGTATAACATGGTTAGTATGATGGTTAATACGGAGTATGTCTCCCGGACGATGCAATACAAGTGTTACAACGACTACGCATGCTGAGTATCAGATTATCAATCTGATCTTGGGGAAAATTACACCACTCATCAAGCAATGCCCTCCGAAGTTCCGATAGACAGTTGGGAGGGGGTTGACGGGCTTCAATTCGTCGGCCAAGCATGTCCCACACATGCTCTATTGGATTCAAGTCCGGTGAGTATGCTGGCCAATCCATACGGGTGATATCCTCCGATTGAAGGCATTCGTCTACAATGTTTGCACGGTAAGGTCGGGCTTTGTCATTCATATACAGAAATTCAGGACCCATGGCTCCCCGAAACAAACGTACATGTTGTTCCAGAATGACATCCCGATAGATGTGGCCTGTCATCGTTACACTCTGAACATGCAGGTCAGTTCTGGAACTAAGAATAATTCCTCCCCAAACGAGCCATCTTGCACCACCGTAACGGTGTCATTCAATGGTGTTCTCTTGGTGGTAACGGGTACCTGGCGCTCTCCATATGAAAGTCCGGCGAGAATCAGAATGTAAATTGAACCTGGACTCGTCGGAAAACATCACACAAGACCACTGTTGCGGTGTCCACAATGCATGCTCTCTAGACCAGTATAATCGCAGGCGACACTGAGTTGCGATAAGGGGAACACATCTGACAGGCCTACGAGCATATAGACCAATGTTCCCTAAGCGTCTGTACACGGTCTGCCTTGAAACTGTCGTACCGGTAGCAGAAGAGAGCTGACGAGACAGGTCTGATGCTGTGCTCCGTCTGTTTATTTTGGCAGTAACTGCCAAATACCGGTCATCATTCGGCGTAGTAACTCGGGGGCGACCTGTGCTGTAACATCTACTCACATTACCATCATGTTTGAAACGTTGCCAAAGCCTGGAGATGACACTCTGGGCGATTCCAAGTTCCTCGGATACTTCCAGCTGGGTACGTCCACATTTCAGTCGTCCGATAATTCTACCACGTAAAAAATCATCCAAATGCTTCCTTTGTGCCATAACTATGCGGTTATTGCACTGAAAGGCTTTTAAAGCGCTTGTGAACAATTTTACTTCTTTGCTACCATTCCTTATATACGCCTTTCATACACTCTCGTCATTGTGACGTACTATCCGCGCCATCTGGTGGTTTCATGCAATTTGCATATTCTTCTTCAAGATGTGTGTGATAATTCTACAGGTGAAATTTTTATTTTAGAGCTCAATTTCTGTGTGATTCTGAATTATCCTTAATTTATGGACATGAGTGTATATCAAAATTATTATACTTTAATATCTCATAAAAATTATCCTCTCGGCACTTCTAACTCATTCAAATCTATTTTCAATTGTTTGGTTAGTTAGTCTCGATAAACCAAGAACTATACCTGATCTGAATGATAGCATTTCACGGTATATTTTCAGGATTTCCCTGAACACACTGCGTTAAGCCGTAGAACATTCTATCTTGCGATTTCAAATGGTAACTGAAAATGATGGCTGTCCCGTTGTATATGTCTTCTAATGAATGTTTCCGTAAAAGAGTAAATGTTGGCTAAATGCGTAATTCACCAAAGAAACCCAGTAGTGGCGAAATTTTTAACTATTTTTTTATTCACTAAAACAAATTCCCATTAATTTATTACGTCGTTCTCAAAATTTCATAACTTCCTGATGAATTGTTTAGACAGTAGAAAAATTTAAAGTATCGAAATTTAATTATGGATACGCTGTGTACATTAAGAAGCTGGTGTAAATATACCTTGTTACTAGAAGGAGTAATTTTAGATTACATATTTAGCTTTTTGGATAGATATTTTTTGGCTTTGTAATCCTGGATTCTTAACGTAGTTATTATCATTATAATGATATATCGTGGCACGTTGCCATCTGTTAGTTACACCAATGTACCTTTTTTTTTTGCTTTGTATACAAAAAGAAAGTGAACGATGCATTGAGTATTTCTATTAACACTTGGCATGCGGGTATACTTCAATCCCAACTTACGCGTGCAGCGGGCGTTTTATAGTGAATCGCGCGAAAGTTTAGTTATTCAGAAAAATCGCAGTAAATCGAAAAGTACTTTGTTTTTATGAACGAAACTTCTTTTATTTTACACTTTAATATATATCGTATGATTATTTAACCAAAAAAAAAAAAACCGTTTTACGAAATCACAAAAATATACGATTTTTAAAATTAAAGACCGATAATCTGTCAGAGCATATTTCTTCATCACTATCTTTCTCATAACGGCTCATTTTATCAATTTTGTATTCAAAAATAAAAAAACCAAGCTTCAAATTGACAAAGCACGACTTATACGTTCTGGAGCTAGGAATTAGATTGAAGACGAAATAACGCAACAAAAGACCGAGTAACTCGACAATCATAACTTGTGAAAAGAAAAAATGCAAAGCATTGCATAGCAACATACTGTTTTGCCTTGTAGATTTTCGATGCGTAATAGAAATAAAAAATAAAAAATTAAAATAAACAATAGATCACAATATTAAAATTCAAATATCATTTAGCTCTATTTTTGACATCCAGATATTAATCTTAATATAGTTCTTATTTTAAAGTAGTAGCGTATAATTTTTCAGAAACTTTTGTAAGATGTTCAGAAGTTTTTCTTTTATTTAAAATCATCCATGATGGAAGGATTAATTACTGTTGTGCCTTGTAGATTTTCAATGTGTAATAGAAGTACAAAATAATAAATCACAATATTAAAATAAACAATACAAAATAAACAATAAATCACAATATTAAAATTCAAATATCATTTAGCTCTATTTTTGACATCCAGAAATTAATCTTAATATAGTTCTCATTTTAAAGTAGTAGCGTATAATTTTTCAGAAAATTTTGTAGGATGTTCAGAAATTTTTCTTTTACTTAGAATCACCCATGATGGGAGGATTAATTACTGTTGTGCCTTGTAGATTTTCAATGTGTAATAGAAGTACAAAATAATAAATCACAATATTAAAATAAACAATAAATCACAATATTAAAATTCAAATATCATTTAGCTCTATTTTTGACATCGAGAAATTAATCTTAATATCGTTCTTATTTTAAGGTAGTAGCGTATAATTTTTCAGAAAATTTTGTAGGATGTTCAGAAGTTTTTCTTTTATTTAGAATCATCCATGATGGAAGGATTAATTACTGTTTTGCCTTGTAGATTTTCGATGTGTAATAGAAATAAAAAATAATAAATTAAAATAAACAATAAATCACAATATTAAAATTCAAATATCATTTAGCTCTATTTTTGACATCCAGAAATTAATCTTAATATAGTTCTTATTTTAAAGTAGTAGCGTATAATTCTTCAAAAAATTTTGTAGGATGTTCAAAAAATGTTTCTTTTACTTAGAATCACCCATGATGGAAGGATTAATTACTGTTGTGCCTTGTAGATTTTCAATGTGTAATAGAAATACAAAATGGAAACAAAGCTTTAAATTATCTTTTTACAATTAAGTGCTCAAAATTTTTGCTTTGTTACATACACTCAAGAGCCAAAATATTATGACCACTTGTCAAAATATTATGTCCACTTAACAAGTTGGCCCGCCTTTGGTGCACAACATAACTTCAACCCGCCTTGGCATGGATGCCACAAGTCCTTGGTAGATTGCAGAAGACAGATTGTACCAGATGTTCAAGCAAAAATTACGAAAATACGAGGTATTGCGAATTGGTGGCCTTTGAACTTTGAGCTGCCGTCCCATGATGTCCAAATGTGTTCTATCGGATTAAGATCAGGTGAGTTAGGCTGCCAGGACATTAACTGGAATTCAGCATCATGTTCCTGAAACTACCCCAACATATTTTTAGCCTTGCCACAAAGGGCGTTGTCCTGTTGGAACATTCCATTTCCAGCTGGAAAAAGAGAGATCATAAAAGGGTGCAACTGGTCCACAGTGATGTTCAGATACCATGTAGTATTCATGGCCTGCTCTACCACAACCAAGGGTTCTAGAAACGCCCAAGAGAACGTCCCCCAAAGCATAATAGCGCCACCAACGGCCTGTGTATAACCTACTGTACATTGAGGGAGCAACCATAAGTACTAACAATTGTAGATCGCGAACAATCTACGAGTCGTTCAGTTTCGGAAATACTTGTTTAGAGGCTTCGAGCCATTACAATCTGCCCTCTATCAAAATCGCTTAGATCCGCAGCATTTCCCCCTTCACACAGAAGTAAGTGAAAGAATGATTCTTCAGGATCACAGGATGGACTTGGCACAGAACTGCCTGGGCCTGGCCCTCTAGTTCTGTGGTACTATTGATTTAGGCAAAACAACTAAGAGAATGAATTGGCTATGAGTAGGGAAAGAGAATCATAAAACTAGGCAATGGTTGCTCCAGTTTGGGCAAACAAAATAAAACAGAAAAATAAGCAGGAATAAGAGAGAGTCTCAGAATACGGGAATTTATGTTAGATAAACTGAATAACTAAGAAGAGGAGAGACTCGGGTTAGCACTGGGCTGTTACACTACTAGGATTTTTATTTTTATTTTTATTTTTATTTATTTATTTATTTATTTATTTTTTTCCACACAAAAAGAGAGCAAGGTAGCAGGGCTACACTGTCTAAGTCGGAGAAGTTTCCCCAGCAAGCTAGGAGAAACAGATGAGATCCAAAAGGAGATTTCTAGACCAATAGAATTAATGGGCTAGTAGACCAATGGCAATCTTAGAAAATGGGGACCCACCAAAGTGTGGAATTAGAAGATGATGCTTCACTTGGAAAATTTAGTCGAGCAGTAAGATGGCAATGCAGTGGGGCAGGATCCAGAGAGAATCAATAGAATTCTCATTACACTCAAAAGTATGTGAAAGAATGATTCTTCAGACTCTCCAGCAGCAGTTAAATACCACTTCCACCTGATCACGTGCCTTCCACGTCATCCAGGCGAGTTCATTGAAAAATGTAGGGGTGGTCATAGTGTTTTGGCTCTTAAGTGTATAGTATATGCGTTTGCATATATCTATTCATTCTAATATAAATGTTTAATATAATATAATTTACTTTATTATAATCAATATGAAAAACGTTGGGTTTTATCTGCTATTTTTAAACCAGATGCATTTCTCTTAACATATCTTTAGCTTCTCATTAGAATGATAGTGCTTACATAAACATTATATTGCTAATAGTATTCTAGAACGACAGTAATGGAATAAATGTAATGCAATTAATTACTGAGTGCAGCAGGTGAAATTATTTAATAATCAAAATATTAAATGCACGAGGCATTAATAACGCCATAATAACGCGAGACATATATATCGAAATAAAATCCTAACATGTCGACCAGGCTTAAGTGAGGAGTTTCGAATTGGTCCACGTGACAATCGAACGATGTAGTGAATTCAACCTACACAAAGATTGGAGAAGTGGGCACTTCAAAACACGGACTATCATCTATTCCACGCACACAACACTCAACTTCAAATCCTTCATTCGGGTGGAGTGTTCTCAAATCTATCGTTGACTACTGCGTAATCATACCTCTATAGCCGACTTCGATGTCCGTTACTATTTAGAGCACGGTGAAGATGTTGTTGAAAATTATAGTTGTCTTATAACATACAAAGCCCAGGGAAGATGTAGAAAACTTAATAGAAGCTGATGTATAGAATGCTAATGGCTCTTACCTAAATATACGTGATGTACACACACACACACACACACACACATATATATATATATATATATATATATATATATATATATATATATATATATATGTAATAACATCAATATTTAAACCCCTAAAGTCTTGCCACACGTAATTAGAGAGATTGTTCTGACACCGTCCAGTTCTTATGCCTCTGGATTTTGTGCGATTTTGAGAAGATAAAATAAAGATTATGTTCGGCCACGACGACTGATGTGTTTCTTTCGAACAGGTGTTTAGTGGGACTCTTGGCAGCCCAGTATGCCCGGGCTGAGGAAAATAATAGGGGCAATTTAAAATGGGTTTCAAGTAAAATTACGGGCTGGTTGATCCCCTGTCGATTACACACACACACACACACATTATATATATATATATATATATATATATATATATATATATATATATATATATATATATATATATATATATATATATATATATACATATACATATATATATATAGATAGATATAGATAGATAGATAGATAGATAGATAGATAGATAGATAGATACATACATACATACATATACATAGATATATATATATATACATACATACATGCATACATATACATGCATACATATATATATATATATATACATACATATATACATATATATATATATACATATATATATATATATATATATATATATATATATATATATATATATATATATATACATACATGCATACATATATATAAATATATATATATATATATATATATATATATATATATATATATATATATATATATATATATATATATATATATATATATATATATATATATATATATATATATATATATATATATACATATACATATATAGCTCTACCTAAATATATTATGTATGTACAATCCCCAATATAATAACAGCCTAAGTTATCTGTCCGTCTGTACTCGAATTTATGAAGCGGTTGGACCTGGAATGGATAGAGGCATCCATATTGAATTATTGATGAGTTAGTGTTAGCAAAATTCATAACGAGTAAGGTTAATCTTTTCCTAAACTATTGAGATGATCCTAAAATAAATTGGTATAAATATGCTTCATATCACAGTAAAAATACTGTCATCTTTAAAACGTTCGAAATCCACCCCTTCCCCTATTTCGAGAGTTTACTGCCACTATTTCAAGCCCTATTTTCCCCGGTTAAGAAGTGATTAAATTTATCAATTTATTACATAATAGATTAAAATAACATTTTTTAGCATTATGACGTCATTTCTGTAACTATTTCATTTAACCATTTCTTATTTTAAATTATTCAAATATCATATTCATTACTTTCATACGTTTTTTCACTGAGCTTTGATATTAAGTATATAATTTTCTTTTATTGTTGGATTAAATAATAGATTAGGTACGTATGCGATAATTTCAATCAACGATTATTTTTTGTTGCATGATAATTCTCATCCAAAAAACAAAACCATATTGTTATCTGCCTCATAAGGTACTTTACAATTGGGGAAATCTAAAAATTTCACTTATCCCGTCATATGACGGGATATATGCTAGTGTTGAATCCGACTCATTTTATTGTCGTGAAACTACTCATTACAATAACAATTTTTGTAAGATAAAAGAAATAGATGTTCGTATTGAACAAAAACATTGATGAGTGGAGCATACGGGCTGATATGCCAGAGTGTAACTTGACTAAATGCAAGTTTGTCTTGTGTACCACCTATGACCAGTCGTTACGACTGTGAAGAGCTACATATTGCGAGTTTGGTACTGGTTTTTATTTTTGTTTAATACCTTACGGTCTACGGTTTTTGCTACACGAGGGCTAATCAGACCAGAACGGGCTGCTTAAATCCAATTCCAAACGTCCACGAACATCAGCGAAGTTTGATACCGTAAAACTGCGCCATACCCATATCCATTTGGCTATCGTACTGCAATAAGGTACTGAACTTTATACTGAAGAATAACAAGGAAATCATACTAAGCCCCCCCCCCATTTAGTTCTGATATCACACCATTCTGGCTGTTTTCTTGGCTCAAGCGAAGCATGAACACTAAACATACTTAATACACATATATTTCTACCATAGCCGGTCAAATGACCGAACTTTGTTTCCAACTGAATGTGTGATATATGGATATTGGAAAAGCGATAAACACATATATCATATTATAATTAAACAAAATTGTATATTGTCAATTTTTATGTATTACAAACACAAAAAATAAGAATTTTTAATTCATTATCCATAGAATTTACTACATATACATTATCGGTCATTTGACCGGTTATGGTATGTTTAGTGGTAAAATGTCGGTGTTTCAAAACAACTCTCCTAATACGGTCTATTACATGTGTTTTAAAAGTGGACAGAAAGTTATGGGTTGACCCACACGATAGTTACTTCTACAAATGTCATGAAAATTATGACGATTAAAGGTGATCTGTTTTTTTTTTGTATAATCTAGTTATTTATGAAACATCCATTGTATATGTTCAGGGGTATATAAAATTAAAACTCGAGCAAAATATTTGGCTTAGTTTACATGTTTGCCTTGGCTAATTTTGATGGTTGTCTTTTTTGCATGATGCAATTATATATGCTAACAGTGATGTTATAAGCATCAATGTTTGGCAGTACAAAAAATATTGTTTTTGACAATACAATATTTTGCGTAGGAGTAAATAATGTGAGAGCTGAAGAAATACCACCTTGAACAAATATAAATGTTTTAATCAAATAAAACACGAGGGACAATTTCTGCAAAAGTGCGGAAATCAAAATAGTACGTGATAATCAATCGGAGTAATAGAATACAATCCACACAATGATGGGAGAAGTGGATACTTCAAAATACGTAACTCATCAATTCTGTTTGCAAGACACTCGACTCTAAATCCTACAATCGGAATGAGTATTCTAAAATATGTCACCGAAATCCATTGCGAAATCAGGCTCCACCAACGGAGTGTGGTCCAATCCAATCTTCTCCTCGGATCTTTAGGAGAATTTTTAAAGAGCGGGAGGATATTTTCTGTGGATAGGTGGAAGGTAAGGTAGCCTTTTGAAAAACCCGTCATTCTTCTGCTACTCATTCCAGATATGCAACAACATTTTAATACTTATACAGATGATATGCATGTTATACATGTGGTCAGCAAACAGCAATGCTAGAGAAGTTATAAGACTAGTAGGAAGGTTGGTTGATTAGCTAGTTTAGAATGCTGTGGTGTACCTTTAGGCTATGTGAGGGCTGATGGGTAGAAAGAATTTCCAAACATAGTTCTGTCTGATCTGAAAAACTTTAAAAATTTTTTACAGATACCTCTAGTAGATTCTCCCATCTCGTACACCTTTGGTCAAAGATATATTATAGATCCCCCAAAGAGAGTGAGAATGATAAAGGTACAAAAGATTTGAGCAATACGATAAAAGATAAACGATAAATAAAGATACGATAAAGGTCCTGAAGATACGAGCACATATCTTCAGTATTGGATGATATTTCATGGACATTGCCTTTCTGAAAAAATAATTAGCTGCTGTAGACTTCTGTAAAGATCATCCGTAAAACATCGAAATTTTGTATTTAAGTCTGATATAACAACGAAATGTTCGTTGTCCCTTTTGTTTGCCCTCTTATAACGGAAAATTTGAATATAACATATTGACGAAGGGCATAAGTGAAAACAATTGGTGGTAAAGTTGAAATTTTGTATTTAGGACACTTAACATCTACTTAATTGTAATCGAAACTATATATAAAGACATCTCTCAATATAATACTTAATATAATGATAATACCCTCACCAAAGCAAATTATATTAGCTGTTATGTGCATGGAATTATGTATTGAATGGATTACAACCTCATTTTAGGGCGACAGAGATCATATTTATTGTCTACTAAGAATGACATTAAGGTAATTCACTTAAATATCATAGAAATTTATTTCAGAGTGCAACACGGGAAGTAATTTACTAATTGAAATATGAAATTTAATAACACCATAATGATGCGAGTCATATATTTGGAAATAAAATACGGGGGTATTGAACTTGTTAAAGTGCAGAATTTGAAATCGAACCACATGAAAATCAAATGGAGTACTGGATTTTAATCCACACAAAATGAGAGTAATAGACACTTCAAAACATGTACCTCATCAATTCCAGACGCACAACACTTAATTTCAAATCCTCCAGTTGTCAGTAGTGTTTTTCTAAAATGTCGTCGCTCTCTACGTAATCATACTTCAGTAGCTGATTTTCATAACTGTCTGGATGAAGATGTTCCCGAAAAGTATAGTTGTTTCATAACAAGATCTCTAGCAACAGTATTTAATAGTAAATTTTTGTTAAAATTTTAACAATTTTCTTAATTTACCTCCAAATTATAATAATCACAAAGTACAGATATCAATTTTTAGCCATTACTATTCCTGTATAATATAGATTAAGCAGTGAGTAGTATTAGACTATTTATTAATCAGTGTTAATCGACCTCTATGACTATTATGTTGGAAGCCATTTCTTCCGACGACAGGGATTAAGCCTAAAACCTACTTTTTAAAGAGATAAATATTACTTTTCCTCTATAACGTTACTTTTTATAGCTTTTGTTCTTTTGATGTGACCTTAGAGGTGTCGAAAACCAACAGTTTATTATAAAAACTTTTTACTCATTGAAGAGTTGAATTTTGGAAAAAATTTTTGGTTGGTTGGTGTCATGTGCATTTAGAAGTCACATGACTTCTCATGGAAAGATGCTTTCCATTGCCTCGAGAGGTTGGAATTCCTTACAGTGGGTTCTCATAATTTAGATGCAAGGTGTAAAGTGAGTTACACTGTTGACTGAGGGACAAGGGCGATGTCAGTGACCCCCCCCCTTCGACCCCATTGGACAGAAGGAGTTCCTGACGCAGGTCAGTCGTCTTTGGCCTTGGCAACAAGAGTTTTTTCGGATACTTCACTCGGCAGATTGGAACCCCCTTCAGAGAAGAATAGAAAGCGAACGGAGAACTTGGGCAGAGGCAGAATAATTTTAACTCTTGCATCTAAGAAAAGCGTCATCAGCGTTAGTTGCTTTGATATGTGAATCAGGTTCTTCATCTCCCCGAATAGCAAGTTGTAAATGTCTTGGAGTCATTCTCGTTACTTTCGGATCTTTACTAGCTTTTCCAGCCAATTCTAATACCTCGACAGTTCAATACTCCAAAATTGCAGCACTGTAAACTGTGGCTGTAGCACCAACATTTTCCCCCTATTCCATCGACTTTATATTAAGATTGCATAGATTTTATGTTCTTCAGCAGATTGTGAATAAATAAAGATACAAATAAAAAAGTCTGCAAAACGGGGTCTCATTTGTACTCGGTGTCTTAACTCTTTGTATTATATCAACATGGCCTGGTATAAGTCATTGGTACGTAATACAAGGGACCAAACAGAAAATCTCCGGAATTGGCCACCTCCAGAGGCATCTTTTGAGAACTTGGAGGACATCGAGACCACGAACCTATTTTATTTGCCCCGAGCCACCAATTATAAACACGGTAGATATTTGGTCAGCTCTAGCCTGCATCCCGCTACTTTTCGTTTATGAGATTATTGTTTTTGCTGAATGAGCTACATAGGTTCTTAAAAAACCTTTGTTAACCAACTGAAACCTAATGTCCTTTTATAGAAACGCTTCTAAAAATGTATTACAAACTCACAGACACCATTCAATCAATATGAAATGCAAATCAATATGATGCAAAACTATTCTTTACACATTGAATGCCACGACATTCTTCAGAAATCTGGCCTAAAATGACAATTTGATTTAATCACCTTATGTTATTCAAAACTCTAATTTGTGGACAGAAATTCAAAAAACTCCCGAATTATTTATTTCCCAAGAGAATTGGTTTTTTGTTCTTTTCCCAGAAGCCATATATAGGTATTAGCACTGATATACTACGAGTTTATTCGTAGCTGCACACAAATGGCAAGTAAACACAGTGAGTAGTAGTACACGAGATAACTCGTAGTTGGCGTCCTAGAAAAGAACGTAATCTACGAGTTATCTAGTAGTTGGCAGTCAGCATGTTAAGTGTTTATTTCATTTATGTTCAGTCGGCTTAAGCCCATATCAAGCTTTTAATTGGTAGCGTACACAGTTTATTTTTAAGTTCGGACCAAAAACATTTTTTTGCAATGTGATGAAAAAAAAAGGTAAGATTCTTCATTTATTTATAACAAAATTTGTTTTAAATTAACAGATATATTACAATTATAAGAATAGGTCTTTTCAATTTCGCTTAAATTGAGATTTTTACAGTGTTTTTACTATTTGCGTTACGTTCTAAAGACGGACGGTAGGCAAAATAGGGCAGTTTTAGGTACTATCGCTATCAGGTTGGTAGTATGCTATTTTATCTTTGACACTGCGCACAAATATTGATTAATTTTCTGATAATATGTGTCTGTTATATGTTATTAGCATTATTAATTAATCTTAATTTATTATTTAATAATTGATTTTAATATGATACTACTGAAAATAAACGAAGATAAAACAAAATTTATGGAAACATCCCAGAGTACACCTAATCTAAAGTCATTTACAGTGTGAGGCTACAACTTTGAAATAGTTTTCCAGTTCAAATATCTTGGAACAACCATCACCACTAATAATGACTTGAACTTAGAGATAAACAACAAGATCGCCATGTAAAATAAATGCTATCATGGCCTTAAAAACCAATTAAAATCTGGACTTATAAGTTTAAAAACGAAAATTAACGTCTATAAAACTACTTCGACCTATTCTGCTCTATGGAAGTAAATGCTGGGGAATAACCAAATTGCGTGAAAATAAATTGCTGACTTTTGAACGGAAATTCTCAAGAAAAATATTTGGTGCAGTTCAAGAGAATAATTCTTGGAGATCCTTATTCAATTTTGAAATTTATAAAAAATATGAGCAACCTCATGTTGTTAAAGTCATAAAAATCAATAGACTGCGATGGGCTGGACACCTATTCCGACTCGATGACATAAACCCAGTAAAACAGCTAACTTTCACTAATCCCATGGGGCAGAGGAAACGAGGAATACCACCAATTAGGTGGCTTGTCTCAGTAGAGAGGGACTTAACTACTGTCAAAAAGGGAAACTGGAGGAGTCTTGAAGCAGATAGGAACGGCTGGAAAAAACTGCTTGGGGCAGCCTTCGCCTGTAACAGGCTGTAGTGCTTTAAAAGAAGAAGATACTACTGAATATTAGTAATAAATAAATAATAGAAACTACTTTATTTTTTTAATTTAAGATTTTATTGATGGTGCTGTTTATAAATAGCCCTAAAAGATTTCTGCGTAATGTGGAGGCATATATTTTATTTAATTAATAATAAAATCTTAATAATTAAGCAAATTTAATTATGTTTTATTTAAACATAAAATATAAATAGCCTCGGAGCACAGCATTTTTTAGCTATTATACATCTAAAAGTATGTATTACTCTTGATCATATTTACTGTCTATTACTAATGCTATTTTATATGTATTCAAATCTAACGCAATATAATTAATTTCTCAATAGACCAGATGTAGTTATTTAATGACCAAAATGGGAATTACGCTGGATATGCATAAAGACATCTTAATGTGGAATATGTAAAATAAAATCGCGGCATGAGGAACAAACTGTAGAACGGAATTTGAAATCGTAGCACGTGACATTCGAGCGGATTGATGGCATTCTACTCATCCAAATATAGATGGAGTGGGCACTTCATAATACGCACCTCATCAATTCCGGGTGCACAACACTTGACTCCAAGTGTTGTAGTCAGGTGGAGTATTCTCAAATTTGTCATCACTATTAGGTATCATGCTTCAGTTCACGACTTCTATAATTTGCTAGATCTTGTTGGTAAGTTTACGACTAAAATTGTAATTGGTTTGTGGCAATCAAAGAAATGTAAGCATCTAGAACTTGGATGATGAACCTTTTACATACAATTAGTGTAGTAGTTAAATTAAGGTTTATTATTTTCAGTGTTCAGTATGCCACTTGTTATACTTCTTGTACAAATCATCTTTAAACCCCTATAATCTACATAAAAATGTTTAATATTTAAATTTATTCTTTGTAGTCACCGTTTGAGAATCACTGCTCTAACTTAAAGGCATTTATTTGAAAATTCAGCTTCTGTATGGTTTAGGAGCCTTTGAGCTTGTCACTTTTTTAGACCGTTTTATTTAGAACATCAGATTGTCTGAATCAGTAAAGGAGATAACAGCGTTCATTTACCCCCTTAGGTCCTAGCAGATTGCCTCAAAGTGTGATCTTGTAGCCGGCAAGAGAGTGTACCTGGGCGGAGTGGGTGAAGTATGTCGGGAGAGTAATCACCTGGTAGGGTCACCCAAGGCGTGAAGGCCACTCCACTATGCTCAGCAAAAATCTGCAGGCATCTGAATTAAGTCAGTCCTCTACCATTGGTGCTCGGGTCTCATGACTTACAGAAGCTGACCTTCTCCTTCACCCATGAATCATGTATTGAAATCCATACTGCCTCGCCCGTCGCGCAGGTTCATAAGTTTCCATGAGAAGACATGCTAACAGGCAGATTTGGCTCGTTCCCCCGAGTCATTCCTGGTATCAAGCAGATTGTCCTAGAGGATCCCTTGCTATTTATTGCGATAGATATGTTCAGACAACACATCCCGATTCCTCAGTGGACACCTGAAAGGACTTACTTTCGAGAGAGGTGTCAAAATGCACCCAAATTGTCCTAAATGTCAAAATGAACCGGTATCTCCGGCATATATCCTTGAGTGCCTGGGGTTGTCTCTTGAGGACCTATACAAGTCTCCGATGCTTGTTTTCAATTTTCTGAAAGTAAATGAACTCACGGACCTCGTCTAGTATATTCCTAGACATGGAGATTGGAAAGAGAGAGAGAGAGAGAAACACAGCTTTCATCGGTTCTCACATTCTCAAAAATTATCCTCTCATATCTCGAAACATCAGTTTTGTTGCAAACACCTTTATATTCAAGTGTAAGAAAAAAAATCCAAATTATACCATAATTTACAATTTAGTTTGGTTTCTCTCTTAATAACACATTCCATTCACATACTTCCTCAAGAAAAAGTCTGTGGGGTCAAGAAAAAAAGTAACCAATCTTTCCTATTAAATGTCGTTATGGTAGTCATTCTCGTTTTTTATTTGATTTTGATGGCTTCTAATCTTAGCGATCTCTTGAGTCGAGTGTTATTTTTTAAAATATTATTTTCAGTGAATGTAACTGAAAAAAATTTAATATGTACCTGTATTGCGCAACGAAAATACCTGTTGCGTCCATGTAGTGATATGCGTGTCATAGCTTCTCGATCTTAGACCTAGAGAATATTAAAGGGCAATATTCATAGTAGAATGTGAAGGATATGAAAGCCTAGGAGAGAGTGTGTTTTTTTCGTAAAATGAAAATTCATACTTGCTTTACTGGGACTAAATTCAGAAATGCCTATAAATACGCCACATTATAGTTATTAATCACACCCAGAATTTGAGAGAAAATTATTTTTAAGAATAGATAAAATTTATTTTCGTCGTAGTAGATGTCAGGATAGTATTTAACAGATCTGTCAAGACAGAGTGCAAGCAGTCTATTGAATTTTTTCTGTCACACCGGATCACTCCATGTAAAACGAGGAGAAATGTATCAAGGCAGCACTTCTGGGATAGCCAACTTTCAAGGAACAGGTAGTTGGGCTCAAAAACCATGATAATTCACAAAATTTAATTAAAACATTAATGAGGAAAAATGAGAAATTGAAAAATGAGAATTAAAAAACTTTTTTGGCTTTAGTTTGGAGAACTACATTATATTTCATTAGTAACACAAGGATTAGTGAAGCTGGAACATTTTGCCTAAAACCGACTACGAATGGTTTAGATTGATTTAGAAATCAAAGAGAAGCGGGTAATTTTGCCCTTGACTTTAGATTTGAAAACCCCTGAAAATTTTCTTGGGCCTTCGACTATAAATTTAGGTCTGTATTTTTGAACTCACAGATTATGAGAAATTTCGTGACATTATATTCCTTAAGGGGTCGTCTTGGGTAACAAAATACCTACATTAGTTTCCCGATTTAGTATATTTTTTACACACACACACACACACACACACACACACATATATATATATATATATTTATATATATGCATATATACATTTAATTATTTTACTCCTAAAAATTAGTTGTATTTGCATTTTTTATTAAACCTGTTAATAATATTGGCAACGCTAACCTCTGCTGTTTTACAGGGTGAAATCTATAATTAAATTTTTCACAATAATTGTTGATCGTAAACAAATACAACTTTCTAAAATCAAAAATGTTTTAAATAAGATACACATTCCTTTTATGGAATTTTTTACTTTAAAAATTTAATTTTTCGAAATCTAAATACTTCTTTTCGTATCCCATCATTGTTTTACAAAATATTAAAATTTGTGTTTGTCTGTGTGCACGTAACAACAGATCTTCAAAAAACGGCTGGGAGTTATGGGTGGATATAGGTATCCATGGATTTGAAGAACTATGAGGAACATATTTTGACAAGTTTCTTCTTCGTAGATCCATACTTAATGGAGATGTTAAATGGTAACCACTTCAAATACTAATTCTTTTAGACTAAATGTGTGTTATTTAGTGCATTATTTTCTGAAAAAATAATGGACCGTAATAATAAATAAATAGCTGTATGTTACAGCTCAATTGTTGAAAGGTGATTTATAAAAAGAAGATAAGAACTATGTATCCTGAATTCATGGAGGTATGTATTTGTAACAAAGAGTTACACCAGTAAAAGTTCTTACTGCTATAACCAGAGAGAAGACAAGAGGTGATTCCTATGTAGAGCTTCTATCATGCATGCTGCACAGGTAGGGTGACCCCTTCCTCTGAGTAAAGGATTTTGCAGAGAGTATTTGTTTTCTCAGTGCAGTTAGCAGGAAATCACAACATAGGAAAGACATAAAAAGGGAATCTGCCTGAGCAGAGATCTGTTAAGAACTATGTATCCTGAATTCATGAAGGTATGTATTTGTAACAAAGAGTTACACCAGTAAAAGCTGTCACTTCTATAACCAGAGAGAAGACAGGAGGTGATTCCTAGGTAGAGCTTCTATCATGCATGCTGCACTGGTAGGGTGACCCCTTCCTCTGAGTAGAGGATTTTGCCGAGAGTGTTTGTCCTCTCAGTGCAGTTAGCAGGAGATCACGACCTAGAAAGGACATAAAAAGGGAATCTGCCTGAGCAGAGATCTGTTAAGAACTATGTATCGTGAATTCATGAAGGTATGTATTTGTAACAAAGAGTTACACTGTAAAAGCTGTCACTTCTATAACGAGAGAAAAGACAGGAGGTGATGTCCAAGGAGAAGTGATGGAGAGTGTTTGTCCTCTCAGTGCAGTTAGCAGAAGATTGCGACAGAGGAAGGACATAAAAAGTGAATCTGCCTGAGCAGAGATCTGTTGCACCAATATTTTTAGTAGTTCCAGGAAGCCGTCATTTTTGGTTTGGTTTTGGGGCGCTACTGTCTATTGTTTGCAATACAATAAGGCTAATAAGACCAAGACCTATTGCTTAAAGCAGCCGATTACGAATGGCTAACGAACATTCATACCCAAGTGGGATTCGAACCCATGAACTCCGCTTCCGAAGGCCAGCACCCTAACCATTCCGCCATCGTTCGACCGTCTTTTTTTAACCCCAAGACAATAGCCTTCGAATATTTAATCAAAAACTAACCTAACGTGTAATGCTCAGATTTACAATACGTTACTAATATATTTATAATGATGTTTAAGTTTTAAGTTAAATTTTAAAATAAATTGTCGTCAACCTTTTCTATCATTTATATCTTCTTGTGTCTATTTTACATGAGTTTCCCAACAGACCTGGTTAGCATGTGCCGTGTTGTGCTATTGCGTTTTTATTCTTGAACTAGCATATCGTCTGTCCTGTGACGAAATCAGTAAAAGTTTAATTTTCCAGAATTGTAGAGTACCCTATGAGGCAGGTAAACAAATGGTTTATTTTTTGGCTGAGAATTATCTGGTACACTATCAGTAATTTTTTTTATCTTCACACTCCTCTAAAGTCTTCCGATACTGTGAATACAGTTTAGAATCGCATTCAGTTTATTTAGTCAAACCGTGTAGTTATGTATAAAAAAGAAACCCACCAATGAACAAACTTCTTAATTTGCAAAGTTATAAAACTTAAACGGAACATATTTATTAGTCCGTGAAGTAGACTCCTAGACTTTTATGAAGAGAATTTGTTGTTAATACCGGTGATAAAATTTTCATCGCAACAAAAATAATCGATGATTAAATTTAAAATTATCACATATGTACCTAATCTATTATTTAATTAAAATATAAAAGAAAATAATTTACTTAATATCTTAGTTCAGTGATAAAACGTATGAAAATAATGCAGACGATATTTGAATAATTTAGACGACATTTAAATAATTTAAAATAAGAAGTGATTGAATGAGGTGGTTAAAATAATGACGTCATAATGCTAGAAAAAGTGTTATTTTTACCTATTTATTATGTGATAAACTTAGGGCCGATCCCACCAAAGTCGTTTAACGGCTAACTACGATTAGCCACGATTAACCCTGGAGCCAACCAATGGGGGAACGCAATTTTCCGTTTAAACCGAGATTAATCTCGGATAGCGTTAAACGACTTTGGTGGGATCAGTCCTTAGGCCTGCTCTTAACCGGGAAACATAGGGCTTGATATAATGGCATTAAACTCTCGAAAAGGGGGGGGGGGAGGGGTGGATTTCGAACATTTTAAAGACTCTCTTTGAATTTTGCTAACTGTAACACATCAATAACCCAATATGGATGAACATATCCATTCCAGTTCCAACCGCTTCATAAATTCGAGGGAGGATAAACAGATAACTTAGGCTATTATTATATAGAGGATATCTTCTTGTGTCTATTTCACTTGAGTTTCCCAACATACCTGGTTAGTATGTGCTGTGTAGTGCGATTGCGTTTTTATTCTTGACCTAGCATATAGTCCGACCTGTGACGAGATCAGTAAAATTTTTAATTTTCCAGAATTATAAAGTACTCTATAAGGCTGGTAAAAAATGGTTTGTTTTTGGCTGAAAATTATCTGGTACACGCTCAATAATTTGTTTATCTTCATATTCTTCTAAAATCTCGCGATATTGTGAATGCAGTTTAGAATTACGTCCTTTAAAAATATAATTCAAAGTTTTCTTAGCTACGTTGAAATTTTCCTTAAGTTCTTCCCATTTTTTTGCCACAGTAATTAATGGAAGTTAAGGAATGAAACTATCATTTCCACTACACCTTGGAGATAGATAGAATTTGTTGTTAATACCGGTGATAAAATTTTCATTGAAATCAAAAATAATCGATGATTCAATTTAAAATAATCTCATTTGTATCTGATATAATATTTAAGCCAAATATAAAAGAAAATTACTTATGTAATATCCAAGTTCAGTGATGAAACGTATGAAAATAATGCAGACGATATTTAAGTAATTTAAAATAAGAAATGATTAAATGAGGTAGTTAAAGGAATGACGTCATAATGCTAGAAAAAAAATATTATTTTTATATATTTATGTGATATACTTAATCGACTGCTCTTAACCGAGGAACATAGGGCTTGATGTAATGACATTAAAGTCTCGAAAAGGGGTGTATTTCGAACATTTAAAGACTCGCTTTGAATTTTGCTAACTCTAACTCATCAAGAATCCAATATGGATGCCTCTATCCATTCCAGGTCCAACCGCTTCATAAATTCGAGGGAAGACGGACAGATAACTTAGGATATTATTATAGAGGGGATATCTTCTTGTGTCTATTTCACTTGAGTTTCCCAACAGACCTGGTTAGTATGTACTGTGTTGTGCAATTGAGTTTTTATTCTTGAACTAGCATATAGCCCAACCTGTGACGGGATCAGTAAAATTTTTAACTTTCCAGAATTGTAGAGTACTCTATAAGGCTGGAAAAAATGATTTGTTTATTGACTGAGAATTTCCTGGTACACTCTCAATAATTTGTTTATCTTCATACTCCTCTAAAGTCTCCCGATACTGTGAATGCAGTTTAAAATCACGTAATTTAACCCTCTAAGCGGTTCGCACGTACAATTCCACCAAACCGATGATGTCTTCAAAACGTACAATTTTCGTCCTCCAAAAACGTTTCGAAAATGGATGTAGTGTACATTTCTGCAGTTTTTTTCCACATGGAGTTCTGTGGTTAAAGGGTCAGGTCGTTTGTTTAGGAACTGCATCCCTCTTTGACTAACATTTATTGAGGATTCACCTCTACCCCCTGAGGCACAAAGACGCTGATAGCTTTTCATAGCTTTGTAAATCTCTATTTCGAACTATTTCGTTTGTGGTAACTGATGTATCTCTAATTTCCACCATTTAAATATCTTGGACGACTTTCGTAAAAAATATAAATAAGCCTCTCCAAGAATATTTTTATTTGTTCTTTTAGAATCCATTATTTCTTCGAGACTCGGCGAGCTTAATGTGAATTAAAAATTAACAATCTATAATATCTATTTATATAGCTATTTATAACCGGAAGTAAAGGGACAATAACGAGGGTGGGTTTCCCGTACTAGTCGACTAAGCGTGAAGGAAAAAATCATAGACCGCTTTGGCCACTGACACAGTAAATCTTTAGAGTATTTTTAGAGACTTTTTTCCTCGATGTGTTCCACTCAAAGGGTTAAAAAGATAATTCAAAGTTTTCTTAGCTACGTTGATATTACCCTTGAGTTCTTCCCAATTTTTTTTGCCACAGTAATTAATGGAAGTAAAGGAATGAAACTATCATTTCCGCTACACCCTGGAGGTAGATAGAATTTGTTGTTAATACCGCTGATAAAATTTTCATTGCAAAAAAAAAATAATCGATGATTGAATATAAAATTATCTCATATGTATCTAATCTATAAGGCAATTTGTCGCAACGTCACGAACTACTATAATGCCCTTCCTATTCATTTTCATGTTTACAACAGCTAATAGACAAACAATAAACTGCCCTTCCGTTTGAAACTAAAGCCAGAGTTGTCATAATTTGAGAATTTGCCCTACTGCGTGAAATCACCTTATTATTTAAACCAAATCTAAAAAAAATTACTTACGTAATATCTAAGTTCAGTGATGAAACGTATGAAAATAATGCAGAGGATATTTAAGTAATATAAAATAAGAAATGATTAAATGAGATGGTTAATGGAATGACGTCATAATGCTAGAAAAGAAAATGTTAGTTTAACCTATTTACTATGGGACAAATTGATAAATTTAATCGCCTGCTCTTTAACCGGGGAAAATAGGGCTTGAAATAATGGCATTAAATGATCGAAAATAGAGGAAGGGGTAGATTTCGAATGTTGCTAACCCTAACTCATATAACTTACATATTTATAAGTCTGTGAAATAGATTCCTAGACTTTTATGAAAAGAATTTGTTGTTAATACCGGTGATAAAATTTTCACTTCAACAAAAAATAATCACAGATTAAATTTCAAATTATCACATATGTTCCTAATCTATTATTTAAGCCAAATATAAAAGAAAATTATTTACCCAATATCTAAGTTCAGTGTTAAAACGTATGAAAATAATGATGATATTTAAATAATTTAAAATAAGAAATGATTAAATGAGATGGTTAAAGTAATGACGTCATAATGCTAGAAAAAAATGTTATTTTTATCTATTTATGTGATTAACTCAATCTCCTGCTCTTAACCGGGGAACATAGGGCTCGATACAATGGCATTAAACTCTCGAAAACGGTGGAAGGGGGTGGATTTTGAACGTTTTAAAGATTCGCTTTGAATTTTGCTAACTCTAACTCATCAAGAATCCAATATGGATGCCCATATCCATTCCAGGTCCTACCGCTTCATAAATTCAGCTACAGACGGACAGATTACTTAGGTTATTATTATATAGGGGATACCTTCTTGTGTCTATTTGACTTGAGTTTCCGAAGAGACCTGGTTAGCATATGCTGTGTTGTGCGAATGCGTTTTTGTTCTTGAACTAGCATATAGCCCGACCTGTGACGGGATCAGTAAAATTTTCCAGAATTATAAAGTACTCTATAAGGCTGGTAAAAAATGGTTTGTTTTTTGGCTGAGAATTACCTGGTACAATCTCAATAATTTGTTTATCTTCATACTCCTCTAAAGTCTCCCGTTACTGTGAATGCAGTTTAGAATCCCGTCATTTAAAATGATAATTCAAAGCTTTCTTAGCTACGTCGAAATTATAGTGTTTCCCAATTTTTTTTGCCACAGTAATTAATGGAAGTAAAAGAATGAGGCTATCATTTCCACTACAGTCTGGAGGTAGATAGAACTTGTTGTTAATACCGTCGATAAAATTTTCATTGCAACAAAAAATAATCGAGGATTAAATTTAACATTATCTCATATGCATTACTTAATATCTAATTTCAGTGATGAAAAGTATGAAAATAATGCAGACGATATTTAAGTAATTTAAAATAAGAAATTCTTAAAAGAAATGGTTAAAACAATGACGTCATAATGCGAGAAAAAAATTTTAGTTTTACCTATTTATTATGTGACAAATTGATAAATTTAATCGCCTACTCTTAACCGGGGAAAATAGGGCTTGAAATAATGGCATTAAATGCTAGAAAAGGGGGGGAAGGGGTGTATTTCAAACGTAGCTAATCCTAACTAATCGAATATGGATGCCTCTATCCATTCCTGCTACAACCGCTTCATAAATTCTAGGACAGACGGACAGATAACTTAGGTTATTATTATATAGGGGATTAATCTTTCCTACAGAAGATGCAATAGTATTGTTCTTGTATCAACTGCAACTTATCCTCTTCAGGGGGACAGAAAATGATATTTACTGTCTAGAAAATGATATTTACTGTCTATTACTAATGCTATTTTACATGTACGGTAACTAAATTGAATAAATCAATAAATAATTTCTGAGTACACTAGGTAAAATTATTTAATAACCAAAATGTGAAATTCACCAGACATGAATAATGCCATAACAGTGTGAGACAAATGTATCGAAATAAAATCCAGGCATGTCGAACAAGCTGAAGTGCGGAGCCTGGAATGGGGACCACGTGACAATCGAGCGGAGTAGTGGAATACAACCTACACAAAATGGGGAGGAGTGGGCACTTCAAAACACGCACCTCATCCATTCCGGGTGCACAACACTCGACTCCAAATGATCTAGTCGGATGGAGTGTTCTCAAATCTATCGTTGACTACTGCGTAATCATGCTTCAGTAGCCGAAGTCGATATCTGGAGGACGGTGAAGATGTTCCCCAAAAGTAGAGTTGTCTTAGAATAAACAAAGCTCCAGAAAGATGCAGAGAAACTTATAGAGGCTGATGTATTGAATAGTTGAGGCTTTTACTTCAACATGCAGGGAATATATATTTGAAACATATAATATGTATACAGGGTAATAATGTCTTTTTTCAGCCTTTATCTTCCGGTGTTCGTAGACATAACATTGTAGACGTAGTTCCTACAGCAGAATGCTTTTCAATGTTCTACAACAAGCTTTCAGATAATTAAAAATATTCTACCGCAAATACGTTTATTATATCAGCCTTTACTTTTTCATAATATTACTGCCATTGTGATACACATATACAAGTAAAAAAGTATACAAATATATTTTTATAGTAACCCATTAACGCCTGGATATTTCTGATGACTATATATTAGTAAATACCTAACATAGAAGCTATTATAGACACCTGGAAGTAAAACAAAATATAAAATTTAAACACCTTTAAATGGTAGCCGGAGGATAACCGATTGGTTAGGGTGCTGGCCTTCGGTACCGGAGTTCGTGGGTTCGAATCCCACTGTTGCATGGATGTTCATAGACGTTCGGAATCGGCTTTAAGCTGTGGGTCCCGGTCTCATTAGCCCCCGTGTTGCAAAAAGTAGACCGTAGCACTCCAAACCAAACCAAACCAAACCTAACACCTTTAAATGTGACATCAAGTCATCATTAGTGAGTAGGTGTCATTTTAAAACATAATAAGATGTCTTTAAAAAAAGGAAAACTTCGTGATAAGAGATTTATTTGCTATTATATATGAGAAAAGTAGTGAAAAGAGATGACTTATTACAGATATGGCTATTCGCCATGAGTTTGACCGGTATACGTTCAGAATACCGGTCATAATACTTTATATTCTAAGATTAAAAATCATAAAATGCTGATCGAAATGACAAAATTATAGATAAGATCATATTTGAAAACTTGGGAGATTATTCATAAGATTAATATCTATTTCCATTAAAAAGGAAGAATCGTTTCAAGAAAACAAAAACTCTACAAACCATTTTTTGATTGTCCTCAAATGAGGACGCTGGGCGTTAATGGGTTAAACAATAAAGAGTAAAAATATTTAATAAAACAATGTTAAAAAACAATGAATTTAGGAAAAATTTTTTATTAAAACCGGAGTAAATACAAGACTCTTGGAGTAATCTCGGAAACTGTAAATCATATGTCAATGACGTATGATTACTTTGGATTAATTACTTTGGATGGGAAATATTTTAGAAACATCATCAGGATAATGAAATAGGAATAGCCATTTTGACCCAAACATTAAAAGAAAGTGAAATTTTAATACTTTTTGAACTTATCTGTGTCCTGGTGGTGCAAAATATAATCATTCTTTTATCAGTTGTTCCGATATTGGTTTCATCACCATCTTTTATATTATGCTTAGTTCATAAATGTCCATTTATTTGTTTTTATCTCTTGCTGATCACCATAGTTCAAAAATTTTTTTGGTATGGAAACCGATAAACGTTTATTAAGAAACTCATAAATGTAGGTGTTTCAGTTTGTAATGCATTTATAGCCTGAGCTAATAAAGATTTAATTTCAATAAACATTGTATTCCCTCTCAAATCCCGCTTTTGCCGAAATTCATTCCTTCTTTCTATATGTTACAAAAAATGTAGATTAATATTTTTTCAGCTACATTTCGAAAGCTACGAATGTTTATAATTTTAAGTTTTCAAGGCTGAACCGTGGATGAATGGTAGGACACTGCTCTTCGAAATCTAAGTTCGAGGGATAGATTCCCGCCTTAGCTGATCGGAATCAGCTTTAAGCAGTAGGCCCCGGTCTCATTAGAGCTGGTGTGCAAAACAATAGACCTTAGAGCTTCAAACCAAACCAAATTTTCAACGGTTTTCTCCACCATTTAGCGAATAGAAGATAAAATGCAGTAATTTGAGACATGTATTACTTTCCGAAACTGAAGTTTGGATTAATAATGGCTATGTGAACTTTTCTTTCATTTTCCAATGGAATAATCAAGGATAATTTCATGTATAATCAAGATCTAACTTTACCTATATTGGCCAAATTTACAATATTTACAACTGTCAGTTTTCATAGGGAAAACTAAGCACCATTGCTACCTTTATGACGTTGTAAGCCCATTTTCTGCCACGTTTTAACTACTGGCCTCAGCAGAATCTCCATTTCTATCTCCCCCTCTTGGGAAATTAATCACGTGATTATTCCTCATCCTCAAGACGGTATTTTCACAAATCTTCATGAAGTAAGAAGTTCATAACTCTTGAAAGTTATAAAAAAAGTAGAATGAAATTTTAATTGGTCATTAAAAAATTATTTTATTTATCTGAATAATATTAGTTTGTACTAACAAATATACATAATATACACACAAAATTTAGGTTTTCTCAATCTATAATTGAGAAATTTATTTTTTATATCAGGAATATAATTATATCAATATACCAATAATATATCAATTATATCATATAATTGATATAATTATAATTTTTACATCAATTATTATAAATTTTTATTGTAATTAATTAAAAGGAATTTGACAATTTTATAACTGAAGAAACTGTAACAATAAGTTACATTCGGTTCAGCTTTTTTTACCTCTTCCCGTGAGGCGTCGTGAAAGACATACCAGAACAGGACCGGTTTGAACTAGAAAGAAACTTTGGACTTCTCCCAACCAATAGAAGTGTCCGTTGGTTCGGGGGATTCTGACCCCCCGTCTTCCTGGAGGGGACCATTGTTTTTACTCCGCAAGGCAGTCTGATTTCTTTTAGAGGGCAAGGTCGTGACCAGAGGAAAGTAGAAGGTTAACGCTACTATCATCCGCGGCATGCGGGGTAGACCTTTTGAGGAAAATCATAGCCATATTGTTTTTTAGGAGCGACACCGACTCGATAGCAGTCTTCGATATTTATAAAAGACAAGGTCATTCCAGTTGTATTCCTTAGGCATTTATTTAATTGTATAAAATCATTTAATCAAGATATATATGTCCATGTGTTTATTAATGAGTTTAGATTTCTTCTTTCTCAAATACTAGGGCAACTTAACACCATTTTTAGAGAAACAAATTTCAAATATTTCGCAAGTTTTGTATGATTGTATTTAGTATTTAGAAACCTATGATAATTCAAAGCGGACATACACATCCAGCAAGCATCAATTTAATTTAAAGGGTATGAGAAGTCTCAAAAATCAATATTTTTCAACAAATCTGCTTTTGTTAATTAAAATACAGTAGACTCTTGATTGACTGGAATTATTGGTTGGGAATTATTCTGCACACCCCAAAAAGCATTCTTATAGAGGACCATGATATTATTCATTTGCAGAGAAAAATCTTAAAGTTAAGCTGTTCTGATGTCTACGAAGAAGCAGTGCAACACTGGGTTAACAAAGATTCGAAATTGGATTGCTATAAAATTTTTAGTGACGATGATAGTGTAGTATTCCACTTGTGGTTCAAAAAGAATATAGAATTTTAAACAATGTTCTGAAAGTAAAGAATACAGTCTTGTAACCTATGATGATTCAAAGTGGACACACACATCCAGCAAGCACCGATTTATTTTAAAGGGTATGGAAAGTCTCAAAATACAATATTTTTTAACAAATGTGCTTTGGATAATTCTTGATTGACTGGAAATATTGGTTTCAGATTATTGGTCACACCCCCCCCAAAAAAAACCATTCTTATATAAAAGTATGATATTATTCATTTGCAGAGAAAAATCTTAGATGATATGAGAAAGTTAGGCTGTTCTGAAAATGTGGACTAAGAAGCAGGGCAACACTGGATTAATGTAGATACGAAGTTGGAATGCTATAAAATTATTAGGGATGATAATAGTGGTGTGTTTCGCTTGTGGTTCAGAAGGAATATGGAATTTTAAACAACGCCCTGAAAGTAACGGAAACAGTCTTGTAACCTATGATGATTCAAAGTGGACACACACATCCAGCAAGCACCCGATTTATTTTAAGGGGTATGAAAAGTTTCAAAATATAATATTTTTCAACAAATCTGCTTTTGATAATTAAAATACTGTTGCAGATTATTCGGCACAGCCCCGCACCCCAAAGCATTCTTATAGAAGACTATGATATTATTCAATTGTAGAGTAAAGTCTTAGAAGATATGCGAAAGTTAGGCTGTTGACGTAAGGCTGTGACGTTAGGCTAAACGTGAACGGAGAAACAGTGCACCACTGGATCAACGATGATTCAAAATTGGAATCCTATAAAATTATTAGTGACGATGATAGTGTAGTGTTAAGCTTGTGGTTCAGGAGGAATATGGAATTTTAAACAATGTCCTGAAAGTAAAGAAAGCAGTCTTGTAACTCATGAAAAATTGTGTCACTGTGACACATTAGTAGACACTGAGGTGTTACTTGGAGAAAGAAGATAAAGAGCAAACACCTGCAAAAAGAATTTGGGGAAGTATGATGGAGTGAAATACGTCATACTATAATTGAAAAACGAAATCAGATTTCCATTATTTCATTTATCCCAAAACAAAACCAAAAGTCAGGGATCTCGTAATCGGAGGGTAGCGACTTCAGTACTCGAGCCAGTGGAAGATCCACCATTCGATAATGGCAGCTGGGATATATAAAATAGGTTTGGAGACACAATGTCTTCAAATTCCCAAACGATACTTCTGCATTGGCAATCCAAGCTTGAGATCATCTGCTTGGCCCTTGCTTCTGAATCACGAGGAAACAACACTTCCTCGTGATATATTATATATTAATATTATTATAATTATTAACATTAATAATCCCCTATATAATAATAGCCTAAGTTGTCTATCCACGAATTTATGAAGCGGTTATACCTGGAATGGATACAGGCATCCATATTGGATTCAAAGCGAGTTCGAAATCCACCCATCCCCCTTTTTCGAGCGTTTAATGCCATTATTTCAAGTCTTATTCTCCCTCTTATTCTATACTAAATTCAATCTTGATATGAATTTAGTATAAAATAAGAGGAAGCAGCGAGGGCGGAGCGTAATATTTAAACTGGACTGTGTTTACTCGACCCTCATATACTCTAATTAGTTCCTTTGTGGAGTGTAGGCCTAGCACGTTCGGTAGAGGGTCTGCCCATTTGATCAGCGTACTTCCCAGGTTGACGGTTCTATCCCCGACCCAGCCAAATTTTTCTAAATGTCTAATAAATTTAATATTTTCTGATTTTTCTTTTAAATTCTTATTCCTGAAGTTTTATTATTTTCAAAATTGTTTTATTATTTTTAAAATAAATGTTTATTATTTTTTCAACTTTTTATGACTTATACTTTCTTCTCGTAATGTAATAATAGCCTAAGTTATCTGTCTATCTGTCTTCGAATTTATGAAGCGGTTGGACGTGGTATGGATAGAGCATCCATATTGGATTTTTGATGACTTAGAGTTAGCAAATTCAAAGCGAGTAAAGTTTATTTTTTCCTAAACTATAGATCATATTCTAAAATATATTGGTATGAATAAACACCGTATCACAGCGAAAAATACTATCATATTTAAAACGTTCGAAATTCACTCCCTTTTCGAGCATTTAATGCCATTATATCAAGCCCTATTTTAGGAGCAGGCTATTAAATTTATCAATTCATCACATAATAAATAGGTAAAAATAACAATTTTTTCTAGCATTATGACGTCATTCCTTTAACTATCTCATTTAATCAATTATTTTAGATTATTTAAATATATTCTGCATGATTTCCATACGTTTTATCACTGAACTTAGATATTTCGTAAATAATTTTCTTTTATATTTGGCTTAAATAGTAGATTAGGTACATATGTGATAATTTTAATCGATTATTTTTGTAGAACGATAATTCTCAGCCAAAAAACAAACCATTTTTTTAAAACTGCCTCATAGGGTACTTTAGAATTCTGGAAAATTAAAACTTTTACTGACCTCGTCATATGACGGGCTATATGCTAATTATTAATAATAATTATTAATGTTAGTAATTATAATAGCAACTGTTATTAATAATTAATGTTATTTATCATTAATAATAATAATTATTATTATTAATTATTGTTATTTATAATTATTAGTAATAATATTAATATTATTATTAATGTAATTAATTACGATTAATGTTATTTATTTTGTTTTTATCTAAATAACAATAAAATTTTTAAAAATAATTTTTATTTAGTATCATGCAATAGAAGATTGGTAATTTGACTAAATCATTTTCCGTTATTTTTTCAAAACTTTTTATTAAAGTTTGCATAAATTCGATTTTTTGGGTTAATCGAAAGCCTATTATACAACCTTAAAATAAAATTTTATAGCAGACATTTTGAAATTTCAAGGTGGACATTCCCTTTCTGTCAATAAAATGCCTATTTCTTAGCAGAAAATAAATAAAACTTTTCAAAATAACGTCATTGGAAACACTGAGAGAAAAACACAAAAAAACCGTAGAAATTTAATCTTGCAGTAAACTAGTTTTTAGGAGATGAAGTGATAAGTCCAAAAACGATTTTTCAAAGCAAGCAGGAATATTTTTACATGCGAGTCCGTGTTAAGACTTTCCTCGCACATGAATATTGAAATTATCTTATTTATCTGATTAATAAACAAGCAAAGAGATGAAATTAAGGCCGGTTGCCAAGATCATCAATCAAGCAAAAACGGACATGGTGAAATCACTGAGAAACAGATTATTGTCGAAATGTGGACATTCTTATGCAGATCACTCGAAGTATATGAGAGGCGTCTGATAAAAATCCAAGATAATTAACAACGGGGGACTGGATTTTTTTTATTTTCTGTTCATGTACTGTATAGGACTGTGCGTTTATTGATTAAGGAAAGGAAAAAAACAAATCAGATAATTAAATGGGACTATAATGTTTTGGGTTTTATTTTTCGATTCAGAATGTAGGTTAACTATCTATTAGATCGAGACTGTTTTTAATTAAATAATCATATTTTAGTTTAGTTTTAAGAGACCTGTATTTATTTTTTTTTTATAAAGAACTGCATTTGTTGATTCTTTTTTAGAATTTATACAAATTTTTAGAAATTTAGTTGATAATTTTGTATAAAAATTTAAATGAATCTCAACTTTAATAATATTTTAATAAAAATGGT
>CM063511.1:135497468-135524968 GCA_032207245.1 Pardosa pseudoannulata
TCATTCTAATTAATGTATTTAATAAATAAAATTGAAAATTAAATGCTTGGGATCTGAATCTGACCTTATCACATCTTTGTAGTCCACATCTTGAGAGGACCTGTAAAAATTAATTGAACGGGTTCGTTGTGTGAGGGATTCTTGGGCGGGGTTCTGATCCTAGTCCCAAATTAGAATCATGTCTTTGTCCATGACACTAAATAAGAATGTACCTTTATGGAGATATTTATGAGTCCCTAAGGGACAGTGCCCAATTTGAAGGGGTAAGGTTTTCTCTATATTTGCGGTTTAAAGGCGGGGAAAGGGAGACCAATGGATATATACAGCTCTGCTGATTGGACGAAGAGAAGTAAGAAAGGATTGATATGAAAATAATATAAATAAAAAGAAAAGTTCAGAAGAGAGTTAGAGTTCGGGGACCAAAAGAAGAGTTGGGTCCAAGAGAGACTCCGAAAAACTAACGAGTACGACATCTCGCAACTACCAGAAGTATTCGAGTACGACATCTCGCAACTACTAGAAGGGTTCCAGTGCATCCGCCTTTCAGAATCACCCCAAATTATTTAGAAGGTCGCAGACCAGTGGTGAGACTGAAGTCAGTATTGTCATCCCACCAATCGAGAGTACATGCAAAGAGGTCTAAATCATTCCACCAACTCCAAGTCAAGACCAGAGTACCGCCCTGGGACATCCCTGCAGATGCACATTCCTTGCAGATCCACAAAGGTACTTATTATAAATATTTGAATTTGGAATTAGGTCCTCTCTCTTCTTTTTTAAATGTTTAGTATCTCATTAATGTTGAATCTTGAATAATGTGGCACCTAGTAGAAAATTTGGAAGAGCAATTTTGTTTTAAAATTTGAATCAATTTTCTGTACATAGACATATAAATAGTATAACAATAAATTTTCTTATTTTCATTTTAAACTATCAACCTTGTATATGTTTATTTTAAGGGTGTAATATTTGATTTTAGTAACTCTTAATTAGCTTTTTAGTTTAAAAAAAATAAGTCTGTAGTCTCTCAGAACCTCTGGTTAAATTTAAAACTTAAATAATCTACACAACGCAAGACAAATAAAATTTAGTCCTTGACTAACAAAATAATAACCACTATAAATTGGTCACAGGTAAATAACCTAAATTTAATGAGAGTTACACGATAACTGGACTACTGAAGTAAAAAGTCGTGGCACATTGAAAAGAATGGCGAGTACGTAAAAAAACTTATAAAACTCTATCAAAGGCAGAAGATAGAATGAAAAAAAAAACACTTTGCTTTTACAGAATTGAGCCACACAACGAGACGTGGAGATGAATTCCTACCCAGAGAAGTAGCTTAGTCTGCGCTGTACAGTAAGAAATAACTTAGATCATTAAAAAGAAAGTTAACCATTCGCCAATGACAGTAAAATGTAGTGAAATGACAGATAATTTACATTTATTTCAGAGTTAGCTTTGGGAAATGGGTTCGAAGAATTCCACTCGTGAACACTCATTTAGATATGATATTTTGGGGCTGGAAAAATAGAATTGAAGGAATAAGAATGGGAAAAAGGAGAATTTTTAAGAGATAGTTTAAGTATAATAATTTATATATATATATATATTTGTATATATATATATGATATATATACATATATATACATACATACACATACACATATATATGCATACGTACACACACATATATATACATATATACACACATATAGATACATACATACACACACACATACACACACACATATATATATATATATATATATATATATATATATATATATATATATATATATATATTATTTGTCATAATGAAAGTTTATAATAATTTGATGGATAAATGTGAAATTACAGCAAAATTTTGAATGTGTTTTTTAAATATTTGAGTTATTTTTTTATTATAAAATTCTAGTTTTAGGTAACGTAAAATTCATAAGTAAGAAAATATTTCAGAAAAGGAGATTTTGAAATTACAGACATTTGAACTTATTTAGGAAAATATTTATTTTCATACTAAATGATAAAATCTCTTAACCATTATCAAAAAATCATATCTCCACACTTTTAGGTGCTGCTTAAAAGTAAAAAATAAAAAAAGTTTGAGTAGAATGATTTTTCCCTTCTCTACATTTATTGTTTAAGAAAAAACGAAAGACTTTAGTAAAAATGTTTGGAAAAGTGTAAAAGATGCTTCAATGCCAAGATATGCCAATGCTATTTATTTCTCCTTTCAACTTAACCTTGATTTCTTCTATAAAACGTTTTTTCTTATTTATGATCTTTTTGAAATGTCTGAGTTCTAACTTTGGACCGTTTTTGATTTATTAAGTTTTCATCAAAGACCGTGATGAGTTAAATCAGCCGGCAAATATATCTTCACTTAATTTATTGCTAGCTTCTCTTACGTTAGAAGACAAAAAATTCATGAAAATCAGGATGGAAAGTTAGTATTTGAGCTTTATCACTACATAATTACGTTTATTCTTGTTTGGGAATGTTTACTTTTATTTGTTAAAATGTTTGGGAAAGTGGAAATAAAACGTCAGATTTTGATATTGTAACCATATTCTTTGCCAACAGATGGCGTGGTATTACATGTCTCTGCTTTCTCGTCATTTACACTATTATTTGAATACGCAAGTGTGATTCCTACTAAAAAATGAATAATTAAAAGACCAGGTTCTTAAACCTGGCTCCACAGAATTGGAACTTCATTTGTTTGGTTATTCATTTAAGGGGACATAAAAACCTTTGGATACTTAAAATCTTCTTTATAGAAGACTGGTTTCGATTCATCATAAATGAAGCGTTCTGCTTCTGTATGAATGAATTTCTTACAAGTTCTTAAATATCACTTTAGCTTGAAAAATTATTTCGTTCTTTCATTATAAGTAATACTTTTATTTCAAAATATAAATAAATAAATAAATAAATGGAAAAAGAAATTACAATTGTATTACATACAAGATAACTTTTGAAATATGTGTATTATAAACTCAAATTATGTATCAAATTGAAGTAAAATATCTGCTTTGATCTGTAAACCAAAATTTTTGAAGTATCTGTATCAATCATTTTAGCTTGAAAAATTATTTCGTTTTGTTGTTTTAAGTAGTATTTTTTTTTTCGAAAACAAAAAATTAAAAAAAATGGGAAAAGAAATTAAAATTCTATTATATACAAGATAACTTTTGAAATATGTGTAATATAAACTCAAATTATGTATCAAATTGAAGTAAAAAATCTGCTTTGATCTAAAAACCAAAATTTTTGAAGTATCTGTATCAATCATTTTAGCTTGAAAAATTATTTCGTTTTGTTGCTTCAAGTGGTATTTTTTTTTGCAAAAACAAAAAAATAAAAAAATGGGAAAAGAAATTAAAATTCTATTATATACAAGATAACTTTTGAAATATGTGTATTATAAACTCAAATTATGTATCAAATTGAAGTGAAATATCTGCTTTGCCAAAATTTTAGAAGTATATAATTTTTTAACTTTAAAACAATTTACAAATACAAAGAAATTGAGAAAAAACTAATTAGTGTGTAGAAATGAGTAGAAAAAATAATGAATTTATTTTATATTGAAACAAAATTAGGCTGTATTAATGAAGGGTTCGAAAGGTACTTTTTTCCTTCAGGATGGATTATCTTTAAACCTTCAAAAATTCGTTTACATTAATTTACATTTAAAAAATATTTGGGTATTTTTGAATCGATTGAAACAAACTTCATTGGAATATTCGAATTAGAACCTGTACACCTATACAATATTTGTATTTAATATCATAGCTTAAGTAAACTATAAAACCTTTAAATGCATTTTACTAAAAATGGTTTTTTTCGCACTCTAAATATAAAACTACTAGCATATAGCCCGTCATATGACGGGGTCAGTAAAATTTTAATTTTCTAATTGTAAAGTATCTCGAAAACTTTGGACATGGTAAAATATAAAATTAATATAAAAACTTTACTGATCGTATGTTAGTTGCCAACTATAATTTATCTTGTCATATTACATGATAGGATGTAGAGCAGAGGTTTTAATATTGACAGTGACTATTTGGTGGTATATATGAATGATGTCCAAAATTTAGCGAATCGATTGCAAACCGCGTGATTATGTAAACACACAAACGAACAAACTTCTTAATTTTTAAAGATATATAACTTAAATGCTAGATATTTGTTAGTCCGTGAAATAGATTCCTAGACTTTCATGAAAAGAATTTGTTGTTAATACCGGTGATAAAATTTTCATTGCAACAAAAAATAATCTATGATTAAATTTAAAATTATCACATATGTACCTAATTTATTATTTAAGCCAAATATATAAAAGAAAATTATTTAGGCAATATCTAAGTTCCGTGATAAAACGTATGAAAATAATACAGACTATACTTAAATAATTTAAAATAAGAAATGATTAAATGAGATGGTAAAAGGAATGACATCATAATGTTAGAAAAAAATGTTATTTTCATCTACTTATAAGGTGATAAATTGATAAATTTAATCACCTGTTCTTAACCGGGGAAAATAGGGCTTGAAATAATGGTATCAAACTCTCGAAAAGGGGGAAGGGGTAGATTTCAAACGTTGAAAAAATGTCTATCCTCTAAGCAGCGGATACCAGCAAAGTTCATCCTCTTCTCTCCTCTGGTAACAACCTTCTCCTCTAAAAAAATCAGGGGTCTCTTTTCAGAACGGAGGGATCAGAATACCGCCAAAGCAACTGGCCCTTCTATTGGTTGGGAGAAGTCTGAAGTTTCTTCTAGTTCAAACCGTCCTGTACTGTATGTCATTGACGATAGATCACGGGAAGAGGTAAAAAAAAGCTGAACCGAATGCAACTTATTGTTACAATCCCAAGAAAGTTGTTCGTTCACGATCCACTTCCAAGAAAATGATTGCTTTCTCCTATAGCCTTACAGGGTATATCAAAATCATTCCTTTAGAGGATCTAAAAACTTAACCCTAGATGGTATACAGAAATTTATTTGTCAAAAGTGATCAAGGAAATCAGGAAAAACAACAAAAATCTGAACATCCAGCTTCCACACAGCACGTGAAACAATTGATTATTTGAAGAATAAAAATATCGAATTAATGTCCCATTACCCATATTCTCCTGATTTGCCGAACGACTTTTTCTTATACTGTTATCTAAAACAAAAAATGAGTGGACAGCCATTTTCATCACCTGAAGACTCTGTTGATGCCTCCAAAACCATATTTCTGAGATTTCAGCTTCAGAGTGGAAAAATGTTTCAAGAATTGGTTTGAATCGATGGAAAAGTGTATAAATGTTAAAGGTGAATATTTGGAAAAGAAATAAAACACTTTGTTCACCGCAAATTCTTTTTCACCCTAATTTTTGTAAAAACTTAAAAGGCAACCCTCATATATACTAAGAAATCTCTATTAGGTAAAATTAGATGGAAAATAAACATTAGCTAAATTATAACAAATTCAATAACAGTTATGACTATAAGAAATTTTTAATGATTAATTCACCTATTAATAAAATACATTTGATAGAAAAAGTTCAAGACTCATTTTAAATAGTAATAAATTGTTTCTAAAATTTTTTTTCATGATCAAAAAAGATAACTTCATACCAGATTTAGATAAAAGGACAAATATAATTATAAGTTTTTAGCGTTAATTCCTGACACTGACAGACAAATGATCTCAAATATCTAAATATATAAAAACTTTTAAGGTTGTCACGACGAGTGAAATGAGCTTAACAGTTATTGAAAGTTATATTAAAATAGGATTACTATTTGTCAAGGATATATGGAAGGATGGCCAATCAGTTCTAAAAATCATATAGTAAGCTAGTATGTGATTAAGTACCAACAGATATCATTACTAATAACTAAAATATATTATTTCAAAATAACAATATAAAGGATTCAATCATTTGTTTAAGGAAATTCAATGATTATTAATATTTCTACAGCTACTCTTTTACCAAGGAAAAACATAAACTGCCGAATAAAACGCAATGTATATGAAGAAAACTTGAAAAGAAAAGGAGAATTGATTATTTATAACTACATTCTACGAGGATAAATATATGATCATTTCCACTGTCCTCTGATTAGTAAAAAAATGGATGAAAGTGTTAACTAAATGTTATATATCGTAATTTTAACTTGCTCTCTTAACTTAAAACGTTTCTTAAATTTTGATATGGTATTATTCTGCCAAAATCTGAAATGTTCTTAGAATCTCTAATGGTTATTGGTTCATAGATTAATGGCCATTGAAAAAATGACTAAAATGTAATGAGACTCAATTAAATCAAGTTTGTTAACACAAATATAAGACAATTTGTTGAATATGTTAATAGACATAAAAAATCTCTTATTGAAAGGTTTTATATTCTTATGCATAAAAAATTCAGACTGTAGAGTATTAATTTAAGCTCATCTATAAAATACAAAAATTTAGCATTGTAATCAAACTAAAATGATCATTTACACTCTCATATGATGAGTAAAAAAAATGGACGAAAGCGTTAACAACTGAATGTTATAGATCGTAATTTTAACGTGCTCTTAAAACTTAAAACGTTTCTTAAATTTTGAAATTGCACTATTCTGTCAAAATCTGAAATGTTCTTCCAATTTTGAATTGCTATTGATTCATAGATTAATGACCATTGAAAAAAATGACTAAAATGTAATGAGACTCAATTAAATCATGTTTGTTAACAAATATAAAACAATTTGTTGAATCTGTTAATAGACATAAAAAATCTCTGTTTAAAAGCTTTTATATTCTTATACATAAAAAATTCAGACTGTAGAGTATTAATTTAAGCTCATCTATAAAATACAAACATTTAACATTGTAATCAAACTAAAACGATCATTTACACTGTCATCTGATTAGTAAAAAAAATGGATGAAAGCGTTAACAACTTAATGTTATAGATGGAAATTTTAACGTGCTCTTAAAAAATTTCTTAAATTTTGAAATTGTACTATTCTGTTAAAATCTGAAATGTTCTTCCAATTTTGAATGGCTATTGGTTCATAGATTAATGGCCTTTGAAAAAAATGACTAAGATGCAATGAGATTCAATTAAATCACGTCTGTTAACACAAATATAAATCAATCTGTTGAATCTGTTAATAGACATAAAAACATCTCTTGTTAAAAGCTTTCATATTCTAATACATAAAAAATTCAGACTGTAAAAGTATTAATTTTAGCTCATCTATAAAATACAAACATTTAACATTGTAATCAAACTAGAATGAATATATAAAGCGATTTAATATATAATTGTCCAAGTATACTCTGTCGAAAAACAGCAAAATGGACCTAAACACCATTCGATTAACATAACACTGGTTTAAAATTTTTATTTTATATATTTGTGTATAATAAAATAAGGAGTTAACTTTTTACTTATTCTGTTCCCAATTTTATCCTATACATTACTGAAAATTATTCATATACATAATTTAATGCTTGCATGTTCAACACAAAATAAGACTTGGAGTTTGTAATGCATAGAATTTGAATGAAAATAAAACAAGAGAGAAAGAAATTTACAGATTTCATTTGCCAATAAATGCTATAAATTGTATTATATGCACGAGTAACTTTCAAAATAGTGAAAATACAGATATCAATTTTTTTTCATACATATTTGTAAATGTGATACCGCTATGACCCAATTGAAAAAAAAAATTGATATTCTTAAGGTTAAATTACCCTTTAATTGACTTTGCCATGTTAAATTGCAAAACAGTATAAAAATTCACAAACTTTATAAAAGAATTTTTTATCGTAAGTGTCCGTCAGATAGATGACCAGTGAAAACGTCGTGTTTCAAAAGAACCCCTTAGCTATGATTCTGAACCAGCTATTGACGATCTAACAACTGATTGTGGCAGTAAAATCATGACGCACTGATGGACTGTCAAGAAACACTCATTCATTAAACAATTAAAGAATTAAACATCAAATTAAAGTTTTTTAACCGTTAATACTATCAAAGTTACATTTTTCTGAACCTTTTTCAGTTCACTGTTGAGTCAAGAACAAATCGAGAGGTGTAGCAAGAAATAAGTTGTTTAGAGCTTGCACACAAGTATATTCTCCTTTACAACAAAATTTAGAGGTAATCAATATCACAGAAGTGCAAAGCATTTTAGAAAAAACATTTTCATCTTATAAAATAATATAACTAAGGCTTTACTGAGATTAACTACTCATTTCATTTTAACAAATTAGAGGTAATCGTAAAATCAATGTTAAGGTCTCACGTAGTTCAATTGCCTATCGTGTAATTTACGGTTACTTCTAATAAACTGTTTTGCATTGCATCCTTGATTTCTGAAACGCAATTTTTTATTTTAAGAAGTGACGGCATCATTAGGATAAAATTAAATTTAGAATTTTTTTGTGTAGAGCCATTTTCGTGCTCAATGTCCTCTAAAAAGATACACTTTTTATTTTTATTTTTACAGTTCTCAAATTTGTGAGCAACAAGCAAAAATGACAATCACATGAAAGATTTTCACCCGAAATTTAAAATTAACTGTTATAAAAAATTAACTCTCGTTCTTATACAAAATTGTGTTATACATAACTTGCAGGAATATCCGCTGTAGGGATAGTGTATAAATATATCTTTCAATACAGATATCTTAGATGTACGACGATTTTCCCCATAGATTAACACGATAGTTTTGTTTGGGGTACTACAGTCTACTTCTTACACACAAGTATATTCTCCTTTACAATAAAATTTAGAGATAACCAATATCACAGAAGTGCAAAGCATTTTAGAAAAACCATTTTCATCTTATAAAATAATATAACTAAGGTTTTTCAGAGATTAACGACTCATTTCATTATGACGAATTAGAGGTAATCGTAAAATCAATTTTAAGGTTTCACGAAGTTCAAGTGCATAGTGTTTAATCTACGGTTACTTCTTATCAACTGTTATGTAGTGCATTCTTTATTTATTACACGCACTTTCTATTTTAAGAAGAAATGGCATCATTAGGATAAAAACAAATTTAGAATTTTTGAGTACAGCCATTTTTGTGTTTAAAGTCCTCTAAAAAGATACACGTTTTCTTTTTGTTTTTACAGTTTTCACATTTGAAGGGAACAAGCAAAAATGTGACAATTACATGAAAGATTTTCACCCAAAATTAAAAATTAACTGTTATAAAAAATTAACTCGCGTTATTATACAAAATTGTGTTATACATAACTTGCAGGAATATCCGCTGTAGGGAAAGTGTTTAAATATATCTTTCAATAGAGATCTCTTAGATGTACAACGATTTCCCCCATAGATTAACAGGATAGTTTTGTTTGGGATACTACAGTCTACTGCTTGCACACAAGTATATTCTCCTTTACAATAAAATTTAGAGATAACCAATATCACAGAAGTGCAAAGCATTTTAGAAAAACCATTTTCATATCATAAATAATGTAACTAAGACTTTACAGGCATTAATTACTTATTTCATTATAACGAATTAGAAGTAATCGTAAAATCAATGTAAAGGTCTCACGTAGTTCAATTGCATAGCATTTAATCTACGGTTACTTCTAATCAACTGTTATGCATTGCATTTTTGATTTATCACATGCACTTTTTATTAAGAAGAGATGGCATCATTAAGATAAAATTAAATTTAGAATTTTTTTGTGTAGAGCCATTTTCGTGTTTAATGTCCTCTAAAAAGATACACTTTTTATTTTTACAGTTCTCAAATTTGTGAGCAATAAGCGAAAATGTGACAATCACATGAAAGATTTTCACCCAAAATAAAAAATTAACTCTTATAAAAAATTAATTCTCTTTCTTATACGAAATTGTGTCACACATAACTTGTAGGATTTTCCGCTATAGGGAAAGTGTTTAAATATATCTTTCAATACAGATCTTTTAGATGTACAACGATTCCCCCCATAGATTAACATGATAGTTTTGTTTGGGGTACTACAGTCTACTGCTTGCACACAAGTATATTCTCCTTTACAATAAAATTTAGAGATAACCAATATCACAGAAGTGCAAAGCATTTTAGAAAAACCATTTTCATATCATAAAATAATATAACTAAGACTTTACAGAGATTAACTACTTATTTCATTATGACGAATTAGAGGTAATCGTAAAATCAATTTTAAGGTTTCACGTAGTTATCAAGAACCCAATATGGATACAAAATACCACTCATTTAAAATGAAATTGAATGCTACACAAATATAAGTGATTCAGAATTTGACGGAATTTTTGACGAGGATGGTAACGCCAGTAGCGATTTTGAACCTTCAAGCGATAATGAAGATAAAGTCGTCTCCGAACCTGAAGTTGATCCCGAATCTGAAGGTAATGACGATGATTCCCATGCAACAACATCAAATACGAATGATAATTTGTGGACAGAAATTCAACAAAGTCCTGAATTATTTATTTTCCAAGAGCATTGGTTTTTCGGCCTTTTCCCAGAAGCCATCTAACGATATCAACATTGATATACTATGAGTTTATTCGTAGCTGTACAAAAATGGCAAGTAAACACTATAACTCGTAGTTGGCGCTATAGAAAATAACCAAATCTACGAGTTATCTCGTAGTTGGCAGTCAACGTGTTCAGTTGATCCCGAAAATCCATGCTGGCAGGAGGATTCTAACCCGCGAATTCCGGTATCGAATAGAAGCCCCTACTATTCGGCCATCTTTCGGGCTAGATTATCACGAAGATAGAGAATCCAACATAGCCTCAAACAATTTAAAGGTAACACATATTTAATGAGGTACGAGGAATTTTTATGCTTCTACGTGATAATTTTTTCAATATACTGAAGAGCTCAAATATTATGCTCAAAAAAATGACTTGTTCACTAACTTTTATGAGGGAAGTTTCCGGTATATAAAAAATAAACTTGTTATGTCTGAGAGAAAATTTATCAAAAATGTTTATAGCCGATTCTTTTTTAGAAACTAATATTTTAATGAAATTTGTGTATTGATTATAATGAAGCAGGAGGTGCAAGGCCTGTAGCAAAATGTAGCTCTTCAAACGGGACAAGAATGAAATATTTTTATAGTTGGAAAGTATTGTTTATATATAGCTAAAATAAAATTTGTATGTGGCAGCCCACAGAATAAACAATGATATATTTGTATAGAGATAAAATTTAAAGATGATGTTATATATATATATATATATATATAACATATTATTATATAGATAACATATAGTTATATCTGTATCAAGTACCAAATATTTTGCAACGACCCATTCCAAAGTATTTGGATTACAGCAAGACACATTTTATTTTAGACTCAATTTTTTAAAACAAAAGGAGAATGTTTGAGAGTCGCTTTTGTTATTCTGGATGACATTTGTAGTGTTAGGGATTGAGATGTCACAGCATAATAGATGGTGAAAGAATGAAACTGTGAGAAATTTAGTTGATATTCAGTTTAAGGCAACTGATTTTTCTGTGGGGAAGTTCTTTGTGAATATTTTTCTGTTTGTTAATACAAAACAGGTTTCGGGAAAATCAATTTCTCCCAAGGCTTTGATGACCACTTAAACTTCCGAGAGCCCAGGAAATTTATTTTGTTTACCCAGATCCTAAGGAGTGATTGCCCATAATTTACTAAAATTTTAAATTATTTATTCTATAATTTATAAAGGTGTGTATGGGGTCTTTCGAATCCAACCTCACTCTCTCTTTAGGTATTTGTGTCTTTCAAAACCAGAAGGTTTTCACTTGAACCAGAAATAAATAGGAAATACGAAATTGGGGAAGTAACAGAAATAATTACAGAAACAGTAACAAAAATAATAATAATAATGATAGAAATAATCTCCAACAGAAATATTAAGAAAGTCACATATATTTTAAAAGATTTTTCTGGGACCTAGTTTAAAATTAAGGATTCGAGAAACCCATTTTTAAAAGATCTCACTAATTCATGTAGTTTTTAATGACTTTTGATGACCATTTGAATCCTGTTTCTTTTTTTTTCATTTTCCCTCCAAAAGTTAAAATTTTGTAAGTATATATAGATACACAAAAATTAAAACTAAATATATTAAAAATAAAGGATAAAACATAAAAAGTTTGTGACCTTTTCGCACGATGTTTGCTAGTTCAGGGATATTCAATGTAACGTTTTAAATAAGCATCTGATTTGGAAATCTGAAATAGTCGAAGGATGCTAGTACCTCTTCAATGATGGTTTAGCTGGACTTGTAGCTTCGTGTTGCTTTCAATATGACTCTTTGGGCCTTCTCTCTAGTTAAATCTGTCACTTAAAGTTTTATTGTATAAATTGTTCATTAGGCCGGTAATGAACTTCAGTTGTAAGGTATGCTTGAATAGTGGTACAAATTCTCTGATTAAGACTTTTGAATCATGTCTTAGATTATATGTTATTTAATGACAGTTAAAATACCTTGCCCATTCTAAGAATAATAGAGCTTTAGGTTACGATACTTTTGCGAACCAGATGTGTAAGAGAAAAAGATCGATTCAAGATCAGGTTTTTTTTTGGGGGGAAAAAGACTCTATAATCAGTTTTGTTCCTATGAGCACCCTGTGGCAGCTGGTCACAAGAGAACGAGAGAGGGTCGGTCATTCTCAGGACCCGTGGGACGAGAACCCCTGAAAAAGCAGGAGTTTCAGACCCAGAGGGGTTTCGGATTTTTATGTCCCTGCATACATCTGTGTGGAATGCCGGCTATCATTGAGGAGTCCGGTCCACTGACCACTAACTTGCTCTCAGACCTTTCCCCCCTCTTTTGCGAGGGGTCTTTCAAGAAGAAAGTAGTTGGTTTTAGGGAGCTTGAGGAGAAGGTTGTTTCTCTCTCCCAACGATGTTGTTTTATATCATGTATATATTGTAGATAGTCGAGATAATAAATTCTAGGACTTTAAGCGATTGTTTTTACTAAGCGCCCACAAACACAGAGGTGTATGTATGTTGCGACGTTACAGCCCCAACCATAATATGTCCACTTATTTTCATTCCATGCCAATTTTGTCTTTGCGCAGTGTATAATTTTTTGTATGCCTTTCCTATATAAATCTGTATTGCTGGTAATATACACTATTTACCCCTCCCCCATTTAGCTATTCTTTATTCAGCTACAAATCGTCACTCCCATCGATCAATGTCAAAATCCATTTAGCATGGAATTTGCAATTTTGCACAGTTTCTATTCCATTTTTTAAAGTTGTAAAAAAAACAGACCAATGGGACCAAAACGGATTTAGAGTAGTTAAAGGAACATCTGGGAGCCTTGAACAGTTTAAGTTGACAGTTTTGTTAACAACGAAGAACGAATTGATTTAAGAGCAAGGCTCTGCATTAGTCCTGCCCTTCTGCGAATACATTTACTTTGCGACCTGTAATTTTTCAGAGAGAATTGGAATAATACGTTTTTACACATTATATATACTTTACTGAAAATTAATCCCAAAGTGCCCTTTTACTTAATTAAAAAAATTATTTTTATATGATTTTTTCAGTTTCCTTTTTTCTTAAATGTTCTCTGACTATTTATTGATAGAAATGCGGAAAGCATGATAGGAGTGTTGAGTACACAAGGTGGTTTCCCGCATTACTATTCGGGCAAATTGCTCTCTTTCGAATCTCATTTCCATCATGGTGCGACTCCGCTATGACTGATGCGCCGGTGCAAATGCCACCTCTGCCACGCACTAGCTTTTATTCATTTTTGAATCAATAAATTCTACTCATTGTTGAATCAAAATAATGTACTACTTATTGAACTGATATATTCTGTTTATTCCTGAGTTAATATACTCTATTGATGGTAGGATCAATATATTCTATTCATTGTTGAATCAATAAATTCTACTCATTGTTGAATGAAAATAATGTACTCATTTTTGAATCAGTATATTCTGTTCATTCTTGAGTCAATATATTCTATTTATTGCTGAATCAGTAAATTCTACTCATTGTTGAATGAAAATAATGTATTCATTATTGAATCAATATATTCTATTCATTCTTGTATAAATATATTTTATTCATTGTAGAATCAATATGTTCTATTCATTGTTAATACAATTCTACTTGTTTTTCAACTACAATTGTTTAATTGTTTTACATTATTAAATCATTATTGAATCAATAAATTCTACTCATTGTTGAATGAAAATAATATACTCATTATTGAATCAATATATTTTGTTCATTCTTGTGTCAATATATTTTATTCATTGTAGAATCAATATGTTCTATTCATTGTTGAATACAATTCTACTCGTTTTTCAATTTACATTGTTTAATTGTTTTACATTATTAAAAACCAATATATTCACAGATGTGTAATTGTCTAAGTTATTATATGATTAAAAGATCGTATCTCATATTCTAATGAATTAAATTTAATTGAAGTGCATGGAAATAGGTATAAAATTTAAACTGCTTACAAGGAGGTCACGAGGAGTTTTCCTTAGATTTCTTTCATCAGTGATATTGAGTGATGCTTAAGATTATAATTCCTCATAAAAGAGTAATCTAGTAATTTTATTTATATCTTAAGTTTTTTACTCTCTGTAGGTCATACTAATTTAGATTTAAAATATTCATCATTTTGTATTAAACTGAAATTATTTAGGTGTTAATGTGTTAAAAAAATTAGTCTCATCGATTTCTTACCATTTTACTACTTTTTACATTTTTAAAAACTTCTTTCCTGTTCTGTGTTCTTTTTACGTTGTTAAATAACTATCTTATTATAAAATTAAATTTAGCATTACTTAAACTTATTAAAATGAAAGCATCATTTTCCGATGTCAAAAATCTAAATCATTGAAAGTTTAAACACGAAATAATTTACTTAACTTTTCCTTCTAAAATAAAAAGAACTAGATTTTTGCAAGCTATAGAAATCAATATTAAAAAAAGTAGTATTTTTGTAACTTAGTAAAGTAATAATTAATTATTAAAAAGGAAAATTAAAAATTCAAATATATATGTAATTAATTTCTAAAATGCGATGAAGAGTTAATTTAATTTGCAGCGAGATATTTTTCTGTAAATACAACCTTTATCTGTGAAAGAAATAAATGCATTAAGTTAAGCTAAGAAATTAATTTAATTTCTTTCAAATATCAGGAAAAAAAAAGAATTAAAAAAGAATTTTGCGATATTACAAAATAATTTTTATTTCTCATACATGATAATATAAATCATGTATATTAGGAAAAATATTTTTTGCTGGTTAAAGGGAAATTAGCAATATAATTAGAGTTTACACACAGTTTTAAAGTGATATAAAGAATTCTACATATAATGCATTTTTAAAACTCTTAAAACACCTAGTTTGAAGTTTATAAAGAAAAATATACTAAATTACGATATACGTTTCAAAAATTCAATTTTCAACAGCATTATAAAATTTTCTCTCGCATTTAAAAAGGCTAAAAAAAGAGAGAAATATTATATATAGATTACAGTTTAACGAATTAAAATATAAATTATTTTTTTATACTTTATTAATCCGTGTTAAACTGTACACATTCCCTAGCATAAATCAGGCCTATTAGAAAAATTAATTTTTTATAGTAAAAGTGAATTTTTTTATGTAATTAAAGAGTATATACAATTTTGAAATGGTACATGAAAATATTGAGTAAAATACATTTTCTGTGTATTTCAAACACCGTATTATAAAAAAATGCTAACTTTAATATACGTTTCGAAAATTTATTTTCCATAATCTTTGTAATAATTTTTCCTACATTTTGGATAAAATCACGTAACAGAGTAAAATGTTTATAGATTGCAATTTAATCAACAGAAAAATAACTTTTATAGATCATTAATTCGTTATTTCAGTGTATAATTTGGTTTATTTAAAAAATATTTTCATTTCTGAAAAAGATATTATTAAAAATTTTTTTAATTCACATTCATTTTTTTGATAACATTTAAAGAATTTTATATGCAACGTATGATTTATACACTTCTAAGATATCTCGGTACAATAATAAAGAGTGAAAGGATAAGCAGTGAATTAAAGTATGTTAGTAGGAAAAATTAATTTGGATTTTAAATGCTTATGCTTTTAAAGGAGTCATACATTTACTTGAATTGTAGAATATGAATGAAAAGGGATATATTCTACATAGTTTGCAATTTAAATCAAAAAGAAATTTGAAAATTATTAAACTTGATAATTTTAGTGTCTTTTTTAATATATCTAACTTTATTTACTAACCATTATATATATAACCATCAATAACTTTATATAGAAACCATCAAATATTGTGGTACATGTTATGATAGGGAGATGAGTGTATTTGTACATGTATATATATATAAATATATATATATATATATGTATATGCATATCTATCTATCTATATATGTATATATATATATATATATATATAATATATATATATATATATATATATATATATATATAAATATATTGTCATGAAGAGATAGGTGGAGTATGATAGATAGCATTTTAGAAAATTGTTAACTTTCAATTATAAGAATTTGAACACATTAAAATCAATTTGTACCAATTAAAATATAAATAAATCACTTTGCTATTTTTTAAAATCAGGTAGTAATTTTGAAAAATTAGGTTTCTTTGGAAAATTTTTTAAACTTTTCCTATAGATTTAATTTTTTATAGATTCCTACAAGTCATTTATAAAATATTCCTAATATAAATATATAAATAGAATTAGTTTGTGTATTTATTCGAAATTTCGATTTTGATTAGGTTATTAAAACTTATATTGGAGAATTTTCGAATTTTTTCTTAGTTTTCCTTCAAAGATACAAAAATATAACTTACAAATTAATTGTTTTATTTATTAAAATGTTACCCAAATTCCTCTTAAAAGATTCTAAAAGATTGTAAGCAACAAATAGTTAAAAACTGAATAAAATATCTCAAATTAATCCACAAGAAATATTTTTAAAAACTCAAAATATTTTTCTAAAATCGATTAAAAATTAACGGATTTTTAACCTTTTGAATTTGTGGTTGATTTGGGTTCTATCTCAATGTATATTTATACTAAGTTCCGTAACTCTAAGCTAGTATTGTTAGAAACACTTTGTAATGGCAATCGTCTTCTTACGTAAAAATATCCGTTTGACTGTTGACTAAGCTTTATGCTTGAAAGAAAAGCATTGTAATTCAACTCGGCATACATTTATGACATTTCGAATGTCTAATTTTGTGTACAACGTTTCCCTATTGATTCTAAGTTTAAAACTGAATAAAAATTTAAAATTAATCCACAAGACACATTTTAAAAATCAAAATATTTTTCTGAAATCGATTATAAATTATCGTTTTTTTTAACTTTTTAAATTTGTGGTTGATTTTAGTTATATTTCATTGTAGTTTTATATTAAGTTTCATAACTAAATGAGTATTGTTAAAAACACTTTGTAACGCCAATCTCTCCTTACGTAGAAATATCGGTTTGACAGTTGGCTAAGCTTTATATTTGAAAGAAAAACATTGCAATTCAATTCGGCACACATTTATGACACTTCGAGTGTGTGATTTTGTGTACAATATCTCCCTGTTAATTCTAAGTTTAAAACTGAATAAAAATTTAAAATTAATCCACAAGAAACATTTTAAAAATCAAAATATTTTTCTGAAATCGATTAAAAATTATCGGATTATTAACTTACTAAATTTGTGGTTGATTTCGGTTTTATTTCATTGCAGTTTTATACTAAGTTTCATAACTAAATTAGTATTGTTAGAAACAATTTGTAACGTCAATCATCTCCTTACGTAGAAATATCGGTTTGACAGTTGGCTAAGCTTTATATTAGATTATTCTGATTTTGTGTACAATATTTCCCTATTAATTCTGAATTAAAAAGTGAATAAAATTCAAAATTAATTCCCAAGAAACATTTTAAATGTTAATTTTTTTTTAAAAGGTGAATTAAATAATCATAGGATTTAAGTTTTTAGAAAAATGTGATTGATGTGATTCTATTTTGTTATATATCAGATTCTAAGTTAATATTTGGAGAACTATTTGTAACATCAATTGTCTCTTTAAGTAGAAATGTCTGCTTTGCAGTTGACTAGGTCTTAGATTTGAAAGAAAAGCGTTGCTATTCAAGTTGACATGCACTTGTAAAATTTCGAACGTCTGACTTTTGTGAACCCTATTTTCCTATTAATTTGAAGGCCACGCGAAAGCTATTGCCTTTCGATCCTGCATTACTTATCATGAGAATAATAATAAAAACACAGACGTACACAAATTCCCTCAAATTTCCGAAGACCCCGGACAAAAGGCTAATCAGAACCCCGGGAAAATCTCGCCTGATAAAAATCTGTAAATGCACTTTCCCCTCATGTATTATTCCCAGGACCGCCGGATCACACACACACACCCATACACGTATGTGTGTGTGTCCCCTATTCTATAAAGCACCATCAGAATCCATGCTGTACCCTCATCTGAGCAAATACTTGGCGCCACACAGTCGCCGGCCCAGACTAGAACAACAAAAGCAAGCCATGCCGATGTCGGTAGGAATACCCTCCCCCCTATGAGTTGCTCCATTTCATTTCTGCATCCCCCTCCGTTGGCTCCTCCCCTTTAGCTCTCCATCCTCCGTCCTCTTAATATCCCTCTCACACGATAGTGCCATCTGGTGGAGAAGTTTCATCGTCAAATCGATTTCGAAAGTCGGACCCTTTTTTTTTTCTTTTTCGCTCGCTTTTTCTTCTTTCTCGTTTTCAAAGCATGCGTGTGTGACTACAGTGGATTAAGATAGCGTTGTGCTAAGAAAACTCCAGGATTAAGACTCTTGAAGTTTACTTTAATTATTTCTACCATTCTAAGGGCATCCATGCCTTTTAAAGGCTACAAAAAAGTGGCAAATTTGACCTTATGTATAATCTTTCATAATTAAAAAATTTATACCAATTGTTGACCTAACAGTAGTGGATTTGATTGGAGCACCTGGGACCAAGGCCGTAACTCCAATCTGATTGGGTGAGACATTCTATAAGGGTGTGCATCTTAAACTTTGGTTCCTTAACATGATAGATAATAATAAAAGTACAATTTTCATAAATTTGAGAGAAAATTTAAGGCCCTTGATAGCTAATAAAGTCATAAGATGAGGAAAAAATTCATTCAATTTCATCTGGTAGAGAAGTTTTATCGTCAAATCGATTTCGAAAAGTCGGACCATTTTTTTTTCTTTTTCATTCGCTTTTTTTTCTTTCTCGTTTTCAAAGCATGCGTGTGTGACTACAGTGGATTAAGATAGCGTTGTGCTAAGAAAACTTCAGGATTAAGACGCTTGAAGTTTTCTTTAGTTATTTCTACCATTCTAAGGGGATCCATGTCTTTTAAAAGCTACAAAAAAGGGGCAAATTTGATCTTATGTTTAATCTTTCATAATTAAAAAAATATTATGAAAAGAAATTTATATCAATTCCTGACCTAATAGTAGTGGATTTGATTAGAGCACCTAGGCTCAAGGCCGTATCTCCAATTCGATTGGGTGAGACATTCCATAAGGGTATACATTGGTTCCTTAACAGGATAGATAATAATAAAAGTACAAGTTACATAAATTTGAGAGAAAATTTAAGGCCCTTGATAACGAATAAAATCATAAGATGAGGAAAAAATTTAAAGATAGTAAAGATAAAAGGGGGAGAAAGGATAGGGAAATATTTTTGCGGATGCTGGCATCCATTTTTAAAATTTTTATAAGTTTTTTTATTTTATTTTTATTTTATTTATTTTATTTATAATTTTTAATTTTTTTTTATTTTTAAACAATTATGATTAAAATAATTAAGATAAGAAAAGGAAAATAGGAGATGAAAAGGAACCTTTTAAAGCCAAGAGTTTCTTTTTAGATGTAGCTAAAAATTGCTGATAGAAGTATTATATCTTCTCCGAACGAAATTTCCTGTGCTGGAATACAGATGATAAAATTATAAATTATCTAGTAACACTACGCTACCTTAGTCACTATAGTGAATTAACATTCTTACACTACTAAAGTGGATTAATTAACGTTGTGCTACGAAAACTTCAATATTAAAGCGCTTGTAGTATTGTAGTTTGTAACATGAAAACTCCTGGATTAAGGTGTAAATATTTTAGTTTTTTTTTAAAGTTGTAAGAGGATTCACGCCTTTAAACAATTTCAAAATTTGACAAGTTCGACCTTATGTATAATCTTCCATAACTTCAAAAAATATTTAAAGACTAGCAATTTTTAACAGTCGTCTCTTTAATGACGAGTGGCTTTTCTCAGTGATAACTAAAAATAAATTGTAAATTTTTTACAATTTCCAAAAAACGAGACTATCTTTTCCGCAAAGTCATAGCACATTTTTGTAGACTATCTATCGAATTTTGAAGTATCAACTATAATTTATAATCTTGTCATTTGGTTTGGCATTTTACAATTTATTGAGCCTTGCACATAAATTTATTTTTTCAGCGGGTTCATCGGCTGAAATTATGGCAAATAGCTTTATCTGTTATAAAGCTTCAATTTTGAGTCTTGCGTCTCCATGCATCTATCTGTTATAAAGCTTCCATTTGCAGTTTAGCTTCTTTTTAAATTTTCCAAAAACCAGATTATCTTTTCCGCAGTGACATAGGATATTTCTGTAAACTATACCAAATTTTCGAGTATCAGCTATAATTTATAATCTTGTCATTTGGATCGGCATTTCACTATTGAGCCTTGCTCATAAATTTATTTTTTTCAGCTGGTTCATCGGTTAGAACCATGGGAAATAGCTTTATCTGTTATAAAGCTTCAATTTTACAGTTTTGCATCTTCATGCATTCATCTGTTATAAAGCTTCCATTTGTAGTTTTGCGTCTTTTTACATTTTCCAAAAACGGGATTATCTTTTCCACAAAGGCAAAGGCATAGGTATTTGTATATTATCTATCGAATTTTGAAGTATCAGCTATAATTTATAATCTTGTCATTTGTATCGGCATTTTAAAATTTATTGAGCCTTGCACATAAATTTATTTTTTCTGCTGGTTCATCGGCTGAAATTATGGCAAATAGCTTTATCTGTTATAAAGCTTCCATTTGCAGTATAGCGTTTTTTTAAATTTTCCAAAAACCAGATTATCTTTTCCGCAGTGACATAGGACATTCCTGTAAACTATCTACCGAATTTTTGAGTATCAGCTATAATTTATAATGTTACCATTTGGATCGGCAACTTACAATTTATTGAGCCTTGCTCATAAATTTATTTTTTCAGCTGGTTCATCGACTGAAATTATGGCAAATAGTTTTATCTGTTACATAGTTGCAATTTGCAGTTTTGCATCTCCATGCGAAACCAAATAAAACTTTTATCACAAAGTAATTTTTATCAAATGCATCGTATGCTATTTAAAATAATAGCTGGTCACAAAAAAGGGCTGACTATATTATTCACACTTTTTAAATTTTCATATTTGTTTTACATTTGTATACCTTTCAATTTACATTGCTCATGAATTTATTTTTCATCAAGACTGGGAAAGGGTTAAGATATATTTAACCTTTTTTTTACTATTATTTTTTTCTGATTTAAGCTCTAATATTAATACTTTGTGGCATTTTCAAGATTCAGTTTTCAAGATCAAATTTTTCAAGATTGAATAGAAATAATTTTAAGTACATAATTGCAGTAATTGTTTTTTATTTCTCTCCAACTACATGCTTAATCTTATAAAAGTAGGCTTTTTAAACTGAAATCGTATCAATATAAGGTTGTTTTAAGTTTTTGTCACAATTTTTCTCATTTTAAGAGTACCGGTGTTGTTAATATAAGCAAAAATTGTCAAATTATATCTTATATATGATCTTCCATAACTTAAAAATATTTAATTTTTTTAACAAATTAAGATATGCTTATTTTTTTATTATGAGGCATCGAAATTTCCTAGATTGAATAAAAGTATTCTTAACGTATCAAAATTGTAAATTTTGCTTTTTTTATTCTATTTGATTACACAGTAATTCTTAGCTTTAGTATGCGATTTTTTAAATTGAAATGAAGTCATTATAACGATGTTTTAATTTTTTTTGTAGTAATTTGCATTCTTTTAAGATTTTAACACTTGAAAAAGGCAATAAATTTATAGCTATGTATTATTTCCTATAACTTATATAATTATTTAATTTTTTTTACAAATCCAGTTATGTTTATTTTTTTAATTATGTGGCATCAAAATCAAAGGGAGTTGAAATCTCGAAATTTCGAATGCACCCTGTACATATCCAAAAGTGATAATTTAGCTGTATGATGTATGGTATATGGTCTTCAATAACTTAAAAAATATTTAATTTTTTAACAAGTTAAGATTTTTTTTGATAATGTGGCAACGAAATCTTATATTTTGAATAATAAAAATATTTTTAAAGTATGAAAATTGTGAATTTTGCTTATTTTTATTCTATTCGATTGTGAAGTTATTATTATGAAATTATGCAATTTTTAAAATAAAACTAAATGAAATGAACTGAAATGAAATGAAGTCATTATAACGCTGTTTTAATTTTTTTTGTAGTAATTTGCGCCCTTTTGAGGATTTTATACCTGAAAAAGTCTCATAAATATATGGCTATGTATGATTTTCCATAACTTATATAATTATTTAATTTTTTTTACGAATCCAGTTATGTTTATTCTTTGATTATCTAATATTAAAATCAAAGGGAGGGAAAATCTCGAAATTTTTAGTACACTCTGTACATATAGAAAAGTGATCATTAAGATGCTATAAGACTTAGCAGAAGTGTCTGTCAAATCCACAGGTAAAACTGGGGATTCGCGCGTTTGCCTGCAATATCTTTATATTCTGAATAAACTTAATCTCCTGATCAGAGAAAATGAGTTTAGAACTTAAAATAATTGAGCTAATGCTTTTTTCTTCCAAAACATGTATACTATCTGCTTAGCACCCAGCCTTCGGATGTATAATAAATGCTACCAAATGAAGGTTTACAACAATCACCGCAAGTAAACTCAGTAATAAAAATGTTAAATAACCCACAGTTGTTGCAGATTGTCTATGAATATAAGCGTTTAATATGGATAGATAACACTGCCTACCAATAAGTATTAGTACACCTATGCAAATGACGATATCTGCAGTCCTGAGGTACATCAAGGCCTCCGCTGGTATACATCGTGTAGGAAACAGCATCGGAATTCGTCGCATGAAAGATGGCGAGCAGTTCGGAGCTGTCTGATTTCAAGAAAGGTATAATTATCGGGTATCACAAATGTGGCCGATCCTTAAGGGACATATCTAACGATCTGAAGTACCTAAAATCGTCAGAGGCCTATGTGATTAAGAAGTGGAAGGGGAGCTGTGATTGTCGGAATGTACCGAGTCGGCAGACCAACGAAACTGGGAGAGAGAGACTGACGAGTGCTGTCCAGAGAAATTAGGAAGAACCGCATCCAACCGATGGCCCTCATCCGCGAGGAGTTTCAACAGACATCCGGGAATATTGTTTCAATGAATACCATCCGTAAGGAAGCACATCGGCTTGGCACATCTACTACCAAGGTATGGTATGGTGCCAATGGAGTTCATCGAATGGACTGGCCTGCCCAGAGCCCAGATCTGAACCATATCTAGAACCTCTGGGACGAGTTGGATCGCCGAATTAAGGGGTGCACTAAAATTGGTGAAGGAACTTGTATGTCTACTCCAAGCCGAGTGGAAGACAATATCACTAGCTGTAATACAAAGACATGTTGAAAGTAGGCCCCGGAGGGTTCACGCTGTAATTGCCTCTCATAGAAGCTTTACCAACTATTGATTTTGAATAAAATTAGTTTATATTTTCTATCACAGGTGTCCAAATACTTATTGGTAGACAATGTATAAATATGTACATGCACAGTGTTGCCCATGAACCGCTATGTTATGATGTCAAATCCCACGACTTTCTTTACAACATGAATTATTTATATACCAAATTTGGTAACGATAGGTTGAGGTATATATTTGTTTGCATAACCTGTCAGACATTTTCGTAAGCTTCATTCTATTATAATAGCTGGTTGCTTTGTGATTAAAATCTGGGCTAAATAATTAAGGCTTCATTAAGAAGATTATACCCATTTCGGAATATAAATTGCTTTTTAAATTATATTACGTGCCAGCAATATTCAAAAGTCTTTACTATGCTCTCTTGTAAAGTTTTAACTTTGTTATATAACTTTGTTATATAACTTTGTCTCCTTTACTTCCCAATATACAGACATATTTTGCTGACGACATGTATGAATATTTAAGCAAATTAAATAAAAAAATATTAGGAAGTGTACTGTCGGTTTAACAGTTACGTATGGAAATAATTTTATCACTAAAATCCTTTTCCAGAACTATTTCCCCAGACAGGATAAAAAGATCGATTTTTTATAGTAAATACAAAACTAAATGCAAGCAACCTCCAGTCTAGAGCACATCAACACTGCTGAAAAAAAATTGTGTTGCTCCCGCCGTTATATCACATTCGAAACAGCACGTTATAAAAAGATGTGGGTCGAAAATCATGTATTATAAATCAGTGCAGGATTCAAGACGATTTCATCGTAACAAATATGCGATGTTATCAGAATCTCCATACCATGGAGAAATGCCAAATATTCGTGCTCTTTAAAACGAGATTCTCGATAAAAATGACATCATAGAATATATGTGGGCTATGAAGGGCTTAAAATTTTCATAATGTATGTATGCTTTTATCTGCATTGGGAATTTCTAGTATTTTTACTGTAAATCAGGATCATATGGAATATTACAAATTCTTTCAGTTTGGCTAAATAGACAGTAATTAAGGATTTTATTTTTAAATATTTAATAGGAGTTATTAATGTGAAAATTTATTTAATTGTATTATTACTGTCTAAATATAAATGACCATCTTTGTATGCTTTGCATGAAAATGACTATCAGATAACTAAAAATGATTCTCATGTAGGACAAATGCGAAAAGATGTGCTAGATGTTCTCAACTATGGGTTATGCCATTTTTTGTCATTGTTAAGTTGTCTACATAACTTGATTTTATTAAAAATTTTTACAAGCATTTTAACTTTAATAATATATAATGATAGTTTATGATATTAGTTTATGATTGAGAAATACTTTAAAAAAGAGAAATTTTATACTATAAATGATAAAAATAATGCATCCATTACTAAATTGAATTGTTAGTGTTGTCAAAAGTATTTATCTTGATGTAAAAGGAATCTTTTATACATAAATATTAATTAAAATGCTTACAACATTTAGATTAATTGCTGGAAACATGTCTAAAGTTTATATCAATACAGTTGTCATGGAATGTTTTATTATTCTATATAACTTTTATAGTCGGAAGAAATAATGCATGTAATACATCCTATTTCTTTTTGACCCACTTGTTCAAACAGTTAGGGTCTCGATTTTAAAGACCTGCTGTCAAAACTTAAATGATTTTTTTTAACTTATTACATTAAGCATTAATCTATATTGAATATATCATATTAAATGTTGGGAATGAATCATAATAAGTAATGTAATTTGCTCAGGAAGTAAGTGAAAAGATTATTATTATTTATTAATTGTTTTTTTAAAGATTTTAAATGAGAAAAATAATGACCTTATTAGCTATTTTTTTGCTATAATTTGTTTTTATGATATCAAATCCATTATTGGATCTGAAAGGAGTTAATGTTTGTAGTAAAAGTTTGGGAACTAAGAAATTGAAAAATGCTATACACATAAGACCACATAAGACCTGAAATACTGTAAAATATTGAAAAATATGAAAAATATGCGTAAAAGAATTTAAATAGAAAATAACATATCATAAAATAACATACGTATTTATTTAATTAAATTACTTTTTAAAATAATCGTTATTCGATCACGCTATTAATTTTAATAAATATTTTAAATTGGGACATACGTAAGACATTAATAGTAAATAACTATAAAGGGTCTCAGTATTGCATGAAGTTAATAAAAGTTCTCTGTAATAAGCTACGAAGATTATATTTTACAAATGTTATGTAACATTAGTACAGCATTACTTAACACAAGGTCATTTTTGCGTAATTAAAGACAACTGTTTTTAGTTTATTTAATTTTCGCAATTAAAATTCAGCATATAATTTCAGTATAAATAAATAAATATATAACTTAGTTAATTGAAACAAATTATTTATACACTGGTCAGGTTAAAATATTTGAGCAATTTCATGCTTGAAAAATAAGAGCAGAGAGTGCTGCATACTCGCTTATTATTGTATTGGAAAGACAACTTAAAATATCTTTATATAATTAAATTTTAAACATTTAAACTGTAACACAATCTTTAATTGTAGCAGGCAAAATATCTAGCCGGTATTTGATTTCATGCGTTTTAAGAGTTTTGCAGCATTTCAGCAGATATTCAGATAATGACTTAAAGCCTTCGTCGTGTTAAATCATAGGTATCCGGAACTGAAGGCGAATATAGTCTGTCCATATTATATTCCAAGAAGAAAAAGCGAAGAGATGAAATGTCTGTTTATCTTGTAGTCCAAGGTATCAGTAAGTTCATAATATATCCTCAAAAGAAAAAGTCAAGGGGTGTAAAGCCGTGGATCTAGGAGACCAAGGTATTAGTCGGTCCATAATATATCCCCAAAAATGGATCCAGGAGACCAAGGTATTAGTCGGTCCATAATATATCCCCAAAAGAAAATATCAAGGGATGTAATGCAGATGGGTCTTGGAGTCCAATGTATCAATAATATATGCCCTGAAGAAAGAGTCAAGAAGTATAATTTTGGAGGCCAAAGTATGAATCGGTCCATAATAAATCCCCAGAAGAAAAAGTCAAGGAGTTTAATGCCGGTGGATCTTGGAGGCCAAGGTATCAGTCGGTCCATAATATATATTCAGAAGAAAAAGTCAAAGAGTGTAATGGTGGTGATCTTGGAGGCCAAGGCATCAGTAGGTTCATAATATATCCCCAGAAGAAAATGTCAAGCTGTGTAATGCAGGTGGGTGTTGGAGGCCAAGGTATCAGTCGGTCCAAAATATATGCCCAGAAGAAAGAGTCAAAAGGTGTAATGCCAGTGGATCTTGGAGGCCAAGGTATCATTCAGCCCATAACATATACCAATAACAAAAGACAAGGTGTGAATGTCAGTGGATTTTGGCGACCACCGACCGTATCAGTCAGTCCAATATATCGCCAGAAGAAAAAGTCAAATGGTGTAAAGTCTGAGGATTATAGCGGCCATAGTACACCCCCTCCCCATGATCGATTGATCGATCTAAGAATTAAGAAATGTTTTAACCAACTCCGTTATAACCCTGGATCCCGAGTGTGTTGGAGCACCATCTTGTAGAAATTCAATCCGAGGCTGATGGCTTTTGAATTGAGG
>CM063511.1:135529968-135532468 GCA_032207245.1 Pardosa pseudoannulata
ATATATAACATATGTAAATCCAAGTTTATGAAAAAGTTTTTTTTTGATTGGAGACATATGTACAAACACAGACACACTAATGCACGTTTTTGCTCACTGATACGCATATTTTTATATAAATGTGTATACAATTTCACCCTAACCTTACAAAAATATCAAAGTAAACAAATCTTTAAGTTTTTCTTATACACTCATGTCCATAAATTAAGGATAATGAAGTTCAGGCAATGAAAGAGACAAAAACAAAACAAATTTGACTTATTTGTAAAGTCTATTTATTAAACAAAAGGTAAAGAGCAAAAAAGATGCTATATGTTTGACATAATTAATAAAAATTGCGATTTTTACTCCCTGGAGCAAATTTCAAAAAAGAACCTATTTACAGAAAACAGTATAACATGGTTAGTATGATGGTTAATACGGAGTATGTCTCCCGGACGATGCAATACAAGCGTTACAACGCCTACTCATGCTGAGTATCAGATTATCAATCTGATCTTGGGGAAAATTACACCACTCATCAAGCAATGCCCTCCGAAGTTCCGATAGACGGTTGGGAGGGGGTTGACGGGCTGCAATTCGTCGGCCAAGCATGTCCCACACATGCTCTATTGGATTCAAGTCCGGTGAGTATGCTGGCCAATCCATACGGGTGATATCCTCCGATTGAAGGCATTCGTCTACAATGTTTGCACGGCGAGGTCGGGCGTTGTCATCCATATACAGAAATTCAGGACCCATGGCGCCCCGAAACAAACGTACATGTTGTTCCAGAATGACATCCCGATAGATGTGGCCTGTCATCGTTACACTCTGAACATGCAGGTCAGTTCTGGAACCAAGAAAAATTCCTCCCCAAACGAGCCATCCTGCACCACTGTAACGGTGTCGTTCAATGGTGTTCTCTTGGTGGTAACGGGTACCTGGCGCTCTCCATATGAAAGTCCGGCGAGAATCAGAATGTAAACTGAACCTGGACTCGTCGGAAAACATCACACAAGACCACTGTTGCGGTGTCCACAATGCATGCTCACTAGCCCAGCATAATCGCAAGCGACAGTGAGTTGCGGTAAGGGGAACACATCTGACAGGCCTACGAGTATATAGACCAATGTTCCCTAAGCGTCTGTACACGGCCTGCTTTGAAACTGTCGTACTGGTAGCTGAAGAGAGCTGACGAGACAGGTCTGATGCTGTGCTCCGTCTGTTTCTTTTGGCAGTAACTGCCAAATACCGGTCATCATTCGGCGTAGTAACTCGAGGGCGACCTGTGCTATAACATCTACTCACATTACCATCATGTTTGAATCGCTGCCAAAGCCTGGAGATGACACTCTGGGCGATTCCAAGTTCGGATACTTCCAGCTGGGTACGTCCACATTCCAGTCGTCCGATAATTCTACCACGTAAAAAATCATCCAAATGCTTCCTTTGTGCCATAACTATGCGGTTATTGCACTGAAAGGCTTTTAAAGCGCTTTTGAACAATTTTACTTCTTTGCTACCATTCCTTATATACCCCTTTCATACACTCTCGTCATTGTGACGTACTATCCGCGCCATCTGGTGGTTTCCTGCAATTTGCATATTCTTTTTCAAGATGTGTGTGATAATTCTACAGGTGAAATTTTTATTTTAGAGCTCAATTTCTGTGTGATTCTGAATTATCCTTAATTTATGGACATAAGTGTAAAACAGATTTCATAATTTTACTCTAACCTTACAAAAATATCAAAACTAAACAAAATATATAGCAAATACATTATAGACATAATAAACGACAAACCCAGTAAAGCACACTAACGCATGTTTTTGCTTACTGATACTCATATTTTTATATAAATGTGTATACAATTTCACTCTAACCTTACAAAAATATCAAAGTAAACAAACCTTTAAGTTTTTTCTTATAAAAACATTGCATGATTTTGCTCTAACCTTACAAAAATATCAAAACTAAACAAAATATTTAATAAAAGACAAACCCAGTAAAGCAAAATATGGGTATTAGCAACGAAAGTATGTACTAAGTTGAACAAATTAGTCTCATTTGTTTTTTATATGAGATCACGTATTTATAGAAAATGCATGCCTTTACAGTTTTGGTATTAAACTTATAATTCTTCTCAGTGACACAGCGTCAAAAGAATTCCGAGAAAAAAAACTATAATCAAAAGGAAACGAGCAGTTTTTTTAGGTAACTAATTGAATTCTTTTTAAGGAATGACAAAGGTTTTAACGTATTTTAGGATAACATCAATCAGAGTATTTTTATATAACTTGAAATAAATTTGAAAATGCCAGTTTAGAGAATATGAATTTGAAGCACGTATATAATGAAAAATAAAGTCAACAGTAGAAATTTTTGTTACAGTGTATATTATATTTTATATTATTGTATTAATTTTAGTTTTGCAATCGATTTCTCTGTTGTGGATTTGGTTTAGAAACAAATAAAATATTATTAATCTGATAGTTTTCTGGAAATTTTCATTATAAA
>CM063511.1:135537468-135539968 GCA_032207245.1 Pardosa pseudoannulata
TAAAATAACGCAAATTATGACAACTCCAGTTTGTTTTTAAAAATATACCGACTTTGCAGGTATGTAGGATCAATTAAATGATTTACTACGTTCTCTCCTAAACTTTGATCACTTGATCTCATTTCATCTTTTCCTAAATATGGAAATACGTTTAATAAGTATTTTGTACTAACATTGACTTCTAGCCAAAATTTTATTCCGAATTTATCGAGCTTGTTAGGCATATACTGCAAAAAATGGCATCTTTTTTTGTAGGGAATAACTGTTCATCAAACGTAATATTTTCATTTGGTTTGTAGCAAAGCTTACAGTTTTCTATAAAAGTATTCCATACCTCGGATATTAGTGTAAATTTATCCCACTGCAAACGTGAATACCTTGTTAGTTTATTTTCAAAACGAAGAAATTTCATAGCTTCCGGAAACCTATCTTTTCATGCTTTCATGAAAAACTTTGGTCCCCAAGTCTTGGACCACAAACTAAGAATTGGTAAGCCCTTGGCGGCTAATGCCCCCTTACGTACAACAACGCTATGGATGCTTCCAGTTCTGCTAATAAAATAGTGAAAAGTCATTATTAAGTTTACACTTGTCTTCAACATCAGTATATAGCCTGCCGTATTGCTAGGTATAATCATTTGTTAGGGCTAAAATAAAAATACTATTTTCTTGAAATATTTACTATTTCGTAAATCATAATAATTTAGGAAAAGTCAAAAAAGGATTAAGATATTTACAAAAAAATAGAAGAGCTGTCAGAAATAAAAGTTCGCTAGGTGTCTAAATGACCCCTTCCGTAATTCTAGTGTTAAACCAAATAAACTTTAAGTAATTTATTTTCCAGACCTTTCAATTTAAAAGTGCCTCTAATGTCCCCTTAATCCCTATTCTATATTATTTTATTTCTTTTATTGCAATGACTTTTAGTTGCTTTCAGTTAGTATATTGAAAAAACACTATTAGTTTTTCTCACTATTAGTTTTCTGAATACTTACATATTCAGCTAGACTTCCACAAAAGAAATACACCAAATATTAATCGAATATTCGATGCATCACTAATTCAAATGTACAAATCTATATAAAAGAAGATGTGCTCATTCATTAGTTACCGAATAAATATTTCTTTACAAAAGGGCATCCTGTTTGCATTTTCTACATTTGCAGTTTGTAAAAAAATTTTAAGATCAATGTTAAATGTGTTTTGAGTTCTGTGTCACTTTTTCTAAAAGGTCAAATGTATGAAATGAAATTAAACTTATTTATATCGGTGGCATGACTTTCATAAATAAAGTAGTTTAGCCCTTTGAAAGCATTTAACCTAAATCCAAATTTAGTTAATTGTTTTTAAAACAACAGGTTAAAAACTGACTCTCTCTGAAATCAATTTTCAGAGTTATGACTTCTGAATTACCGCATGTAAACAACTTCTGAATAGCTGATTTTCATGGGGTAGTTTTAGGAAAGAATTTTAACCTGCCATTCTTTCATGTCACTTTTCATTGTTATTAAGCTCTGTGTCATTTTAGACTAAATAATTATTTCGAGTGCTGGATATTTTGTTTGGGAAGTTTTAGTTTAGAAAGTTCTTTATTATTAATATAACTATTTTATTATTATGAACAATAAGTGTTTGGTTAAGGTTTATGTACTAATGTTCAAATCATCCTTTATTACCATTTAATATATTTTTAGATAAATTAGTGAAATGATTTAGATGAAATATAATTTAACACGTTGACTGTCAGAAGCATTTTCGATGGTTTACCTTAGGCGCCGACGTGAAATTTTCATTATGAGATGCATATGCTGAAATTGTAAAAAAAATGTTGTAAAAATTTCCCCAGAGCCAAGTAACATCAACGCGTGCGCCAAGTAACAAAATTATTTATTCCGACACGAACGATTGCAGTCAGGCTAATAGCTGCCCTCTTGAGTAGCAACATCGTTTTTTATTTTACATTTGGACAACGTCACTTCCTTTCACTTGAAAAATCGTTTCATTCTCAACAGAAATATTGTTTTCAGCAGATAAAATGAGTTATAAAATCATGCTTGATGCAGTTTTCATGGTAGGGTCACCGGTGACTCCCTCGGCTCGGTAGGCAATTGTTACGATTGCAATTTTTTTATTGCTATCATTCTTTAGCATTCAAAGCAGTTAAGAAAAACTAGAGCAAAGGATTTGACTAAAAATGTGGTGACATATTATTCCGATTGCACTGATTCACCTTTTCTTTGCCTTCAATGTTTCAAGCTGATTCATCACAGTAGGCACTGATAAAATTTATATTTTTCATGCACCAATAAAATTATATTTGCATGTTCTATATTGCATTTATTTCTTCACACCATTATAATAACAATGGTATTATTGAAAAATTTATCAGTATCCATATTTACTATAATTATGTACTTTTATTATTTGCTGCGTCACCGGTCACCGCTGGACCCCACGGAGCTGTAGTCAAGTCGAGTGCCGGTCACTGGTGTCCCCCATAG
>CM063511.1:135552468-135562468 GCA_032207245.1 Pardosa pseudoannulata
AACAGTAAAATGTTAAGTGCTACCGGTCTCCGCCAAATAGCAGTGCTTGAACTTTACGCATTCTTGCAATAATATATTCTAATTGTTGAACTAATGTTTAAATATTTTTTAATATTATAAAAAATCACTATTTTAACAATTTTGTAAATTTTCACTTTATTAAACATTGGGAGGAATATCATATTGCATATTGAAATAAAATAAGCACAAATCAAATGAAGCAACATAGGAGTAAAGTTTAATAACCTTGCAAAGAAGTCACGTGATATCCATGATTTTTTTTTATTTAAAGGAGACTCAAATTTACCAGTATATTTATGTTTAAACAAATCTACTTTATATACGAGAGTCATAAACAACATGTAAATTTTACGAGTAGGTTTTTTTTGGTACAGTTAAAGTATCCTGATCAAAATTCAGACTTATTAAATACAATACTTGCTTTTAGTAGTTTTGAATAGAAATTCAATTGTTTTTTTGTACTGAAAATCCTACATTTTTTTAAATGAAGTTTGTTTGTCAATTATTCCAAAGTATCAGTTCGATGTTTATATCTGTTTAGAATCGGCTTTAATCAGTAGGATCTTTATTTCCCGTGTAACAAAATCTTCACTATACATATCAAATTAATTGAAAAGTTCCGTTTTGTGATCTGATGATTATGAAGCCCAATTTTACTAATTTATCAAGATCGAGAAAAATAATAGACTGTTTCTAGAGGATCTATAAAAATCCTAAGATCACTAAGAATATTTTCTGTTTGAATTATATACACGATATGTAGATTTGAAATATTTTATTAATTTCCTTGCATTATGTAATGAAATTTTTTTCTGACAATCCAGATACTTTACACTAGACTTAAAATACGAATTATCAGTAAAATGAAATACCTATATAATAATAGCCTAAGTTATCTGTCCGTTTATTATTGAATTCATGAATCGGTTGATCTTGAAATGGATAGAAACATCCATATTGGATTTTTGATGAGTTAGGATTAGCAATGTTCGAAATCCACCCCTTCCCCCCTTTTCTAGTTTTTAAAATTTAATACCATTATTTCGAGCCGTTACCGGTTAAGAGCGATTAAATTTATCAATTTATGACATAATAAATAAATAAAACTTTAAGAATATATTTTGATTGAATTTAATCAGATATCTAGAAAATAATTTATTAATTTCCTTGCTTTATATGGTTAAAGTTATTCTGAAAACCCAATTTTTTAAGTATGCAGACTTAAAACATGAATTATCAGTTTAGCTAAATTGAAAAAACTTGTTTAATCTATATATATATAAATATTTCAAGTCTAGATCATTAAAAATATTAAAAATAGATAGTTTTGCAAGTCTGTGTTCAGTTTGTTGAATCAGTGCTTTAATGTTAGTTGCTCCACGCGAAACAAAATTTTAGTTTTTGTAATGCATATGAAGCAAAATTTGCTATTTTTTTAAAAATTAAGAACGGCAGTAGAATGTTCTTAAAATGTCTGTTAAAGTCTAAAGACAGCTATGAATATATTCTATTGGAATTAAATATTGGATGTTTAGAATTCAATAAATTTATTAATTTTCTTGAGTTATTTAAGGTAAAATTTAGGTAAGGTAAAGAAAAACCTACCTTTCTCATGTAGACAAATTGAAAATAAAACCTTTTATAAGCTACAGAGTTATTTAACAATAAATTTTATTTTTTTAAAAAGATGAATTATACATATAAAATGAAATATATTAAGTCCAATTATTTTTTAACAATCTACTTAAACCCGTTGCTTAAATTTTTACTTTGAGCCCACTCCTCTGCTTTTAATATGAACATTCCCCGAGAATTATTTTCCTTAACAATGTGTCATTTAACATTTCTCCCAAGAAATCAAAATGGCATTTATTAAATCACAGAAGCATAACATTACCTTTTAATGAAGTCGTAAGGAATAACAACGATGTGCTGAAACCACGACACTGGTTGCAAATGGGTTTCGATTTGTTTCAACAACTTCCTGCAAGGCGTTAGAACAATTAAGAGGGGCGTTTCAACAGAATCTTGGATACGGCGTCTGGGAATGGAGAATATATTTATTTTATGAACGGAGCAGTGTTTGAGAGGATCATTCCAAAGAAGACAAGACAAAACGAGGTGAGCTTTAAAGTTTCCAGTGAGGAATTTGCTGTTTGATCACAGCTGAGGTATTTCAGGATTATTTCTTTGAAACAAAGATTGCTCTTGAGAAAAACTTTCTTATGTAATGCCAACAAAACTTTAAAAGATGTATGAGTTAAGATTTAAACATATATTTCACTTTTATAATTTCAGCATCCATTTATTCTTTAGGAGAATAGCAGCTTTGGGTCTCAAAATCTTAATTATTCCAGTCCTTTTTTCATTCCTCATAAAATTAAAAGTTTTAATCTATTTTCTATGCTTACAATAAGAATTATTCTAAAACATTAATAAAGGTTTAACTTAATAAAATATTTTTAATTTTGCTATATGAAGCAATACATTTTTATAAATTTTTTAAGTATGCAGACTTAAAGCATGAATTATCAGTTTAGCTAAATTGAAAAATCTTGTTTAAACATTTACAATATAATCAATATAGTTATTTGTTTTAAAATTTTGTTTATAGTTATATGTTTAAACTATATATATAAATATTTCAAGTCTAGATCATTAAAAATATTAAAAATAGATAGTTTTGCAAGTCTGTGTTCAGTTTGTTGAATCAGTGCTTTAATGTTAGTTGCTCCACGCGAAACAAAATTTTAGTTTTTGTAATGCATATGAAGCAAAATTTGTTTAAAAAAATTTGTTTATAGTTATTTGTTTAAACTGTATATATAAATATTTCAAGTCTAGATCATTAAAAATATTAAAAATAGATAGTTTTGCAAGTCTGTGTTCAGTTTGTTGAATCAGTGCTTTAATGTTAGTTGCTCCACGCGAAACAAAATTTTAGTTTTTGTAATGCATATGAAGCAAAATTTGCTATTTTTTTAAAAATTAAGAACGGCAGTAGAATGTTCTTAAAATCTCTATTAACCTTTTACAGGCCAAATTCAGATCCAGATATATATTAAATTATTTTTTTGCATATCTTGTCTTCTAATGTTTCAGTTAAGGTATGTTATTCATTTAATTAGGGAAAAAATTTCTTTTACGATTTTCATGATATTCCCAATTTGGAACATTGGTCACTTTTGACTAGACACTGGATTCACAAATTGAAGAATGATGTAGAATGATGTATTTATTAAATATTAAATAATAAGAAAAATAATTAGAATGAATTTAAATTTTAATTTTAAATTTAAGCACAGATATCAATAAAGTTTAAAACTTTAATTTAAATGAAAACAACATTTTTCTAAACAAATATCAAAACATGAGTTTATACCTTATGCCATGATGTATGGGAAAGCGATGGAAATGCAATTTTTCTTGCACTCATTGCAAGCTAATCTTGCATTTATTTTGAACTGTGAATATCTACCTTGCGTTGTTTGTACAAGAAAATGGCCATCCCTTTTTCTTTGTGAACTTTGGGTCCTGGTTGAGGCCCAATTTTTCTTGGTGCAACTCTTAGAAGAGCAGTTTTAACTTGTAGGCAATATTCCAGATGGGTCAGCTTGTTACTTTTTTCATGCGTTGCTGAATGTAAAACCCAACCAGCAACAACAGCCATGTTTATAAAGCATTAACAAATAAGTTCCACCACCGTTTCTAACTATGAAGCTTTGGGAGGTAGCTACCTAACATTCTATGTAGAAGATCAACTTCTCCCATTCCAGCATTATATTTATGTACTAAATTTGGCTGTTGTATGTCCACTTTTTTTTTTCTTTTTATGAATATCTTTTCGTCAACTGCATTGGGAGATGATTACAAAAATTTGAAGAAACCGTCACTACAGAATTGTCATTCCAGCAGCATAAAAATACCGATCCATCACATTGGTAATCAAATGAACCTCTTTCTAGATTTTTCATCTGTTTTGAGAGCATCAATGGGCATTTTTTTATGCGATGTTCACGGATAGTTCCAATAGCTTTTATATTTCTATCACCAACGCCCTTCATCAAATCATAAGTAGTAAAAAAGTTATCAAAAATATTTCTACTTGCAGAGGGTTTGAAACAACAGTCAGAAGGTTATTTACAACTCGAGTACCAAGAGGGGCTATTTCATTGACTGATTTCCTACATAAATTTCCATTTTATATTGATAACTATTATTAGAGAAAATCATCCATATTTTGAACCCAAAAAGGAATTGATTTTACCCAAAGAAACATTTTAGAGGAATGATAGCCATAATATGAAACCATCGATTCATCAAGAAATGATATCCGTAGAGGAAATTATTTCATCCCAGTATAGCGGTAACAGTCCATTGTTCCCAATTGGGATCATCAATAATTAATAAATTATTCCAAGTACGTATCTGATTATTAATGTCGAATTTCATATTTTTTTTAACAAATTAAATTTGTTTTAAGTATACCAATCGGATTTGAGAAGCATTAAATGATTTTTAACATTTATGTGAATTTTTAATTTGTGCTCTATAGAAAATGATGAAAAGGGTCATTTTTAGTATTTTTTTTATATTTTTCTACTAATCATAGAAATATAGCTTTTATTTTAAAAAATCCAGTAGTCTTTTTACTACATTTGCTAATTTGTTTGTATCAATATTGAGGAAATTTAATTTTAAATAATTCTATTAATATTATGTTCACTTTTGGGAACAATGGACTACAAAAGGCTAAAGTCTAAAGACAGCTATGAATATATTCTATTGCAATTAAATATTGGATGTTTAGAATTCAATTATTTTATTAATTTTCTTGAGTTATTTAAGGTAAAAATAAGGTAAGGTAAAGAAAAACCTACCTTTCTCATGTAGACAAATTGAAAAAAAACTTTTTTTATGCTATACAGTTATTTAACAATAAATTTTATTTTTTTAAAAAAAGAAGAATTATACATATAAAATGAAATATATTAAGTCCAATTATTTTTGAACAATCCACTTAAGTATTTTTACTTTGAGCGCACTCCTCTGCTTTTAATATGAACATTCCTCGAGAATTATTTTCCTTAACAATGTGTCATTTAACATTTCTCCCAAGAAATCAAAACGGCATTTATTAAATCACAGAAGCATAATAGTACCTTTTAATGAAGTCGTAAGGAATAACAACGATGTGCTGAAACCACGACACTGGTTGCAAATGGGATTCGATTTGTTTCAACAACTTCCTGCAAGGCGTTAGAACAATTAAGAGGGGCGTTTCAACAGAATCTTGGATACGGCGTCTGGGAATGGAGAATATATTTATTTTATGAACGGAGCAGTGTTTGAGAGGATCATTCCAAAGAAGACAAGACAAAACGAGCTGAGCTTTAAAGTTTCCAGTGAGGAATTTGCTGTTTGATCACAGCTGAGGTATTTCAGGATTATTTCTTTGAAACAAAGATTGCTCTTGAGAAAAACTTTCTTATGTAATGCCAACAAAACTTTAAAAGATGTATGAGTTAAGATTTAAGCATGTATTTCACTTTTATAATTTCAGTATCCATTTATTCTTTAGGAGATATAGCAGCTTTGGGTCTGTAAAATCTTAATTATACCAGTCCCGTTTTCATTCCTCATAAAATAAAAAGTTTTCCTCTATTGTCTGTGTTTACAATAAGAATTATTCTAAAACATTAATAAAGGTTTAACTTAATAAAATATATTTAATTTTGCTATATGAAGCAATACATTTTTAAAAATCATAAAATATACCCATATGAAAAAAAACTCCATGTACCTTCAAAGTATCTCTAAGAATTTTGAATTTAGAAGTTATCTTTTCATAATTAAATTAAAACTAATTATTATTTTTATTTTAAAAACCTCAGTTATACTAATAAAAAATAATATTTTATTTTATAACAGGATTAAAACTAATTTTTAGTTTTTTTTAAATTTCCCCTGTTAATGTTTTTCCTCTCTTTTTAAGTTTACAATAAGAATTATTCTAAAACATTAATAAAGGTTTAACTTAATAAAATATATTTAATTTTGCTATATGAAGCAATACATTTTTAAAAATCATAAAATATACCCATATGAAAAAAAACTCCATGTACCTTCAAAGTATCTCTAAGAATTTTGAATTTAGAAGTTATCTTTTCATAATTAAATTAAAACTAATTATTATTTTTATTTTAAAAACCTCAGTTATACTAATAAAAAATAATATTTTATTTTATAACAGGATTAAAACTAATTTTTAAATTTCTTAACAGTTTTTAATTTTAAAATGTCAGATGCTTTTAAAATTTTGGTTTAGAAAATAACCCAGGTATTTTACTGCATTTTTATGTAAAAATTTAATTTATATGTATAAAGGAATATTACTCGTTTAACTTGGTGTATATTTTTGTCTCATATAAAAATATACTACAGGAAATGAAAATTCTGATTAATAATCATAGTTTAATTATTAATTCTGGTAGATAGGGTCTATAAGTCAGTTTGGATTATCCACCTATGTATTCAAGGAAATTGTTACTATGGCAGTGTAGTTGTATTAAGGAAGATTCTTTCATGACGTCGATGACAAGCTAGCTGACTATACAGATACTTTGCTATCAAGGTAGTACTCTGGTGAAAGGTCCCTGCTTCTTTCGGCGCACTCGTTTCTTTAATGTACACAGCTTTCATTCTGTGTATGCACTACTTTGCATGATAATTTGAGAGTATTCAGATACTACGTATTCCGGTGATTATCCTTGTTGGAAGACAATTTTAAGCTGCTGTTGCATGTCTTGGGGGACACATCGGGGTTGGTTTAGAATCGACAGAGGTTGGATGAGTGTGATACTCATGATCAAAGTTCATGTATTACTACTCATAAATTCACAAATTCAAGATCGAACGTCTGAACTAACCCAGTTTCCAATATCCATACAGGGATGGAATCGAGATGGAGGCTGTTGCTGTGTCATCGTGTAACTTATTTGTCTTAACACTCGATAGGGCGGAGGGCTTTCCATTTGTTTTTATAACCTTAATGTGGGCCTTTCTGTGTGGACAGTAAGGTATTTGGTTTGTACGTACGACTGATCAATCGACCTGTATAAGACCTTTGAACACGGATGGGTGTATATCTTTGAAAACGTATGCCGATGACTGCATTAAGGGTTTCCAGATCAAGATGCTGGAGATGACTGGGCACATGAAAATATTTTACGACACATGAACAGGTTGTTATTACCTTACTACGTATAAGCACGTAATAAAATAGAAAAAAAATTAAATATTCTCTAAAAATATTTTGTTTATTAATAACTGACTTGTTTTCTACAGTAAACAGAGCTTAAAACATTGTTTGAATTGCAGAAATAAACACTGATATCTTTTTGTTGTATTCTTGTGACGCACAAGTACTGAAAATTGATGGTGATCACTGCATTGGTAACTGTTATATTAAGCTATACAGCGTAATACAAAATTTGGATGGCACACAATGTGTGAAGTTCACAACTAAATGCTAGAACTGTACAGAATACAAAATTTCATAATTCTACAGCTAATCATTTTAGACTTATTCCAAAAACATGCATGCATATATACGTACTTATGTATATTTGTATGTATGCATGAACGCATATACTTACATCCAGACGTTCAACCTAACCAAATAAAAATATTTTCATTTGAAAAACTGACAAAATTGATATTTTTGTCAATCGAAATTTTTCTAAAATCGAGACTTTTATCTATGGCAATAATGCCTTTATCCTTACTTGGAAGTGAAAATGATAAAGAATTATTAATAATAAAGAAATGCCCAGTTTGTTTAGAAATAGAGTGATAAATTTATCAAAAAGGTTTTCGAAGAGCATTTTAAAATCTATTAAACGTTTTTCAGTTTGATACTGCAGTTATTCTTTTCTTTTTTATTGAAACGTTAACTATTTATCTCATTTCAGTTTTGTATCTTCCATGTCTTTATACGTTTGAATAAGAAGCTTTAAAATTCATTTTCTGCAACAGAATTATTGCGAAACGGCATTTTGTAAGCTAACAGACGCAGCATGCGTAACATATACAGCTACCTATATTTTCGTTAAAAATATTTGGGAAATTCCATAATCAGTCTAAAAGCAACATGGAGCATTTGCAGACCAACGTCTAATAGAACAATCTTTTTCAGAATTTCCCTTAATTTAAAACTGCACTTGGAAGATATTCCATAAATCTTTTGTTTGAACCAGAATAAAATAGATAAACTTGATTGTAATTGCATGTATCAATCAATGTACTTATTATACCATCACTTGTTTTAGAAAAATTTGAGTAACGAAAATGTACAGGAGCAAATCAAAAAATCAGAGGCAATGACAACAAAGACATGTTTCTCTGACAAGAGCAGAACATGGATTCATACATGAAAACACACTTTTTATTACAAATTGGCTCCACAGAGAGAAATGGCGCAGAGATATTCTCATAAGAGAGCAGCTTAGTCAGAGATATTAACCGCCAGAAAGGAACTTATATCATTGGAGAAGTTAATCATTTTATTGAGACAGCTGGAAAATGCTTTGGTTTCTGTTTAGGTTTGGAGCACTACAATCTACTATTTTCCTCTTCAGGGCTAATGAGACTGAGACGTAATGCTTAAAGCCGATTTCGAACGGCTACGGACATCCATGCCAGAACCCACGAATTCCTGTTCCAAAGTGGAGCACTCTACCATTCCGACATCGTTTGTCAGATGAAAAATGGGGCGAGTGGACAGAAAGCTAACATTTATTTCAGAGTTAGGTTTGGGAAATAGATTAAAAGAATTCATGTCACGAACACATTTTTTAAATTCTGATATTTTGTTGCGGAGAAAATAGATAAGAAAGAATGAGAATGTGAAGAGAAGAATTTTTAAGACATATTTTAAGTGTAATAATTTTGATATATTTTATATATTTAAAATGTGTGTGTATTACACACATGTTACTTATACACACACGTATATATAATTGTATATTCACACATTTTAATTTATCTATCTCTCAATCTATGTATATATATAGATACATATATGTCAGGTCTAAAAAAGGGGTAGTTGGAATTTATGTAAGTTAAAAACGATTTTAAAAAGGGAACTCTTATAATAATAAAATAAGTGAAAAAGACACACGCTCGGGTAAGCTTTCAGGATAATCCGGTCAGGGGGAAACATTTTTGAGCTATTTGATGAGCTTGCAAACTGATAAGTTTGATTTGGCGAGTAGACATGGAGAGGTCAACACCTTCACGCATAGCTCCGCCACGAACAATGAAAATGGCGCATGTTGCTTTCTTTAAGAACGATGAGTTAATAAAACTTATTATTATCTAGAAGACTGTTTTCCATTCGCTTTAACTCTGGATCACGACTTCTCATATATATATATATATATATATATATATATATATATATATATACATATATATACATATATATACACATATATATATATATATATATATAGATATATATATATATATATATATATATATGTATATATATATATATATATATATATATATATATATATATATATATATATATATATATATATATATATATATATATATATATATATATATATATATATATATATATATATATATATATATATATATATATATATATATATATATATATATATATATATATATATATATATATATATATATATATATATATATACTCATGCGTGCCAGGCTTATAATTAAGAAACCCCAATATCGTTCTCCGAAGTCTCGTCGAGTGTTAAGCAAATATTGGCCGTCATAAACTCCGTTATTCTGCTGTAATTGGCTTGAAGGAGAGGAAAAAAAGAACCCATGTTGGCATTCATTGATTTAGATATCAATTTCTAAATGAGACGCAGACGACAAAGTCAAACAAAGGGAGAAGGGGGAGGATGTCGATGCTCAATGTCGAGGCAAG
>CM063511.1:135579968-135587468 GCA_032207245.1 Pardosa pseudoannulata
TATTTCTAGATTTTTCATCCGTTTTGAGAGCATCAATGGGCATTTTTTATGCGATGTTCATGGATAGTTCCAATAGCTTTTATATTTCTATCAACAAAGTCCTTCATCAAATCATAAGTAGTAAAAAAGTTATCAAAAATATTTCTACTTGCAGAGTGTTTGAAACAACAGCCAGAAGGTTATTTCAACTCAAGTACCAAGAGGGGCTATATCATTTGACTGCTTTCCTACATAAATTTCCATTTTATATGGATAACTATTATTAGAGCAAATCATTTAGATTTTGAACCCAAAGCGAATTGGTTTTCACCTAAGAAACATTTTAAAGGAATGATGGCTATAATATGGAATCATTGATTCATCAAGAAATGCTCTTCGTAGAGGAAATTATTTCGTCGCAGTATAGCGGCAGCAGTCCATTGTTCCCAATTGGGAGCATCAATAATTAATAAATTATTTCAGGTACGTTTAAGGTTCCAGGTACGTCCAGCTTAAGTTACGTAAAGGTGTTATATAAAAATAGTTAATTTAAGCAGGAATTAATTTAGGCAGGTGGGAAGTTGCCAAATGTTGCCGCAATAAGAAGTGAAATTAAGGTATATCGGCAAAGGTTGTAATTTTAGGGGTAGAACTGACAGAAATACAGTTATAATTAAGTTAGGCAGTTTTGGATTAAAAAATCATTTCACACACACACACACACACACACACACACACACATATATATATATATATATATATATATATATGTAATAAACCTATGGAAACACTTGAAACAAAATTATTACTATGTCTTATATTTATAAGTAAGAGTGGAGCAAGTAAATATTTAGATCTACTTAAAATATTACATTAATAATAAACAAAAAGGAAATTAACAAATACAGTAGACTCCCGATTAACCGATCTAAATGGAATTGAGTAAAAAACATATATTTAAGTGTTGGAATTTTCATTTTATAGTTGAAATAAGCATATAATAAAAGTGCCAAATTATGTAAAAATTTAACCTACCATTGTTAAACATTTTTAAAAAATTCAGTCATTTATTTACTGAGAGTTGGAGATTCGATGAATTGCTTTTTAATTTCACCCTTTTTCAAAACATATCGTAGGTGGAGGAAGGCGGTGATGTTCTTTCACATAGTATAAATCCATTTCCAAACATTAAAATGCATTATTAGGGTATTTAGAATGTTTTACAGTTTACTTTCTTATTTTTTATTATCTCTCTGAAATTAATTACTGCAGTTAATGTCAAAATCCTTATGAAAGGTAATCTACTTTAATATATACATTATAAAATTATATTTATTTTTATGAATTCTACAGTTTGATCATTTCTGTTTTAGAAGAGTTAACACATATTCTTCATAAAGGGATGATTTCCTTCTATACTTTAACCCCTTAATGCACAGTTTTTTGATAAAGGTCAGCAAAAAATATTTTTTTAATATAAAAAAATAATTTAGAACAATGTCTTGTCAAGAAAATTACAAAAATACAAATATAATCAAAATTTTTATTGCAAATTTGGATTTTGATATCATTGCAGAAAATCGCCGAAATTTATATATATATAAATAAATAAATAAATAAATAAATAAATATATATATTTATATATATATATATATATATATATATATATATATATATATATAAATAAATAAATAAATAAATATATAAATAAATATAAATATATATATATATATATATGTATATATATATATATATATATATATATATATATATATATATATATATATATATATATATATATATATATATATATATATAAATATATATATATATATATATATATATATATATAAATATATATATAAATAAATATAAATATATATATAAATAAATATATATAAATAAATATAATATATAAATAAATAAATAAATATAATATTATATATATATATATATATATATATATATATATATATATATATATATATATATATATATATATATATATAATACTTAAATAAGTAACAGTTTTTTGTTTTCACATTATTATTCTCAATTATCGATTGCATTCGAGTGTGAAAAATTATAGCAACATAAACTACACCGTCGCTCGAATTATCTCGAGTGTGCACAGTTTGGCCAGTTTAGTGTTCTCGAGTTAACTCGAGCGTGCACGTTAAGAGGTTAAAACAAGCATTGGAAAACAGTTTTAAACCGAAATATCGATTTTTCTAATATATCAATAAAGGTATTGTATTTGGAGGCAGGTCGACCACAAGTACCTGCGTGATGGGATGACCAAATGCGTGAGTATGCGTGCTTTGGGAAAGAAACGAGTAAATAAGTATTTCTTATATGCGTGTGCATATTCCTTACCTGTTGTTGAGTATATAATGGAATTTTGATGTTTCTGCGTTTACTTCAAAAAATTCAGAACAAAATAAGCAAATTCATCATAATTATTTATGCCTGCAGTTTATTCGGTGCTTAAAAAATCAGATTGGGGTTTAACGATGACAGGATTGATTAATTTTATATGCAGCTTTTTCGGGAGGAGTAATGTTTGACTATTGTTACTGGAATAACAAACTAGCATTTTTGAAGATCAAGTATGTTTACTTTTCAATGCCATGTGCTAAAGAATAAAAATCATTTATTTATTGTATAAATGCACTTCATAGAAGTAAATTTTTATGTATATTTAGAATCTGTAGTAATATGACTTTAAGCGATATGAATTAATCTGTTAATAAAATTAAAAGAAAAAATATTGTAATAAGTAAAGACAATAAAGGAAATACAATTTTAAAATACTGTAATAACAGCTTTTTCGGGAGGCGTAATATTTGACTATTGTTACTGGAATAAAAAAACTAGTATTTTTGAAGATCAAGTACGTTTACTTTTCAATGCCGTGTACTAAAGAATAAAAATCATTTATTTATTGTATAAATACACTCCATAGAAGTAAATTTTTATGTATATTTAGAATCTGTAGTAATATGACTGTAAGCGAAATGAATTAATCTATTAATAAAATTAAAAGAAATAATATTGTAATAAGTAAAGACAATAAAGGAAATACAATTTTAAAATATTGTAATAACAGCTTTTTCGGGAGGCGTAATATTTGACTATTGTTACTGGAATAAAAAAACTAGCAATTTTGAAGATCAAGTATGTTTACTTTTCAATGCCGTGTACTAAAGAATAAAAATCATTCATTTATTGTGCATATGTACTCCATAGAAGTAAAATTTTATAACTATATTATATCGTATGTATATTTATATATCATATCATATATTTATCGTATCATATCATACATTTATTATCATATTATATGTATGAATCTATAATCGAGTAAATATTTCTTATATGTGTGTGCATATTCCTTATTCGTATAATAGAATTTCGATGTTTCTGCGTTTACTTCTAAAAATTCAGGACAAAATAAGCAAATATATCATAATTGTTTCTGCTTAGAGTTTCTTCTGTGCTTAAAAAATCAGATTGGGGTTTAACGATGACAGGATTGATTAATTTTATATGCAGGTTTTTCGGGAGGTGTAATTTTTGAATATTGGTACTGGAATAACAAACTAGCATTTTTGAAGATCAAGTATGTTTACTTTTCAATGTCATGTGCTAAAGAATAAAAATCATTTATTTATTGTATAAATGCACTCCATAGAAGTAAATTTTTATGTATATTTAGAATCTGTATTAATATGACTTTAAGCGATATGAATTAATCTATTAATAAAATTTAAAAAAAATATTGTAAAAAATACTGGAATAAAAAAACTAGCATTTTTGAAGATCAAGTATGTTTACTTTTCAATGACTTGTACCAAAGAATAAAAATCATTCATTTATTGTGCAAATGTACTCCATTTAAGTAAAATTTTGTAAGTATTTTATATCATATGTATATTTATATGTCATATCATATATTTATCCTATCATATCATATCGTATATTTATTATTATATCATATGTGTAAATCTGTACTATAAGCGACATGAATTAATCTATTAATAAAATTTCCGAATAAAAGAAAATATATTATAATGAATAAAGAAAATATAGAAAAAATAATTGAAATGAAAAACCTGAGTAGCGTTTGGGTAGCGCTTCATGCTCCCACGACAAGGTCCGAGGTTCGATCCCGGGACTGGGCAAGGTTGTCTCAGACTTTCATCCTTCAATGACAACTGACGATCAAGCATGCTTGAGAAATAAATACTGGGGGTTGCGCGTATGTTTGACCACCTAATCAGAACATATTATAACGTATCTGGTCCTTGTTTCAGGTGACACAATGACCAGATACGTTAAAGGTGCATCTGGACTAATGAATTTATTTACACCTCTGCTATATACATCATTTCAAAAAATTAAAAAAAGAAAAACAATTTACGATCCCAAGTATGTGATTAGATACACGTAGGCTTGAGTAGAGACATGTGATATCTAAGATCAGACTCTGCCGAAATATTAATGATCCAACGGAAGAAACAATTCGGTAGCTCTCGCGAAAATTCACTGAAGTAATGGTAGAATATCAAAGCTCAGTTAGAGTTCCGAAGGGAAATATGCAAGCAATCCTGAAGAGGATTACACTAAAAAATAAAACCCAATGCACAGGGTATCGTGTCAATATCAGCATGAGACATATCCCAAGATGGGATTTCGCTAAATAAAACACTCCGATGGAGAGACTAGTCGAGGCGACCTCCGAGTTATCCGATGAGGGCTACTCTTTAAAGAAAAGATCCCAAGATGAGATTATAGGAAAAAAAACTCTCCGATAGAGAGACTGGTTGTTGTGACTTCCAAAAAAGTAATCTAATAATTTCATCTCAACAGATGGCGCTGTGTGTCCGTTTTAGAAGTTGAGATAATTGTTCTTTTGTCAGTCCTTTGTAACGTTGTTGAACTGTTATGTTGAATAAAAAACTTAGAAAACGAAAACGTGGCTCGCACTGGATTACTCCAAACTTATAGCCTAATACCCCGATTCATAATACTGGTCAAGGCGACCTCTGAATTAGCTGGTTGCTAGCTAACTTCTTCTCTAAAAAACAAATCTTCTCTCGTCTCTTTCTAGGCCGCTAAGAGAGGGGCCTCACCCACAATTTCATTATTGGATTATCTAGCGGTGATCTCACCTTCGAACAACTGGATTGGTCTGGGTTAAACAATCATCGGCCGCAAACCCAGGGGTTCATGGAATTCTTAGCGACTAGATCCAAGTCGTGGGAAATCCTTTGTCGTTCCGATGATCATATTTCTGGCTGTCAGTGAAGGTGCCGTGTTGTCTGGTTTATTGTTCCTCTACTATAGGTCACAACAGTGCTAACATCGTGATGCCGGGAAAAACAATCCCTTTGTATCCACACAAGCGAAGTCCACCTCTCAAAGCAAAGCTCTTTGATGTAGGCACATCGCTAAACCACGCAGTTACAATATGCTTCAACCTAGGGCCCTTGGTCTCGGAAACGGAGATTGGCACCGTAGGTCCTGACTCCCTAGGGACTGTTACACCGAAGAGTTTAGTTTTTAATTGAAATAAAGAAAATATTCTTTTAGATATAAATGTATGACTCTCTTCTTGAAGCCAATATAACCGGCAACCTAGTGTCACAAAAAAAAAAAAGATTTTCACAAATGTCATATTGTTAATACTATAGTTTTGTTAATTTACACATAATAGAAACAATTAAAGCTTTTGTAATAAAAAAATACATTTCGTACTAACTTCATATTCTAGTCGAAAGAAAAAAAAGGAAAATACAGTCCCTTAAAATATTTAATTGGTTTTATGAGACATCAATATATGTATATATATAAAATTCTTCAGTTCATGTCCTCGTAAACGGCAGGACTGATTTTGAAGGAATTTTTATATGTAATTAAGTTGATTCAAGAATGGTTTAGATTCATAATTTGATCCGATTAAAAATGGTTTTTTTTATTAAAAATCCAGAATTGCGTTCTTATTGAGACTATTATAATGCCTCTTGAAACCCATCAGTGTCAACGTGCAGTGGTCAACGCAACGGGCTACAGTACGAGAAATCCCAGGATTGAATACCCGTGCAGGAGATGTGGGGATTTTAGTTTAATCTAATTATGTTTGTGTTGTCTGTACACGTGGTGGAGTCAAGTATTTTTAAAATAACTTTTTTCCTTACTTTTTCCAATTTAAAAACATTTTACAATGTTTGGATTTACAGCGTTAATGCAGGACAACGTCTGTGGGGTCATCTAGTTGTCTTATAAATTACTTATTTAAATATCGTTTTCAATTCTATACATATTGATACAAGGCAGGTCAGTCGACTTAAACGTATTTTCTCTATAGGAAGTCCAAGAATATTCAGGGACATTTCGTGCTAACTTGCTACCCTCATTCTCGTAGAAATGGAAGACCAAATATTCACAAAATTCAATATCTCTGAAATTAATTACTGCAGTTAATGTCAAAATCCTTATGAAATTTAAAAAAATCGATTTTCTGCAGGGCATCACATAAGTTTGTTTGAAAATACGTGAAAATGTTTTCTTCAAAATTTATAAAATCTTTCGAATTATAGATAAAGAACAAATGGAAATACTTACTACTTTAATATATACATTATAAAATTATATTTATTTTTATGAATTCTACAGTTTGATCATTTCTGCTTTAGAAGAGTTAACATATTCTTCATAAAGGGGATGATTTCCTTCTATACTTTAACCCCTTAATGCACAGTTTTTTGATAAAGGTTCAGCAAAAAAATATTTTTTAATATAAAAAAATAATTTAGAACAATGTCTTGTCAAGAATATTACAAAAATACAAATATAATCAAAATTTTTATTGCATATTTGGATTTTGATATCATTGCAGAAAATCGCCGAAATATATATATATATATAAATAAATAAATAAAATAAATAATATATATATATATATATATATATATATATAAATAAATAAATATATAAATATATATATATATATAAATATATATATATATATAAATATATATATATATATATATATATATATATAAATATATATAATAAATAATATAAATATAATAAATAAATATAAATAGATATATATATATATAGAAATAAATAATATATTATATAATATATATATATATATATATATAACTTTCTTTTAAAAGTGTTTATATATGAGTTTTGATTTTGAATTATATTCAGAAACCACATATGAATTTCCCCAAATGTTGCATATTTTTACTGCTTCTTTCCAGTCATATGAAATATACATGACACGGATTTTCTGCACGGCAATTTCTCTACAAAAATCCAAGAAGATGTTCTGTTCAAAATCTTTGGAATTACACACAAAGAATTTATTATTTCTTTTCCAGTATTAGACACATCGACATAAAAAATGATTCAAACATATAAGCCTTAATCAATGAATTTAAAAAAAAAAAATATATATATATATATATATATATATATATATATATATATATATATATATATAT
>CM063511.1:135592468-135634968 GCA_032207245.1 Pardosa pseudoannulata
ATTGTGCCTACGCATTTTTCATATCTTGCAACAAAGGTTTTCTGTTGTAATATTCTAAAATGTGATTTCTCTAACTTTTGGATAGAACTAAGAGTGTAACACTTTGAAGTTTAGAGCAAAATGATGCTGTAAAGATATTAAAAATATTTAAGAAATCTCAGATATGTCTGCTTAAGATATATTAAAACTTTTATACACTGAATGACGTTGCTGAATATTTAAACAGCAATAATAACATATAATATTTAATCTTTTTTTAAACAAAAGTCACTATATGTATGTGTGTTCCACATATCCTCCTAAACTATTGATTCGATTGCAAAGAAAATGTGTATGGCTATTGTCTACAGCATGGCCGATAATATTGTTAACTTTAAAACACTTAAAATTTCACCCTTCTCTCTTTTTCGAAACTTTTATGTTATTATTTCAAGTCCTATTTTTCCCAATTAAACGCAGGTGATCAATTTATCAGTTTTTAACATCATAAATATATTAAAATGGCACTGTCATGTTATTTCTTTAAATACCTCATTTTTTCATTTCTTATTTTATATTATTTAAATATTATCTGCATAATTTCAATCAATTTTTATCAGAAATTCAGATATCCCATGACTAAATTTCTTATTCTTTGGTACTAATATTGTGTAGCAGCTTTCACAAAACATTGAGGCTTCATCTAGGCCTAATGGAAAGTAATGTATACTGAGAATTGAATAATATTATTATATACCTCTAAAAGAAAGATAAATGTTTAATCGCTATTAACTGAAACTGCATTGTGAAGTATTTGATTATGATAATTGAATATGATTATAACTGTAATATTACTGCTGTAATTAATTGCTCATTGTGCCTTAAATATTTAATTGCCAAAAATTTGAATTATGCTGTGAAGATATTACATATAGGAAAAAAAACTTATTTAAATGTAATATATAAAATTTGTTACACTCTTTGGTACTTATATTGTGTAGCAGTTATAAAGTACGTTTAATTGTTTCACTCACACACACACACACGCACACACACACACACACATATATATATATATATATATATATATATATATATATATATATATATATATATATATATATATATATATATATATATATATATATATATAATATAAATAATATGATTACAACCTTCATACAGTAGAAAGATAAATGTTTAATTATCAATGACTATAACTGCACTGTGAAGAATTTATATGGTTATAAACGAAAAACAAAAAGATTATTTGCATAAAAAGTATTCTATAAAATTTACTGTATCAATCAAAGCATGGGGGCATCCTTATTAGATTCTTATAAAGTGCATTTAAAGTTAATTTAAACAACTCTGCGAAAATCTTTGTAAAAAAATCTGTCGCGTTTAACAATTTGGATATCTGCATTTGTTTCACTCTTTATTTTAGTTCATTTAAATTTAATTTTAAAAACTCTGTAAAAGATCTTGAGAATTGGATGTATTATAAGACTTGATGGTCTTGCCGCCCAGTCACAGACTGCGGAAGACGATATTTAATCAAAGATTCTGAGCTAGGGGTCTCAAAGAGCAGGAAAGTTTTTTTCGAACAAATTCTCTTAGTAGGAGACTTAGTGTAGATGAGCACGGGCACTCCTGCTAATTTCTAATAAAACGCGATTAATTGTTTTACTGTTTAGTACGCGTTTACATTGAAAATTGATATTTTTCTTCAGCAAGAACTGAAGTATTTCCTTGGACTGTCTCCAGAAAAAGGCTTTTGAAACACTGCTTAAGATTTATTACTGAAAAATAAAAGATGTTCAAACAACAAAAGAAAACGGAAAAATGTCCTCTGTGTGCTTAGTAGGAGACTTAGTGTAGATGATGTTCAAATAACAAAAGAAAACGAAAAATGTCCTCTGTGTGCTTAATCGTACGCGTTTACATTGAAAATTGAAATAAAGCATGCCTCTTTAATATCGTATTTTCTATTTAGCTAGTAGGGAAATTTCAGCAATTACAACTATAAGAACATATTGCTAAAGGTTTATTACACTGCTTAAGATTTATTACTGAAAAATAAAAGTTTTTTTCTACTAAAGTATCAAAGCATGCCCTTTTAATATCTCATTTTCTATTTAGCTAGTAGGGAAATTTCAGCAATTACAACTATAAGAACATATTGCTAAAGGTTTATTTGTTCAAATAATGTGCTTAATCTTACGCGTTTACATTGAAAATTGAAATAAAGCATGTCCCTTTAATATCGTATTTTCTATTTAGCTAGTAGGGAAATTTCAGCAATTACAACTATAAGAACTATTGCTAAAGGTTTATTACATTGCTTAAGATTTATTACTGAAAAATAAAAGTTTTTTTGTACCTTTTAATGAAGTCGTAAGGAATAACAAAAGAAAATGGAAAATGTCCCCTGTATGCTTAATTGTACTCATTAACATTGAAAATTGAAATAAAGCATGCCTCTTTAATATCGTATTTTCTATTTAGCTAGTAGGGAAATTTCAGCAATTACAACTATAAGAACATATTGCTAAAGGTTTATTACACTGCTTAAGATTTATTACTGAAAAATAAAAGTTTTTTTCTACTAAAGTATCTTAGTAGGAGACTTATTGTAGATGATATTCAAATAACAAAAGAAAATGGAAATTGTCCTCTGTATACTTAATTGTACGCATTTACATTGAAAATTGAAATAAAATATGCCTCTTTAATATCGTATTTTCTATTTAGCTAGTAGGGAAATTTCAGCAATTACAACTATAAGAACATATTGCTAAAGGTTTATTACATTGCTTAAGATTTATTACTGAAGAATAAAAGTTTGTTTATAGATATAAAATTCACGTAAATATGTATTAATGAATATGTTACAGTTTTTGCAAATGTTTTCAAGATTAGATTAAGCTATCTTATATGTTGTAAAGAAATAAGTAAGTAAGTAGTGTTGTAAAGAAAATTGTAAAGAATGTCCTCTGTGTGCTTAATCATACGCGTTTACATTGAAAATTGAAATAAAGCATGCCTCTTTAATATCGTATTTTCTATTTAGCTAGTAGGGAAATTTCAGCAATTACAACTATAAGAACATATTGCTAAAGGTTTATTACACTGCTTAAGATTTATTACTGAAAAATAAAAGTTTTTTTCGACCAAATTCTCTTAGTAGGAGACTTATTGTAGATGATATTCAAATAACAAAAGAAAATGGAAAATGTCCCCTGTATGCTTAATTGTACTCATTAACATTGGAAATTGAAATAAAGCAAAAATTGTAATAAACCCTAAAATATAAAAAAAATTAAAATTATTTTGTAATTAATTTCTAATTGTTTTTATCAAAATTAAGGTGTGTTAGTAACCTAATATTTTTTTCAATATTGTGAAAGGTCACCTTATTTTCCATAATTTTTTCTGTGGTAATTACTATCTGATAGTTTCACATTGATTATTTTATATAAATGAATTAATGGTATTCAGATAATATTTCATTTAGTTATAGGTCAATTCATAGAGTAATGTAATATTTGTAATAAGCGTCGGCAATCATTTTACAAATATTATTTTAAAATTTGCATATTTAACGTTATTTTTAGTGTTTGTGTCTTAAAATGTAAAAGAATCTTAATTATTTCTGTAATTATTTTTATAAAAATTAAAGTGCCCTAGTTAGGTAACATTTTTTCAGCTTCAAAGAATCTCTACCTTATTTGCCATAATTATTCCTGTGATGCAGTCCTACACTATACATTATGCTTTAAATCTAAAATAAATTTATGCTATTCAGTTATTCAACGATTTATTTATAGGTCATTTCAGGTACTAATATAATATTTATAGTTAATGATAATAATTTTGTAAATATTACTTTAAAATCTGAATATTAAATTTTTTCTTCGATGTTGTAATAGTTCTTTGAATGTTAAGAATATTTTTATTATTATTTATGTAGTAAATTACTGGTTATTTTAATTTTATCAAAACCTAAAGTGTGTTGATAACATAATATATTTTCAACATCATGATAGGCCAATTCATCTGTGATAGTTATTTATGTAATATTTATAGTCTGACAAATTTACATGTTATAATACAGTAGAACCACGTTTTCAAAGCCTTGATTAACGTAATTGATTTTTTACAGAATGTCTCATTATATATACATACATAGCCATATATAGCCGGGGCAAGTGTATGCATTGTGTGCATGCACAGAAGTGATCAAATTTGTAGGGCAGCTGATAGAATATCTACTAAAAATACATATTTTTAGATGCAGCCAAGTATTATCTTGGATGTAGGCGGCTAATCACATAGAACCATCCTGTTATATATATATATATATATATATATATATATATATATATATATATATATATATATATATATATATATATATATATATATTATATATATATATATATATATACATATATATATATTATATATATATATATATATATACATATATATATATATATATATATATATATATATATATAAATATATATATATATATATATATATATATATATATATATATATATATAAGTATATATATATATATATATATATATATATATATATATATATATATATATATATCTTTATATATATATATATATATATATATATATATATATATATATGTATATTATATATATATATTATATATATTATATATATGTGTGTGTGTGTGTGTGTGTGTAATACATCAGAATTATTTCACTTTAATATCTCTTTAAAAACCTCCTATCTCCCATTCTAATTCTTTAAAATCTATTTCCTTAGCCCCAAAATTTCTTAATCCAAGGAGTGTCCTAGATTTAAAATTCCTCCAACTCATTTCTCAAAGCGTTCTGTGCAATAGATGTAAATTTTCTGTCCATTCGACACATTTTTCTGCTGTCTCAATAAATTAGCTCACGTCTACAATGAGCTAAGTTCGCTGACTATGTTTCTGGTCCCACAGGAAAATTCTATGCATCTCGCTCCGGGGTCCAACTCTGTTTCAGCACGTGAATTCGTGTGCATTTTCTCGTGCGCTGCTGACTAGTAAAGATACCAGCTCTTAAATAAAATTTCAATTAAACTTGGACTTGTGTGCCGCTGTCTTCAATGTGGCCGACTGCATCTTACTTTATTACTTACTGCTAGCTGTTTAGTCTTCTTGTCCAGTAGTTCAGGCAAGTGAAAACAATAGGGACTATATAATTAGTGTACTACTATTTTGCTGGATTACACACACACACACACACACACACACACACACACATATATATATAATTAGTGTACTACTATATATATATATATATATATATATATATATATATATATATATATGTGTGTGTGTGGGGTGGGTGGGTGTTATAGTCATATTGAATTATCATAATAAATTAAATTCTTTACAATGCAGTTTCAGTTATTGGCGATTAAATATCTATCTTTCTTTTACATATATATAATAATATTATTCAATTCTCATTATAAATCACTTTTCATCAGGCCTATATTAAGCTTCAATATTTTGTGAAAGCTTTTACAGAATATTAGTAAAAAATGAGTACGAAAGTTAACTCTTAATGTGGTATTGATTTAAGATGAGATAAAATATTTATATAAGATTTAAAACCTTATAAAATAAATGATTTAAAGACCATTTTAAGCTAAAGTATTCATAATGACCTCCTCTGGTAACTTTATTATATAGCGAAACATGCCTTTCCTGACAGCTTGAAAGCATATAAATTAAAACCATGAAATCCTGTCAAATTTGATTTAACAGTGATCATAAAAATTCAAATTTGAAGTATTTTAAATTACTGTCCAATTTATTATTTGACCATCGGCTAAAGTGATAATCTATGCATGTCGGAAGGGTCTCTAAATCATTTGTGTTGAAATTCTACATATCAAACACGTCGGTCTGGTTTTGATAGAAATTTGTAAATAAATACGAAGCCTTTTGTTAAACTTTTGAGCTTGAGATATCTTTCAACGAAATCGTCTATGGTTATACTAGAAAAGTTTGATGTATTCCTTGATTGTAAGGGAAAATTTATGTATCAAATCTAAAATTTTGAGTTATTTATTTTTCAGAAATTTATAGCAAGGAAATGTATATATGTATATCCTTTTTTGTATATGTATGGGTTATATATGGTCAAATAGGCTCTGAGATAAAGCATGATAGAACGTAATGGAGGCCACAGAAAAAAAAATTTGAACAGAAAACATAGAATGTTGGAAAAGCGTCAGTATATTCTATCACCAGATCTTGAAATGATCTGAAACCATTTTAGTATCTCTTACAGTTTTTCGGGAAATGATTGTTAGTCAGAGGTGTTACGTTTATAGATATCTATTATGCTTATATATCAGAGTTATTTGTTATGATTATGTCCGATATGGTAATTTATATTACTGAAATAAAAATTTTTTGTCTTGAAGATCTCACGGTCGTCAACAAGTTAAAAGAAATAGAACTAAACCAATGAAAATCAGCAAGAGACTATAAAAATAGCAATATAAGTACATATGAAAAAATAATATCATTGTAGAATGTATCTACGATTAAAATTTATCATACTCACACATATATACAATGATATTTTAATTCACAGGATCTCACAGGATGAGTTAGCGACAGAACTCCCTGGGCCAAGCAGTTTAGTTCTAGTATTGCTAGTAATGGCAATGCATTATTCTATGAAATTGAGTTGGCTTGATATTAACAGATGGTATTTTAACCGAAACTAGCTATTAATTTATAATTATATTCTGTAACAAATTTCTGGAGATTCTATGCCTAAAATTATAACCTTTGGTAAAGTACCCTTGTTTCGCTTCTGATCGAGGTCATTTATTCTAGACCAAATCTATAACTGTATAAAATATAATATTTTACAACCCTATGCTACTAAGGGACAGTCTCACCAAACTCGTTTAACGTCTAACCGCGATTAACCCATGGTACCAACCAAAGGTGAGACACAATTCTCCGTTTAAACAAAGATTAATTTCGGTTAACCGTTAAACGACTTTGGTGAGACCTAGCCTTAATATTTTATCATTAGCAGATTGTATCTATAACTTGCTTCTAATTTTTTTTAAATTTTTAAAACAATTGTCCTTTGAATCCTGTGTACAAATGATGCAAAACGAGTAACTTACGTTTATAATTTTTTGCTCAACTGTCATAAGAATATATAATAAAGAAATGTAGTATAGTAATTTTAACCGAAACTATTAATTTATAATTATATTCTGTAATAAATTTCTGGTGATTCTATGCCTAAAATTATAACCTTTAGTAAAAAACCTTTGTTTCGCTTCTGATCGAGGTCATTTACTCTATACCAAATCTATAACTATCTAAAATATAATATTTTACAACCCTCTGCTACCAAGGTTCAGTCTCTCTAAACTCGTTTAAAGTCTAACAGCGATTAACCCATGGTGTCAACCAATGGTGAGACATAATTCTCCATTTAAACAAAGATTAATCGCAGTTAGCCGTTAAACGACTTTGGTGAGACCGAACCTTAATATTCTATCATTAGTAAATTGTATCTATAACTTGTTTCTAATTTTTCTAAATTATTAAAAATATTGTCCTTTGAATCCTGTGTACAAATGATGTAAAACAAGTAACTTATGTTTATAATTTTTTGTACAGCTTTAATAAGAGTATATAGTTTATTCTTTTTAATGAAAAACATCCGAAGTATATTCTGCTATAACTAAGACTATGAAACCAAATTTTTCCGAAGTTAGAGTGATTTGAAAAGCCAAAATACCACACAAGCTTTAGGTGTTGTTAAATCATCTCTAAATGCCATGCTACTAGGATTAAAATCGAGTTACTCTCACTTGGCAAAGTATGGCTGAACCTTAAATTCATATATTTCTTCTAAACATATGAAAAACCTCTCCCTTAATAAATCAAAATCCTAAAAGAGCTTCAAAAAATTTCTTAAATATGTGCTGCTTACATTAGCTCCAAAATCTCAGTCATGCGCAATTTAATTTTTTTAAATTACATATCTGACTTTGATAAATAATCAAAAACGGGTTTTTCTGACTTTATGGAGCGAATAAATGACAAAATATATTTTAGATATACGCTGGTATTTAGTCTTAACAAATAAAAAATTCTGACAACCGAATTCTATTCATCTATGACATGTATAGTATTATTATCATGTGAGCCTACCCACACCACGGACAATTTAAGCGTCACCAACTAAAGAGCCCATCTAAAGATTTTTTTCACTTGTCATTTATCATCGAGAAACATCCTTTCTAAACATGTCATCCAACGTCAGAATTCGCTGAGATAAATGATGCATTGTTTTGTTGACACGGGAAGTACAAATGGTCAGTGTGTGCATTTAACTCCGAATGAAGTGTGCCTTTTTTAACAAAGTCAATGGATTTAGACATACTCTCTAGAAAAAATACATAAACTTTGTCTGCGCTTAAGTGGTCGAAACAGCTTCATTTCTACTGCAGAATTTATTTGAAGTTCAGTAAAACAAAACTCTTGTTCTACAACTTAGCATTATACTGAATAAAAATAATCATACGACATGATATTTCGAGATACTACTATTATTTATTTATTTATATAGAACCTTTATTAATTTTCAATCTGAAAAGTCTTTTTATGATAGCCAATTTTAAGTTCACTATAAAATGAGAATTTCTGCTCTATTCAGAATAAAAATTTTCTAACTTATTAATAAGAATCGAACATTACAAAAATTATTTAATTTTTTTTGTATGAAGCAATACATATTTATAAAAACATTAAATATGCTCACAACTCAAAAGTATAGAAATTCCCTTACCCACAACGTAAAACTTTTCCAAAAAATACAATACATGTTTATTTTTTCTAACACATTGGTATTATTCATTTATTTGTTTCGAGTCTTTCTTAGTTTTCAAACTCAGTTTCAACTCTGAGTTATCCTTACAATAGCCAGTTTTGAATTCAGTATAAAACTAAAAGGTTCTAATAAAAAGTTCTTTTTTAAACGTTATCTAATAAAAAGTTCTTCTCTGTTTAGTTTAAAGTTTTCCTAGATTATTAACTAGTATCAAATATTATACAAATTATTTAGTTTTGTTATACGAAGCAATACATATTTATAAAAACATTAAATATGCTCACAACTCAAAAGTATAGAAATTCCCTTACCCACAACGTAGTATCAAATATTATACATAAATTATGTAGTTTTGTTATACGAACAAATACACTATTTGTATAAAAACATGATAAATTATGTCATCAACTCAAAAAGTATAGACTATTCCCATTCTCCCATCAACGTTAAAATTTTTCCACTTAGTATTAACAATACATGTTTACTTTTTCTAACACATTGGTATTATTCATTTATTTATTTCCAGTCTTTCTTAGTTTTCAAACTCAGTTTCAACTCTGAGTTTTCCTTACAATAGCCAGTTTCGAATTCACTATAAAACTAAAAATTTCTAATAGAAAGTTGTTTTAAAATCGTTATCTAATAAAAAGTTCTGCTCTATTTAGTTTAAATTTTTTCTAGATTATTAAGTAGTATCAAATATTATACAAATTATTTAGTTTTGTTATATAAAGCAATAAATATTTGTAAAAACATTAAAAATGAGCACCAACTGAAAATTATAGAAATTCCTTTACCCACAACGTAAATTTTTCCAAATAACATACTGCATGTTTATTATTTCTAAGAAATTATTATTATCCATTTATTTATTTCGAGTCTTTATTAGTTTTTTCGAACTGAAAAGTTTCCCTTATAATAGCCAATTTTGAACTCAATATAAATAGTTCTAATAAAAAGTTCTGCTAAAAGGTTATCTAATAAAAGGTTTAGTTCCTAGATTATTAATTAGAATCAAACATAATAAAAATTATTTAGTTTTGATACATGAAACATTTCATTTTTATAAAAAACAACATTTAAAATGCACACCAAGTGAAGATACTAGAAATTTACTTACCCATAACATGAAAATTTTTTCAATAATATACATTTTTGTTTTTTTCCAATAATACTCTTCATTTTATTTATTTTGCCTTTATTATATTTCAATCTGAAAAGTTCTCCTTACATTAGCCAATTTTGTATTAACTATAAAATAAAAAGTTCTATTCAGAATAATTTTTTCTAGATTATTAATAAAAGTTGAACATTATTAAAATTATTTAATTTTGTTATATGGAATAATACATTTTAATTAAAACATTAAATAGGAACATCCTAAGAAAATTATAAGAATGCATTTACTACAACATAAAATTTTATCAAATAAAATGCATGTTAGATTTTATAAAATATTAATACTATTCTTTTGTTTATTTCCAACCTTTATTACTTTATGACCTGAAAAATCTTCCTTATAATAGCCAATTTTGGATTGGCTATAAAATAAAAATGTTCTGCTTTATTTAGGATAATTTTTCCTCGATTATTAATAAAAATCAAACATTATGAAATTTATTTAGTTTTGTTACATAAAACAGTACATTTTAATAAAAACATTAAATATGTACACCACGGGAAAATCATAAAAATTCATTTACCCATAAAATAACATTTGAAATTTGTAAACTAGAAACTAAATTTTCAAAAGAAATGCAATTATATTTTTTATTCTATGAATCAGAATTATATTAATAATTGCAATATATTTTATTGTGTAGCACAAAATTAGCTTTTAATTTTTTTTAAAATTTGAATTTCTTAACAATTATTAGATTTTTATAATATTTAAAATTCAGGTGCCTTTATAGGTTTAGGTTTATAGAATTAAAGAGATATTTTACTTATATTTGATTGAAAAATATAGTTTGTAACAAACATATTTCCAAAGCTAGCTTGTGGGTAAGTAAATCTCATTGGACCATTTGGTATACATATTCTATGTTATTTAAAAAAATTATACTACTTGAAATCAGAAAATTAGATAATTTTTTCAAAGATTGCAAAACCGTTATTGTAAACTTGTTAAGACATCCTAAAAAAACCAAATCTTTTTTATGATGAATCAAGAAAAGACTATTATAATGAAAATTTTGGTCTTTAAAAAGTACTATATACGCTTAAGTTGAGTATACTTACAGAAAATATTTCTTTTATTCTTAAGAAAACTGCTTGAAAATTTAGTAGGCATATTAATTTATTTATATAAAAGCAGTAAAAACTTTAAGCTAATATAAGACTTGTTTTAAAATTTACTTATTAATACTGTGGTCTTCCTTTTACAGAATTTGAAACTTTTAAATAAACATTAAGATGAATGCAAAGATCATTTTGTCTTTTTTATTAAATATGGAAATAGAATTGAAAAGTTAACAAGTTATTAATAGTGTGGACATAAAATTATATTAAAGTACTAAAAATTTAAGTTGTCTCCCTATACCTTTAAAATAAGCATCAAAATATGGAATATGAATTTTGAAAATATAGAAATGTTTGATATCAAAAAGTTAAATCGAAAAAATATCAAATTCCTTTCTTTTTTTTTAAAAGTATTTAAGAATCTTCTTGGACGACATCCAAGAGACACTATTTTTAAAATTCTTTTCTTTTCCAAAGAGTCCAGCAAGGAAGATGACATTTAATCAAATGTATGGATGGAAGAAGTCATCGCAACACATCGAAATAAAACATTTGTTTCTTAGATGTTTGGTTATCGATGATGAAGTGAATGAGACAAAAATACTTTTATCCATTTACAGAGCGACTGATAAATGTGTCATGTAATGAGATCTTAACTAAGGAAACTTCAATGTGTAGTAAAGGGCTGGGATAATTCTAATGTTTTTTGCATTGTTCAGGGCATCTTTTTTAAGTAGTGTTGGGTTTTATTCTTCCACGGTTTTCTACGATATCCAAGACATTCTCTTTGAACTCCACTCCTAAAACCCAGTAGAGTGCTGGGTTACTTCTAGTGTTTTTTAAAATTTCTCAGTGCATATTTTTAAATAGTTTTGGGTTTTATTCTTCCACTATTATCTATGGTGTCCAAGACAATCTCTTTACACTCCACTCCTAAAACCCAGTAGAGTGCTTGGGTAATTCTAGTGTTTTTTAACATTGCTCAGTGCATATTTTAAGTAGTTTTGGGTTTTATTCTTCCATGGTTATCTACGGTGTTCAAGACATTCTATTTAAACTCCACTCCTAAAACTCAGTAGAGTTCTGGGATAAATCTAGTGTTTTTTAACATTGTTCAGTGCATCTTTTTAAGTAATTTTGGGTTTTATTCTTCTATGGATTTCTAAGGTGTTATCGACATTTTCTTCAAATTAATGTTTGACACGGTTTTTAATTTGGAATAAAAGCACGCCATGATTAGCAAGCTAACTTTGTCTAAATATTCTTCTGAATATCGTACAGTAGTTTCGAAAATTCTAAATACTTGGATTGCAGACAACAAAAACTTAAAACTATTCTGCTGAAAATTCAAGAAATATTCAGGTTATCAAATGTATTTAATCTACTATTTTTTCTGATCTAATGTTATTGACTTTGAATAATATGAACCCTATTTATTTTCTTAATCGTAAATGTGGTATATGCTGAAAAAATTCAGATTTTCACGTTTCTAGAATAGAGATTTTCAAAATGTGTCCCGTGGATTCCTATGAGTCTGCAACAACCCTCTAATAATTCCTAGAGCCCATTTTATTACATTTATGGTATGTGTAGAACATTCTGAAAAATTCAGGATTTTCCCTTTTCTAGAATAGGGTTTTTCTAAATGTGTTACGTAGAGCGCTAGGGGCACTTACGAATCTTCTAAGAGTTCTTAGAGGTATTTTGAAACACCATTAAATTTTAAAAAGTCCATAAATTCATTCTCTAATTTTCCTATAGTCATTTATATATAATTAATAATAGTAACTAATAGTCCAGAAGCGTAACTATAAAGAACAGAAAAGCAATTTGATAATGAGACATTCAAACCATACGCACCGAGTAGTACAGCACAAGAAGGGGTGAACCTTCGTCAATGTATCATTTTGTATTATTTCATTAAACATTTCTTGCTTCTACCTCACATTTTGTAACTATCATCTACTTTTTTATATTGCTTTGCATTTTGTAGTTTTATGTTTATGCCTAATCAGTTATAAAAAATAGGTCTTTAGTTTCGTCCTATGTAGTATTTATTCAAGAGTTTCAAGCGATAAAAAGTTTGAGAATCCCTTTTCTGGAAGATTTTGCTGGAAGATTATCTAGAAGATTCCCTTTTCTGGATTTTGTAATTAAACCGTTTACAGTCACCAAAGAGGTCAAATTTGATTCCAAACGGGAAATAACTTACAAAGTATGGCAATCATGCTCTACCTCCACTTTTAGGTTTTCCAGAAGAAATTTCAATACTTTCATGTTTGTCAACCAACCGATAACAGTCACTAAAGATGTTTGACCATCTGAAACAGTAAGATGAATTTTAACATGTTTACTGCTATTCAACGGTGAGCACTCGACTCTACAGCGGCGTCTACCTAGCCACGTAATAGAAGTACATTTATAGTTTTTGGAAGATGATAAATTTTTTTCTATACCATTGTTATTATAATGGTTTGAAAAAAATCAATGTAATATAGAACATGAAAAAATAACTTTACTAGTACATGAAAAATATACATTTTATCAGTGCATAATGCGATATCATTTGAAGCATTCAAGACAAAGAAAAACTTATTAAACAATCTACAATATCCACCTTTTTAGTCAAATTCCTTTGCTCATTTTTCACTGCTTTTTAATGATAAAGAATGAGGTAATCATTACTTGAAAAAAAAAAGACAATTTCAAGTTGTTTCACCCTATTAGGTTTCCCACGAATTCAAGCATGTTTTATACTCATTTTATCTGTGCAAATAATATTTCAGCTTATGCAAGCATAATGAAATGTTGACGTAACCCCAAACGAAGTCACCGGGCATTAACGACACATCAGATTTAATCTTCAAAATTTATGCATTGATTTTTACATTTTTAAATAAATCTTTAGATATTCTGATTATTTCAACAAACTCCAAATTTAATTAGAACTTGTAAAATTAAATAATCTTTCATTTATGTTAGAGCGTATGAAGAATTTTAACTGTATTTTAGAAAATAGTCAATGGATTGAAATAAAAATATCCCAATACTTTTAAAGTTTCACAGTAATAAAAAAGTTTCAAATTTGAAACTTTTGCAGTACATTATAGTTTAAGAGAAAACTACTACTCGTTGTACATTTAGTATTAAAGCAATGAAATAGATCGAATAATTATTTTTTATTAATTTTTGAATAGTCTCTTTTGTAATATTTCTGGTACTTTTAAAAATTTAAACAGATGGAGAATTAAACCTAACATCAATTGTTTACAAAAAATTATTAATGAAACTGAATTTGTAACGTTGCAAATCTGTGCATAATGTGCCAGAAAAATTTAAAATTTTTTAAACAAACTTTCTCATTTCCTTTTATTTAAGAAATTCTTAATTTTTGAGAGATTTTGAGAAATAAAATAAAATTTAGGAAAACTAATTATATAAAAATTGAGAGCAAATTTAGAACCCCATTGAAATATTTGAATTAGAACTTGTAAAATTAAAACAACGTTTTAATCTAATATTAGAGCTTTTAAGGAAATTGTAAAAGTTCTAAAAGCATTTTACTGAAAATAATGTTTTTCAACCTGCAGGCATTGTAAATAAAAAAATATCTCACATAACTTATTTATGATTTTAAACTTTCACAATAATGATATATCTACGATGAAACTAACTACTTTTTTCGTTGTTGATTATTTCATTTAATATTTATAGGAATGAAATTTTGGAATATTGGAATGAAATTTTGGTAAAATATTTTAGATTTTTTAAAAGTTGAGTCTTTAATATTTTTGATACTTTTAGAAATTTAAATAGTTGGAGATTTACACATAACAACTATTGTTTACAAGAAAAAAATATTAATGAAACTAACTTTGTAATGGTGTAAGTCGGGGCACAATGTGTCAGAAAAATCTGATATTTTTAAACAAGTTCTCACCTTTCTGTTTATATAAGGAGTTCTTAATTTTAAGAAAAAAATTAAAAATTAGCAAAACTAATTATATAAAAATGGAGAGCAAACAGAGAAACCTATTGAAATATTTGCAATAGAACTTGTAAAATTAAATAATCTTTTAGTTTAATATTAGAGCTTTTAAGGATATTATAAAAACTTTAACTGTATTTTACTGAAAATAGTGTTTTTCAACCTCTCGCATTGAAAATAAAAAACTATCACACATATTGATTTTAAACTTTCACAGTACATAAATGATAGATTTAAGATGAAACTACCTACTTTTTTCGTTGTTCACTTTTTTCATTTAGTATTTATAGCAATTGAAATAATATTTCGAAAAATAATTTTTTGTTTAATTTTTGAAAGTTTAGTCTCCTTCTGTAATATTTCTGGTACTTTTAAAAATTTAAATAGATGGAGAATTAAACCTAACAACAATTGTTTACAAAAAATTGTTAATGAAACTGAATTTGTAATGTTGTAAGTCTGTGCACAATGTGTCAGAAAAATTTAAAATTTTTTAAACAATCTCTCGCCTTTCCTTTTATTTAAGAAATTCTTAATTTTTGAGAAAAAAAGTAAAATTCAGCAAAACTAATTATATAAAAATTGAGAACAAATTGAGAACCTCATTGAAATATTTGAATTAGAACTTCTAAAATTAAATAATCTTTTAATTTAATATTAGAGCTTTTAAGGATATTATAAAAGTTTTAACTGTATTTTACTGAAAATAGTGTTTTTCAACCTACTCTCATTACAAATAAAAAACTATCACACATATTGATTTTAAACTTTCACAGTATATAAATGATAGATCTAAGATTAAACTACCTACTCTTTTCATTGTTGATTATTTCATTTAGTATTTATAGTAATTGAAATAAAATTTCAAAAAATTATTTAAAATTTTTTATAGTTCAGTCATATTTCTGATATTTTTAAAATTTAAATAGATGGAGAATTAAATGTAACAACTATTGTTTAGAAAAAAGCAAATAATTATTAATGAATTTGTAATGAATAACGGAATTTGTAATGTTGTAAGTCTGTGCATAATGTGTCAGCAAAATTTAAACAACTCTCACCTTTCCCTTTATATAAATTATTATTTTTTTTGAGAAGACAATTAAAATTTAAAAATTATAAAAATTCAGAATTATTGAAAAAATTTAAAAAATATTGAAATTAAATTAAAAAATTTAATTTAAATCTTTTTAAATTTTTAAAGATTTGTATAAAAAAAAAACATTGCATTGCAATTTGAATTATTTTTTAAACTTTCAATTTAATAATGAATGACAAATTTTTTTCGTGTTGATTATTTCTTTTATTTTTTATGTAATTTAAAAATTATTTAATTTTTGAAAGTTTATTTTTAAAAATTTAAAAAAAATTACAATATTTAAAATAAAAAAAACTAAATTAAATAAAACTTGAAAAAAAAATAGAAATTTGTAAATGTTGTTTCAAATAACATATCAAAAATAAAAAAAAAAAGAAACATTTATTATTATATTGGATTTTGAAAAAAAAAAAAAATCTTTAAATAAAATATAAAAAATGAGAAATAAATATTTTGAATATTTAATAAAAAAAATTTTAAAAATTTATCAACATAATGATAAAATACTTTCAAGTATAAAAATAAAAAACATAAACATATGAAACTAAAAAATATAGATGAAAAATTTAAAATTTTTTAATTTCAAATTTAGACATTAAAAAATTTAAAAATTAAAAATAAATGACAAAATATTATTTAGAAAAAACAAAAATTAGAAAAATAAAAGAAAAAAAAATGAAATAAAATGTTTTTGAAAAAATTTAAACAATTTAAAAAAAAAAACAGAATGTAAGAAGTTAAAAAAAAGTATATAAAATTAATAATAAAAATAAAATAAAAAAAAAAATTAGAACTTCAAAAAAAAATCTAAATAATTATAATTAGAAGACTTAAAATTTAACTCTATAAAAAATTTTACTAATTATACTAAAAAAACATCAAATAAAAAAACACAAACATATAAATGATTTAAGAAACTACCTACAAATTCATTTAAATACAGGAAAAAAAAAATAAAAGTAATTAAAAATTATATAAATATACAAATATTTAAAATAATTTTAAAAAAAAATAAATAGAAAAAAAAAAAAACATAATAAAAAAGCAAAAATTATTAAAAATATAACAAAAAATAGAAAAAAAAATAAACTCAACAAAATTCCACTTTAATAAAATTATTAGAGTAAGAAACACAAAATTAATACATAAAAAAAAAAAAATAATATAAAAAATATATATAAAAAATAGAAAAACTTTCATTAAAAATTATGCTAAAAATGTGTCAAAATACAAAGCATAATAAAGTAATTAATCTAAGACAGATTTTACTTTATATTGAGCTTATTTTATATTTTTTTACTTTTTATTTGTTTTCCCATTTATACAAGGATGTTTATTTTGTTTGAGTTATTATTTTTTTTTTGCTCCTCTTCCTCATAATTCAGAAGCCAGGAACAATCAGAAGATCCCAGGCTTGGCCTGCCAACCTCAGAGGTATGGTTTGAGAATTTGGAGGAAATTATGACCACAAATATATTTGACATGCCCCTGTCACCTTTAACCCCTTCCAGGTTTATTTTATTTCGGGATTACGAGTCAAAAAATGTCAATTTTTTATGCTTATTTTCATACATATATATCTTTTTAAACCTAACAGCATCATTCACATACAAAATTTCCTAAAAATTAATGTAAAAAAATAAATTTAAATAAATGAGTAATTTAGCTTTACAGTTGGCTTTCTGTAAGGCAGAAATCATTCCACTTTGGAGTCAATTCACTTTAACTATCAATGTAAAACTTAGAATAAATTGCTTTTATATTGATTTAAATTTTATTTATATCCTATGCATTTACATAAATGATTATGAAATTTCTAATCAAAATTTAGTCTTATATGATACAATCGAAAACACGGTACTGCATCGCAATTTGGACAGTAGAGCCTTGTTTTTCTCCTTACCTTCATCCCTCTACTGTTTCTCTTTGAGTAGCAAATAATCCAGTAGCCAGAAAAGTAAACAAAAGCATTCGAAACCTTAAAAAGCACATGTGAAATAATTCGGAAAAGACTCATTGCACAGTGTAACATTTCACAGCTCCCGAGCTACACTCGGGATGATCCAGGATGGTACGATTCGCCTACCCGAGTTCAGCTCGGGAAAAACCGGGAAGGGGTTAACGAACACGGCTGACCTTATGTCCTGTTCAAGCCCCGAACCCGTAACCTTTCAGTTACGTAACAGCTACCTAAAGAGTTCTTTTATGCTCAGAAGGTACTATGTCTCTTTTACTTATTATTGTTTTGATTTAATTTTGGACATTATATTTTTTTTACTATTTCTATTTAACATCTTTTATTACTCTCCATTTCCTAAAATATTTAGACTATATATATCTTGGCATAATAAATACACCCTACAGAATCTAAGTTTCTTCACCAATAAAACAAGTTACTAACAAACAAGAGTCAGATGTCATAAATATGACGGAGATTTATTGCAAAATTTTGGATTTTTAGCCTTTTGACGTTCTTTAAGAGTCAAAAAAGATTAGATTTTTAGGACAGTGGACTGTCAACTGAATTATATAAAAAGAGCTAACAAAACAACGTAATTATCTTTATGAGAAATCATCAATCAAACCTTGTCATCAAATATCATTTTATCATCATAATGTTAATATCAGCTTTTCATTCAGCATAATGACAATTTCTTTATCTATCTTTATATATATCTAATAAACACATATTTAATTTCCTTAGATATTTATAGGAATAAATTTTTAAGGAATCTGAGACTTTTTCCACTTCAAATAATATAAAAAGTATTAATATGTAAAATCCTCAATATTTTTAACTAAACGAAATTTCTTGACTAAAATACTACATTAATGCTTATTTTCTTACATTACAGCGCAAATTTGCTCATAATTTAAATTTTTTCAATAATGAAGGAAATGCTTACATAGACAATCAAACAGTACTTAGTTATGTATAGATAAGCTTATTATTTTTCTATTTCTTTTAAAACTACAAAGAATACTTTACTAATAAAAATGTATTTATGTTTTTAAAGTGAAATAATTTTTATTCCATAAAGTTGAGGAAAAATTATATTTTTTTCTCTTAATGCAGCTGGCAACACTGACAGGCATCTGTATGTGAAACATGGCTGTTACGCATTTAGCATCAGGGAAACGTGCAATTAATTGCTACGAAAAAGTAACATTTTTGTTCGTAATTTAATCAGGGCAAAAGAAGACTACAACTATCTAATTATTTGGAATTTGAAAAATTAGAATCTATTTACATGCAATAGCATTAATGATCGTGGATCTTTGGAAATCCAGGAACTATTTTATACTGAAAGTTTTTCACTATGTTTCTCAAAATTTATAAATCAGAATAAAAAAAATTAAAATCTTACACAACCATTTTGTTAGTTTCGAATAAAATATAAAATTATTTATAAAGGAATTAAATATCTCAATTGACTTATTTGTTTTGAAAATTCATACGCATTTACGTCTTTTACTGGCTTTTTACATACTTTATGATAAAAAATGATTTTAAAAATCTAGAAAATATAAAAGAATTCATTAAAAAACAAATTTCTTACAAAATTTTTACTTTAAGTTTTTTTTATAAATAATTATAAAAATATTTATGAAGTGAAAAAATTAAGTACTGTTTAAAAATCATTCAATTTAATTCATAAAGACGACTTTAAGTCTATTGAAAAGAGGACCAAGCCGAACATTTATTTACCTACTTTGATGGTCTAATATTGAATTCATTATATTTTCTGGATTAAAAAGTCTTGGTTCTAAGAAACTTTATTATAAAATTATATAATATTCATTAACTGAAATTACGTCAAAAATATTCTTACAAAATTTACGTCTTCTGGATGGATGACTTTTTTTTATAGTACCTAATTATTGAAAAAATACATTTGTTGTTTTTCTGATGCTATTTAGTAAAAGCAAGCACGATTGGCCATATACTACTCGTATTAGGCCAAGGGGTGCGTCATTCAATTTAACGAGCACCTCAAGGGGTGAAAGCACGACTTATACCCAAGCGGGTTCATAATTTTGAAAGAGGACCAAGCGAAGACTTATAGGTTTGGACCGCTACCGCAGAGGTATAGATTGAGAACTTGGAGGACTATGAATGTTAAATTCTATCATATTTTCTGGATTAACCAGGGTTTAAGTCTTGGTTCCTAAGAAGACTGTATATTATAAAATTATTCATAAAATATATTCATTAACTGAACTTACGTCATAGAAATATTCTTACAAAACTTACGTCTTCTGGATGGATGAATTCTTTTATAATCGTACCTAATTATTGGAAAAATACTTTTTGTTGTTTTTTCTGATGCCATTTGGTGAAAACAAGAACATTTGAGCCGTATACTACTTGTATTAAGGCAAACGGATGCATCTTTCGTTTTAACGAGCACCTCAAGGGGGAAAGTACGACTTATTCTCAAGTGAGTCCTCGTAATTTTGAAGCAGGAGACAAGCAGAACTCATAATTTTGTCCCACTGACACAGAGCTATTGATTGTAAACTTAGAGGACTATGATTGTTAAATTCTATTATATTATCTGGATTAACCAGGGCTTAAGTCTTGGTTCCAACAAATACTGCATATTATAAAATTATTTATAAAATATATTCATTAACTGAACTTACGTCATAGAAATATTCTTCCAAAATTTTATATCTTATAGATGGATGATTTTTTTATAATCGTTTCCTAATTATTGGAAAAATTCATTTTGCTGTTGTTTCTGATGCCATTTGGTGAAACCAAGCACGATTGAGCCATACGCTACTCGTATTAATACAAAGAGGGCGTCTTTCATTTTAACGAGCACCGATAGGGTGAAAGTACGACTTATACTCAAGTGGGTCCACGAAATTTTGAAGCAGGGGACAAGAAGAAGACCCATAATTTTGTCCCACTGACACAGAGCTATTGATTGTAAACTTAGAGGACTATGATTGTTAAACTCGATTGTATTATCTGGATTTACCAGGGTTTAAGTCTTGGTTCCTACAAAGACTGTATATCATAAAATTATTTATAAAGTATATTAACTAACTGAATTTACGTCATAGAATTATTCTTACAAAATTTTACGTCCTCAAGAGGGATGACTTTTTTATAATCATACCTAATTATTGGAAAAATACATTTTGTAGTTATTTCTGATGCTATTTGTTGAAAGAAAGCCTAATTGAACCATATGCTACCCGTATTAAGGCAAATGGGTCGCGTCATTTATTTTAACGAGCACCTCAAGGGGTTAGAGTACGACTTATACTCAATTGGGTTCTCTTAATTTTGAAGCAGGGATCAAAGAGGTATAGATTGAGAACTTGGAGGACTATGAATGTTAAATTCTATCATATTTTCTGGATTAACCAGGGTTTAAGTCTTGGTTAAAGGGATGAGTCTTTTTTTAACGAGTACCGATAGGGTGAAAGTACGACTTATACTCAAGTGGGTTCTCGTAATTTTGAAGCAGGGACCAAGCAGAAGACCCATAGGTTTGGACTACCCCCTCAGAGGTATTGATTGAAAACTTGGAATACATTGTGACAACAAAGATATTTTACTTGCCCCAGTCACCTTTAATGAACACAGAGGATCTTAGGCCTACTGGGGTTCCGGACCGATAACCCTTCAGTTATGAGAACGTTCCCTTTGCAGACTGAGCTACCGCGGGTCAAATACATTTTGAGAAACGCCCAAATAACATTAAACTTTTCTGCACCTGACTATTGTTGATTGCTTCATATTATTTTCATTAACCTAGGTCTAAATCTTGGTTTCTATAAAAACTATACATTATTGGAATGGACAAAACACCTGCTATTTTTTATAATAAATAGTGAAAAATAGAATTTTTAAATGCTGAGTACGTCCCAGTTCCCTTAAAGGAAGTAATAAGATTATATATTTGCTTTATATCATAACCATTTCTGTAAATTGAATAATTGCCAGTGACATAAAAAAAGATAAAATTTGACTTTAGTTCAACTTAATAGGTCACACATAAGAAATATCTTGTGCAAAATATGTGTAGTAAGAAACCGTGTCAAGGAGAAAAGGGTGAGATTTATTCATACTCTAGTAGTACTATTTAATGTGAATAAAACAGTGATTTATTTTAAAACCATCCAAGAGTTAAGTTACAATAAGACTGGTGACAACTAGCATAATTAATTGTTCAAAAACTGGGAAATTTACTGGCAATTTGAAATCGAGGACGCATAAGTTTTTATGTGTTGTTTGGACATGTCATTTTAACGAAAGTAAATATATCGGAAAATGCATTTATGTAGGATTTAAGTTTAGTTTAGTTGATTTTTAATTTAATAAAAGTATATTCTTCACGAATGTTATTGTTTTATTATTTTTTTTTTTTGCAGTGACACCGCTGCAAATTGAGACAGAGTCTAATTATTTCCGGTTTAGGTCTATGTATGTATTTTGGCTAGCACTTATGTATTCAGTACTGATTTGGAGTAGTTTCTAAGTGCTTTTAATCCGGAACTTTACTTTTCACAAATGATTTCGGAAGGGATATCTTTCTGTGTAAACATCTTTAATAATATTAGAATTTTCAAGAAGAACTATAAATATCTTGTTTATACCCATATACAGTCTGGACACATGGGTAAACATGGGTAATTTATTAACATAAATAAATTACCCATGATGTAAATAAACTTTAAAGTAGCAGAACTTTGCAAGAGATAAAGGCAGTTATTTTCAGTATTAACGTCAGAAATTAATTAGGTAACTTTTATATAAGAGTACAGTATAATTTTAAATGCGAACGTGGTTAGGGAGCAAAACTAAGTAAAAGTCAGTAGCAAATAATTATTTATACTCATGATTGTACTACATCTTAGCTGACACAAGTTCAATGATTGATTGCCGTCTTGTCTATATAGAAGTATAGTGTTTTATCATGTAAGGAATGGTGCCAGAGATTTAAAAATGTCTACACTCAAGAGACAAAACATTATGACCACCTGTCAATAATGAGTTGGTCCACCTTTGGCACGCAACACAGCTTCAACCCGCCTTGTCATGGGTGCCAGAAGTCCTTGATAGATGGCCGGACACAGATTGTACCAGATGTTTAAGCAACGGTTACGCAAATCCGAGGTATTGCGCACTGGTGGTCTCTGAACTCTGAGCTGCCGTCCCATGACATCCCAAATGTGTTCTATCGGATTGAGATCCGGTGAGTTAGGCGGCTAGGACATTAAGTGGAATTCAGCATCATGTTCCTGGAACCACACCAACACAATTTTAGTCTTGTGACATGGGGCGTTGTCCTGTTGGAAAATTCCATTTCCAGCTGGAAAAAGAGAGATCATGAAAGGGTGCAACTGGTCCACAGTGATGTTCAAATACTATGTAGCATTCATGGCCTGCTCTTCCTCAACCAAGGGTCCCAGAGACGCCCAAGAGAAGGTCCCCCAAAGCATAATACCGCCACCACCGGCCTGTGTATGACCCACTGTACATTGAGGGAGCAACTGTTCGCCTGGAAGAGGGCTTATCCTGACAAGGCTATCGCCGTGATGAATGACGAACCGTGATTCATATGACCAGGCAACTCTCTCCGACTGATCCATATACCAGTCGCGATGTTCCCGGGTACATCGTAGGCGCATTTCTCGATGGCTCTTGGTCAGCAAAGGCACACGAGTGGGACATTTGCTGCGTAGCCCCATATCCAACAGTGTCCACTGAAATGTAAGGATGATCATAATGTTTTTGCTCTTGATTGTATTTATAAACTATATACTTAAGAAGTGACTTTAATCTTCCTTAATCCGATTTTTAAACTTAAAATGTCTATCAAGATGAGTATTTATAGAACGACATCGACTGACGAGTCCCCAGACGAGTTTTTCGAGTTATAAGTCATCATTCAGTCAAATCTTTATAGTTATGAGCTTTATAATCTTTGAGTTAGGATCCCAAATTCGAAATACGATCTAGAGTAAGGAGAAAAGACGAAACTTAAAGGGAAGTTAAAAATTATATAATAGTTTTTAATAAAATAGTTATACTTAAGAGTCTACAGCGTACGTTATGAGACCAGTATTTTTATTTGCATACTTTTCTGTTTTGCTCTATTTTGCCTACCCATGAGCGTTAGAACTTTACTTTAAGCAACCTCTAATGAGGCATCGAAAGAACTCTTCTGGTATATTTTGTCTCTATCTCCAAACAGTATTTACTTTATTACTTTTAAGCTGCATATATATTTGGAAGATACATTATATTTTCAAGAAATATGTAAGAATCAGCTCAATAAATATTTATTCTAGAGTCTAACAATAGATAAGTAAAAAGTAAGTTTTCTAGATAAGCTCTGCTCCTTACCTTTTTAATATATGCAAAAGTATGAAACCTTTGTGCTAGGCTACTGTAAAAAATGAAAAAGTCGAATTCATAAGGACACAAAATAAGGTAAAAAACTGATAACCTATAGATATTTTTTCAATGCAGCAGGCGATACAGACACTTATCCTAACTCATTAATATGGCTGCAAACCTATTACCGATTTATCCCCACCAGAGGAGCAAGTGTAGCTTAAGATATGCTACGGACGCGTGTACCATTACCCCCGTTGAGTCTTGCAATTTAGAAGCAGGGCACAAGCAGAAGACTCCCTAGGCTAGGCCTGCCATGCCTAGAGGAATCGTTTTAGAACTTGGGGGGACCCTGTGACATATTTTATGTGCCCCTGTCCCCTTTACCGAATACGGTGGATCTTAGGCCGGCTCCATCCCCGCACCCGCAACCTTTCATTTACGAGATCTCCGCCTTTGCAGACTGAGCTACCTCCAATCACCAACAGATTATCATCAAAATAAAAATTAATTGCAAATATGTAAGTACCTCCTATTGTAATATATTTTTATTCAATATATCTTACACACATTTTAATTTTAATAGATAGGTTATTTAGAAGTACTAGAAAGAATTTTATTTTATTTTTTTTCATTTTACTAAAAACATGTAAGAATCTTTTTTTGAGTAGTGTGCTTTTTTAAAATAGATTAACAGTTTTTTAATTCTTTTCAATAAGTTACATGGATTAAATATATCCGGAATTTGAATTCCGTGCTCTGTCATGGAATAATGTATACTTGTAAGAACAAATCGTAAGCTTGATGCGATGTTCCCCAGACGTAAACTTGGCCAGGAGTTTGAAACGAGATTAATCGGACTGAATAATATTTCTTCATTGAACGTTAGTCCAGGTCTTAAAGCTTCGGCGCTACGTTTACATGTTACAGGTATTTGTAAGACTGATGATAGTCTTTGGAAATGCAGCTCATCCTGTATTTCAGTACTTATGGATCTTTCTTCTATTTTCTTTTGATGCTGACAGGGTCTGTGCATCCAACATTCAATTCAATACTGACTTTTACAGCTATCGTTACTAATTTTCCTATATCTCTCTCTTTAATTGGCACCTATTACAGTCACTTGAAATGTACTTTCGTTCTAGTTGGGACCTAGCAGCTGGTGTTTTTATACTTTTTATGCATGAAGTATGGATGTTCTATACGTTGCCTCTTGAAACAACAAACACTGTTGCTACTTTGGTTACTAAAGCATTCACCATGAGAGCACCAATTATTTTACCAAGTTGAATTCCCTTAGCTCGGACATAATGTCCTCACAACTATACAGAAAACTGCTCTGAGAACTATTGATATTTGTTAAGTATTGAAGACATTTTACGGATAATGCTAGTGAGAAAATACAAAAGCAAAACCTGAAGGCTCGGATAGAATCAAGATTTGCGTAACGTATGCAAATGACTTGGAGAGTCTATATTTTTGTGTGACCCTTATATTACATGTACTTATATATACATGTACATATATGCATACATACATACATATATATATATACATATATATATTATATATATATATATATATATATATATATATATATATATATATATATATACATATATATATATATATATATATATATATATATATATATATATATATATATATATATGTGGATATATATATGTGCGACATATATATATATATATATATGTGGACAGGTGCGACATATACCGTTGTACAGGGGTACAACTGGGTCTCCTTGAGTCCCACACAAAACTGGAGAAAATCTCTCAAAAAAAAACCAACCGCCACCAGTGTTTTGGCATGGTGGAGGTTGGTCCGTTCGTTCTCTCCTGGGCACTCTTTCCGGCAAAAAATTCGCACAGCCTGACGTCTCTTTCCACCTCTTCCCATTGGCGTTTCCTTCCAGCGTCGCTGTCTTGGTAGCCTCTAAATGGTTCTTTCATTGGCGCCTCACAGTCCGACCTTCCAATCACCTTCTACATCTCAAGGCGTGGTCGAAGTAAAAATCCTTTGTAGTATAGTGTCAAAAATCCAAACAGAAAGTCACCTTGGCCTGGGCTTTAACAAAACCTCTTTGTGATATATATATATATATATGGGGTGTCTGCCAATGGGGTGTAGCGATATCACAATATGTATATGTATATGTATATATGTGCGTGTGTAGGAGGTGTATGATGAATTATTGTTTAAATTTACAGGAAGTCGAGAAAGTCGAGTATGGAGGATGATTCAGGATATTTAAAAATATTCAGGTTAATTATGAGATTAAATAGTATTTTGCTGAATAAAGATATACTATTGTACTTTTTCAAAAAATTTTTTAAATGTTCCTCATTTAATTTTTTCTTGAATCGAAAGATTCATAGTTTAGGATCGATAAAATCTCAACAATATAGTTTGAAAAATTTTGAAAAGGCATATTATTTGTCAGCTATTAAAAGAATCGATTAAAAATTACCGTTATTTGGTATGAAAGTCAGAGATGGGGAAGGCATAAGAAAACTTCTAATGGATTGGTTGGTGAGCAGTTTGGGATTATGGCATGGTTAATTAGTGGACGAATAGGAAGTAGTAGAATTAAAAACATTTGTCTGAAAGACTCTAAAATACATACGAGAAAATCAAAATGTCTATGAAAAATAAAACTAGGATATTAAATTGTACAAGCATGTTTCAATCCTTAAGTTTGGATTTTAATGGAATAGTGACTAAAAGTTGTTTTTAATGCGAATGAAAATTTCGTTTGCATTTTGTTTTTTCTATAACTCGTTATGGATTAAAATATTACTTTTTGTATTGTAATACCAAATTCATCAGGGAAAATAATAAAAATTATCGAAATAAAAAGTTAAGATGTGACAAATAAAGCTATCATTAGACAAAAATAAGTTTTTGCTAAACTTATAATATTTCCGATCAAGTTACAGCAAATTTAGGAAAAATAACATACAATGCAACCAAACAAATCTTAGAAAACAGAATATTTCAAAAATCTTTGAGACACTTCCCTATATTTTTTTTTGTATCTAAATTGGTTTTAAGTGTTTGAGAAATGTCATGTTCCACTCTTTTTCGTCTGGGAATTGAGAAAGGAATAAATAGGTTCGTTTTGGAATAAATCCAAGTAATTTCTCTGACAGTAAAATAAAATTTCTTTGCGCTTTAATACTTGTACAGACTTTATATACTTCACCATTTATTGAGATCTCTCTTCAATTTATGGTATGTTTCTTTCCCTTCGTCTGAGGATTTCGAAATCAGATCCATGAGTGTGACCAAAGAAATAAGATCAGCCTCAAATTTTGAAAATACATAAATACGTATAGGGCTTAATCTGGGGTATTAGCCGTCCGTGAGCAAATACAGTAGTAAAAATATATTGCCCAGAAAGAATTAAGTCACAAGTACGAGACTTGATAAAACTAGAATAAATAAATAAATTATAAAAAATGTGGTGAAATAAGTGTTAGAATAGTAACATAAACAATGGGAAAATAATTAAGGGGTAAGCTATACAAACCAGCACTCGGGCATAAGGCTTATTAAGTTGTCGATGTCCCTCTGTGATAGATTTTGCCACATATGGATCATCTAGCCAACGAATTCGGATATTTTTGTACACGACTAAATATGCTTGTCAAAAATGTTCCAAATCTTTTGAATGTTGTACAATGTTGATTAGTACTGGATTTTTCAATCATTTACACAATTCTCCAAACAGCATTTACATACCAAGTTTGTTGTGATTCATTTATTTTTGGTAATTTTTTTCAACAGATTGTATTTGGTCATCTTTTACCAATACGGATTCCTAGTAGTTCTCTAACTTGGTCATTGTATAGAAGATTATTTAAAAGCTTATATGTGTGCCCAATATGATTGACTAGGAATAAAAAAAGTAAAATGTATAGCAGGTATAATACATTTACTGTAAAATTTATTAAAACGTATATCCTGTGGAAAAAGCAGTAAACAAATACACCCCTAATTACCCTTGACTAATTTTCTTATTTACCAGATCATCAATCATACCCAATACTTCTAAATTTTTACATAATTTCTTTTGAATTGCTAATAATCCCAAGATATAAAAGAGAAAGCAAGGAATACAGTTCAACTTGACAAGAATTATACACAGTAAATTACACCCCAATACCTTCTGTTTGAATTTCTAATTAAGTTTTCTGAATTTTTTTAAAATAATGATTTTGTTTACAATAACTTGTACACAATTCATTCACTTTAACTAGGTTAAAGTTCTAGGAATTTTCTGCTCAAGTAAATACTGTAAACTCATCCTGGTGTTTTTCGAACCACGTACGTGCAATACGAGCTTTATTACACGTCACATTGTCCTACTGGTAGATGCCATCCCCCCGAGGAAAAACAGTTCGAATGTAGGGGTTAACATGGTACTCAAAAATAGATGCATACTTGTGTTTACCCATCTTGCCTTCCAAGATGGTGAGTTAACCCAGAATTTACCGCGAAAAGATTCTCCAGACCATAATGCGCCCTCTTCCAGCTTGGAAAATTTCGGCAACTGCTGCAATGAGTTTGCTTTCAGAAGTTTCAAGCCGAATACACCAACTTGTATCTGTTTGATCGAGCATAAAACATAATTCATCAGAAAAAGCTACCTATCTCCGCTCAATAAAAGTCCAACTGCGGTACTGGCATGCAAATTCCGGATTTCGTTGCCAATTAACAGCAGTCAGTAAAGGTGTATTAACAAGGCGTCTCCTGCGGAGGCCCATACGCAGCAGCATTCGCTGATCCGTCGTTGTGGAGACACTGTAGGTAACCCCTTGTTTCATCTGGGCTGTCAGTTTTTCAATGGTTGCATGCTTATTCGAGCGAATGCATTTCCTCAGCCGTCGTGCCGAACGATGGCCGATTGGTTAGGGTGATGGCCTTCGTAACCGGAGATCGTGGGTTCAAATCCCACTATGGCATGAATGCTCTTAGCCGTTCGGAATTGGCTTTAAGCAGTAGGTCCCGGTCTCATTAGCCCTCGTGTTTCAAAAAGTAGACCGTAACACTCTAAAACCAAACCAAACCAAACGAAACTGCAGCCGTCGTTCATCTCTGCCATGTATGGATTGTCGTGCACCACATTTTCAAGACGTTGGTTTAAGATAGTGTCATTTTGCCATGCACACTCTACTTTTACCCTGCAGCCCTACAAATAATTTACAAAATTAGTCGTTTTGGAAATGTTTCTACTCTTGGCCCAAAAGCCTATGATAGTGACCTTTTGAACGTGGGATAAATTACTCCGCTTGTACATGACTGGAAGAAAATGAAATATAGGGTGTTTAACATTGAATGGGACAAAAAGAAAACACGATTGTGAACTTTGTAATTAATATATTTAGAAAATTCAAATTTACCCCAAAACTACATTTATTCAAGTTTCTACAGGTGTTCAATATGTGCCTTAAATGTCTACACGGTAATCTAGCACCTGCCACACTCGTGGTAACATATCTCCTGTGATGGAGTTCAACACTTCAGTTATCTGCTGATTCAGTTCCTCTAAGTCCTGAGGAAGTGGAAGCACAAACACCTTGTCTTTAAAGAAACCCCAGAGAGAAATTGCACAACAGTTACCGAGGAGGTTTGAACATATTCGAAAACGCAGTACGTTTTCTCTTGCATGACATTTTGTTTAACAGCGCGTCTAGCGGCGAGTTCGTCATTCGATAATTTTTCCCTGTTTCCTTATAAAACTTGTATAATTGTAGTTGCAGAATAAATTTGTTTCGGCTGAATAAATTCATTACTGCAGTCGCACTGCGCTATTCTTTTTGTCCCATTCAATATGAAACACCCTGTACTTTCCGAATGCCTACAACTACTGTACATATCCACCAACTCTGAATATGACACTTGCTTCTGTGATTGGTTATTAAACATTAAAGTCAAAAGTAGGCGGTGGTCCAATTAATATGACTGGATTGTGTATTATAAATCAAATTTAATTTTAAATAACAAAATATAAGATGAAGAAGACATTAACACTAACTGAGATTTATATTTACATTTATTCCTAGAGAGTAAAGATGCAGATTTTCTCACTATATATTTCCAAGGAAATCTTCTTTCTTAAAAATAGTTTTAGTTAATTTTTTAAATTTAAATATTCTATTGGCCACTCTAGAATTTCTCCACTGCGTACTCCACTGCACATCTACTAGTCATCAAATTTGCATAGTGCCTTAGCTAGTACTTAATAATTATACTCCAAATGTAAATAAAAATAGATAAAATTCAGTTATTACTATATTTATGAATATTCCCTATCAAGGATTTGTAAAATTTGGAAGAAATAAATAATAAAATCCTTAAATTAATCTTAGAAAATATATATTCTTAGAATTTTCGAGACGTTCCCAATATTTTGTCTATTCATTGGTTTTAAGTGTTTGATAAATGTCATGTTCCACTCTTTTCGTCTCCGCATTGAGAAACGATTAAATAGGTTCCATTTGGAGCGAATCCAAGTAATTACTTTGATAGTAAGATAAAATTTCTTTGTGTTTTAATACTAGTCCAAACATATATATGTGCTCATTCATTGCGATCTATTTCCATTTCTTATACATTTCCTTCTCCCTGCCATTAGAATATTTTAAATCAGAACTATAAGTGTGAACACGGAAATAAAAACATCCAAAAAATTCGAACGAACGCGTAAAGACGTATATTAAGGGAATATTTATATGCAATTCATTAAAATTTATCCCATTAAGTGACAAAGTTTTTCGGCAATTTTAATTTTTAATTCGTGGGATTAAGATCATCAATTCAGAGAACACAATAATTTCCGTCTTTTTTAGGCTAAAATCATTAACCCCTTACCAGTTTCGCCCCTACCCTATATGGGCACTTTGTGGCAGCATTTTGATTGTATTTCACTAATCACTTGATAATTGTATCAACCCAAACCCATGTTACTTTAAAATTATGGCCGATTTAGAGGATATGCAGTTAATTCTTGTGACAAAACTATTTTTATGTTCCCCACTTTTAATTCCTATTTCATGAAGAAAAGGAATTTTAATTCAGAGTTTAAAAATTTAAATGCATTTGAAGCAAAGTAGTAGGACGATGCTAGCCTTTGAGTTGTAAAATGTTCAAGTCGCTTTCTGTCTTTTATTGCAAATGAACTGAAATTTTGAATGAAATAGTTCAAGGATAGGAAGAAATAAAATAAGCGTAAAAAAAGTTTAGCAAAAAATGTGTATAAATGAATAGGATTACCAGAAGTCATGTGGTGACCCTATTAGAACGTATTCATGTCATTAAAATGCAAAAAATAAAAACGGCAGTATATAATTTTATGATTCTTAGTTTAAAATAAAATTTTGAATATAATAGTTTAAGGATCGGTAGAAATAAAATAAGTGTAAGAGAAGTTGAGCAAAAAATGTGTATAATTGATTAGAAGTGAAAGAATGTCATGTGGTAACCCCATCATAAAGTATTAATGTCACTAATATGCAAAAGTAAGAAACGGAAGACTAAAATTTAATGTTTATTAGTTTTAAATGACATTTTAAATGAAATAGTCCGAGTATCGGAGGAAATAAAATAAGGGTAAAAGAAGCCCAGCAAAAATTGAGTATTATTGAACAGGACTACAAGAAAGTCATGTGGCGATCCTATCAGAAAGTATTAATGGCATCAAAATGTAAAAATGTAAGACGGCAGTCTATAATTTTATACTTATTAGTTTTAAATGAAATTTTTAATGAAATAGTTGAAGGATCGGTGGAAATAAAATAAGCGTAAGAGAAGTCGAGCAAAAAATGTGTATAATTGATTAGAAGTACAAGAACGTCATGTGGTGACCCTATCAGAAAGTATTAATGACATGAAAATGTAAAAATAAAAAAATTGTAGTCTATATTTTAATGTTTTACTAGTTTTAAATGACACAGTCCGAGGATCGGTGGAAATAAAATAAGCGTAAAAGAAGCCCAGCAAAAATTGAGTATAATTGAACAGGACTACAAGGAAGTCATGTGGCGATCTTATCAGGAAGTATTAATGACATCAAAATGTAAAAATAAAAAACTGCAGTCTATAATTTAATGTTTATTACTTTTAAATGTAATAGTCCGAGGTTTGGTGGAAATAAAATAAGCGTTAAAGAAGTCCAGCAGAAACTGTGTATAATTGAGCAAGGCTACAAGAAAGTCACGTGGTGATCCTATCAGAAAGTATTAATGACATCAATATGCAAAAATAGAAAACGGCAGTGTATAGTCTTAAATTTATTAATTTTAAATGAAAGTTTAAACGAAATAGTTCAAGGATCTCACATCGAAATAAAATAAGCGTAAAAGAAGTACAGAAAAAAAAAGGGAAGATTAAATAGGAGTACAAGAATAACACGTGATGACCCTATCAGAAAGCATTAATGTCATGAAAATGCAAAAATAAGAAATGGCATTCTATAATTTTATGTTCAATTTTTAAGTGAAATTTTGAATGAAATAGTTCGAGAATCTGACGTTGAAAAACATAAGCGTAAAGAAAGTGCATAAAAAAGGGGGGAAATTAAAGAGGAGTACAAGAACGTCATGTGGTGACCACATCAAAGAGAATTAGTGTCATCAAAATACAAAAATAAGAAACGGCAATCTATAATTTTATGTTTAACTTTTAAGTGATATTTTGAAAGAAATACTTCGAGGATCTTATGTTGAAATAAAATAAGCGCAAAAGAAGAACAGCAAAAAATGTGTATAATTGATTAGGAGTGCAAGAACGTCATGTAGGGACCTCATCAGAAAGCATTAAAGTCATCAAAATGCAAAAATAAGAAAAAGCACTCTGTAATTTTATGTTTAATTTTTAAGTGAAATTTTGAATGAAACAGTTCGAGGATATCACGTCGAAATAAAATAAGCGTAAAGGAAGAGCAGCAAAAAATGTGTATAATTGATTAGGAGTGCAAGAACGTCATGCGGTGACCCCATCAGAAAGTATTAATGTCACCAAAAAGCAAAATAAAAAATTGCAGTCTATAATTTTATGTTTATTAGTTTTAAGTGTTTGATAAATGTCGTGTTCCATTCTTTACATCTGAGCATTGAGAAACGATGAAATAGGTTCTTCCTGGAATGAATCCAAGTAATTGCTTTGATAGTAAGATAAAATTTCTTTTTGTTTTAATACTAGTATAAAGCATATATGTACCATTCCTTATTTATTGTAGCTTATTGCCTTTCCTTGTATTTTTCTTCTTCCCGCTATTAAAGTCTTTCAAATAGCAACCATGCGAGTGAAGTTCGATATTTTTTAAATTAGAAAGATATTACATCATACATAAAACTTCATTAAAAATGAACTGCTATGACAGGTTTTATTATTATTATTGTCGGAAGTTATATGACGGTCAAGATGGTAACTGCAAGATGGTTTTTAAATTAGAAAGATATTACATCATACATAAAACTTCATTAAATCAACTGCTATGACAGGTTTGATTATTATTGTTGTTGAAAGCTATATGACGGTACAAGATGGTAAAGCAGGAGGGTTTTTAAATTAGAAAGCAATTACATCATACAAAAAAACTTCATTAAAAATGACTGCTATGACAGGTTAGATTATTATTATTGTCGAAAGTTATATGAAGGTAAAGATGGTAAGACAGGATGGTTTTTAAATTAGAAAGATATTACATCATACATAAAACTTTATTACAAATAAACTGCTATGACAAGTTTGATTATTATTATTATTGTCGAAAGTTACATGACGGTCAAGATGGTAAGGCAGAATAGTTAATAAATTAGAAAGATATTACATTATACATAAAAGTTCATTAAAAAATAACTGCTATGACAGGTTCGATTATTATTATTGTCGAAAGTTATATGACAGTCAAGATGGTAAATCAGGATGGTTTTTAAATAAGAAAGATATTACATCATGCAAAAAAAATTCATTAAAAATTACTGCTATGACAGGTTTGATTATTATTATTGTCGAAAGTTATATGACGGTCAAGATGGTAAGGCAGGATGGTTTTTGAATTTAGAAAGATATTACACCATACATAAAACTTCATTAAAAATGAACTGCTATGACAGGTTTGATTATTATTATTGTCGAAAGTTATATGACGGTCAAGATGGTAAGGCAGGATGGTTTTTGAATTTAGAAAGATATTACACCATACATAAAACTTCATTAAAAATGAACAGCTAAATAAACTGCTATGACATGTTCGGTTATTTATTTTGTCGAAAGTTATATGACGGTGTAACTTAATAAACTATTTTAAACCAAGACGTAAATTTTAATTTTTTTATGTAACGTTAAAAAATTTTGATCCATTTAGAGATTTTTAATTTATTTTATAACTTTTTACTGAACATTTCTCTCCTAGAATTAGTTAGTCAGTTTCCTAGAAGAAGAAATAGAAATGTACTCCATATGCAAATTATTTAAGAAGTGGATAACATAATTTGTGAAATAATTTTATGAAAGAATTATTAAAACACTTCGTAGAGATAAAATGGAAATATGAATATGGATTCTTATATATTTTATGAACTTTTTATATGTTTATAATTTCTTTTTCTATTACCGAGAAAAAAAGCTTATATACAAAAACAATTTTTAATAAAAAATATTGTTCTTCTAAAAAATTTCATTGAAAAGAATAGTTGGCACTAAAATTATTTTTAGTAATGTTAATATTAAGAGATAATGAACATAATATTATTATAATTTAGAAAGTCTATACACGTGCTCTTTGAAATATAGCTGCCATTATAAAAAGCCTTCCACTTAATGGTTATGAATAAGATAACTCAACAAATCTAATTTTTTAGTGCATTCAATTATTAAAAAAATAAAAGTAGTTGCTTCCAAAGTTATTCAAGCAAAAATGTCACGACTTTTTTTGCACGCATTAAATATCAGATACAAAGTCTTTTTTTCAGAATTAATTAACATTTCAAGTAAAAATCAGGGCTAGGGGTATCAAAACATTAAATTGATAAAACAATATGAAGATAAAAAAAAGAGTTTTAAATAAGATATTTAGAAAGCTTGGGTTGTTGTCATTAACCTCTTAAACGAAAAAAAATGTGGAAGCAAATTATTTTAAAAGCTTGTAAAAATTTACTAAGAAAATGCGAAAATTTGATTAAACATATATGTGAAAAAAATAAGTGTCAATCTAATCAATGAAAAAAAGTAGTCTTATAGAAAAAGAAAATTCATTAAACTTTTTATTTTTTTTTGGCGTTATGTAAACCGAAGTGAGTGATTTAATGCTTGCGATAATTATTCACTGTAAAATTAGAAAATATTCGTAAATAAAGATAATAATGGAATATTATGCATGGTGTTTCAAAAATGACCGATATATTTGAAAAATCAATAAAAACGGACAGTGATAGAAATTCACAGCTTATTGCAATATGCCTGGGGCAATAGTAAATTTTTAGGCAAACTTTAAAATTAGTTACAATATTCCACAACAGATGGCGCTGAAGTTTGGAAAAATCTAAACAACTATATTTGTCAGTGGGGATTCTTAAAAGACCAGGTGTACCGCCACTATTCAGAAACAATTGAATAACTGGAACAGTACATCTGTTCTGATGTGAAGCCATCCCGCCTGAGACGTTTACACTGGTTACTAATAATTTCGTTCTAAGAATATGCCATATTATTGCTGCTCATGGTGAATATCTGTAAAATATCCTAGTTTCGATTTTTCCAGACTGCAGCGTCATCTGTTGTGGAACATTGTAACTCATTTTGAAAGTTTGTCTGCCTAAACATTTAATATTGTCCTAAGCATATTACAATAAACTGTGTATTTCTATCACTGCCCGTTTAGTTTTTATTGATTTCTCAAATATACCTGCCATTTTTGAAACAATTCAATAAATAAAGCATTCAATAAATAAAATAGATCATTGGGTAGATTTCTGAAAATATTTTTTTAATATTGTTTAGTTAGGTGCAGAACAGAACTAAATATTGATTTGGTACACTACGTTTTTCAGAATTCGATGATCATCATTATCATCATTATCATAGGTTCTACAGCCCTTGAAGGACTCTCACTTCCTTTTAAACGTTTTTACATTCGACCCAACTAGATGCCTTCAGTTTCCAGTTAGTAACTCCTCAACTCTTTAAATCATCTTTGAACTGAACCATTTATCTATTCCTTAGTATTCCTCTGGTTCTAGATACGTTATTGTTTTCTTAAAATAGATTTCATCCTCTCCAAATTGACTAAACATTGAACTTTCCTTCTCGTTATCTCAGTGATAATTTAGCTAATACATTATGCATATTATATTTTGATTTCATCCGCGCATGAGCAGTGAAATATTATTTATTAAACCTGCTCATCTTTCATCCAATATTTATTATTTTTTAATTCTGATTACAGAGTATTGTGTACAGTATCGTTTGACATACATCCTATAAATAACATTATTTGATATTGAGAACTCTGCAAATTATAAGCAAAAAACTTAGAGCCGAACGATGGCCGAATGGTTAGGGCTCTGACCTTCGGAACCGGAGTTCGTGGGTTCGAATCCCACTCAGGCATGGATGTTCGTAGCCGTTCGGAATCGGCTTTAAGCAGTAGGTCCCGGTCTCATTAGCCCTCGTGTTGCAAAAAAGTAGACCGTAGAGCTCCAAAAACCAAACCAAAAAACATAGAGAAATTTGGGATTATGTTTATAAAAACCTTAATTTCTCCATGAGTATACGTGCTATTCTCAATATAGTATATATGTTTGAAATTGGCCCTAAAACAATGAAAAAAATAATTTGCCGTTTACTTCAGAAACACAGAACTGTTCCAACCCAAAGTTAAAGGCGCAAATGTCTTCAGGCAATGTTTTTTTCATTTTTGACTTTCTAACAAATCAAGAAAGTAAGGTAACTGTTTTTGAAGTTGAGCCTAAACCAATTATGTTGAATAACCAACGAGAATCAAAAAATAATTGTCACCGTTTACATTAAAAAAAAAACAGAACTCTAATCCCATTGAAGGGATAGAAGATAGTTCTAGGGAAATGATACAACACTGTGTTCTAGAAAAGTTCCAAGAATTCCAAGAAAAGTTCCATGATAAGTAAATATTAAGGGACATATGTCTTGTATTAATAATGCAGCTTCCCGAACGACAAGATTGACAATCAAGTTTCTTGAACAAACTTACATTAAATTCATAAAAAATCCTATTTTGTTTCCCTGAACTTTCTATAGGGGACTTTAAACTATATTTAATGTATGATCGTTATTTTCATAGATCGTTATAGATGAGACTGAAGAGGATATAAATATATTTTCTTTAGATATCTAGAAATGGAAGGCTTAAAGTATTTTTATGAATTTAAAAAAAGGATTAATTTGAGGATGTCTACAGTTAACATTTTTAAGATTTGAGAAGTTTAACCTGTACCATATAATTTCATATCCAAGACATCAAAGGTGACATTTGTATATGAAATATCTTTGTTGAAGTTGTTCAGAGTAGGAATAGATCACATATATATATATATATATATATATATATATATATATATATATATATATATATATATATATATATATATATATATATATATATATATATATATATATATATATATATATATATATATATATATATATATATATATATATATATATATATATATATATATATATATATATATATATATATGTATATATATATATATATATATATATATATATATATATATATATATGTATATATATACATATATATATATATATATATATATATATATATATATATATATATATATGTATATATATATATATATATATATATATATATATATATATATATATATATATATATATATATATATATATATATATATATATATATATATATATATATATATATATATATATATGTATATACATATATATATACACATGTAATCCAGGAATTATGCTGCTGGACAAGGTGAAGCATAATCAACTTAACACTAATAAAACTGTAGTCGGCCGAAATTGAAGAGTACGGCACAAGTCTAATTAAAACTTTATTTTAGAGCTGCTGAAAACGGACATCTTTACTAGTCAATGACAGACAAGAGAAAGACACAAAAATCACTCTGGTCAAACAAAGGTGCACCAGAGAGCAAAGACAGAAAGAATTTTCCTAAGGTACCAGATATTTAGTCAGCGAATTATGCTGTTAAGATCAGGAAAAACGTGGAGCCATTTGCAGGCGACAGCTGGAAAACGTGTTAAATAGACAGAAAATTCCCATCTATATTACAGAAATCTTTGGGAAATGTATCGAAAGAATTTTAAGTTCTGGACACCCGTTTGATTAAGACATTTAGAGTCTGTGAAAAATATTTAAGGAATTAGAACGGGAAAGAGGAGGTTTTTAAAGAAATATTAAAGTTAAATAATTTTGATATATTATATATATATATACATATACATACATATGTATATACACATATATATATAAATATATATATATATATATATATATATATATATATATATATATATATATATATATATATATATATATATATATATATATATATATATATATATATATATAAATATACATATATACATATATAATATTATATATATATATATATATATATATATATATATATATATATAAATATATATATATATATATATATATATACATATATACATACATTTTCTATAGCAGGGCATAACATATATATATATCATATATATACATATATATATATATATATATATATATATATGTATATATATACAAAAATTTTGTATAACAGCACATAAATCTTTGCATTTCCAAAAATACCACATAAATCTTTCTGATCTGTCACGAACCATTAAAAACTAGTATCTAAAAAACATTTTTGGCTCCTGTAATAACGAAATATGCACTGGAGTGAGAACTATAACTTTAAAATGAAATTCTTCGAAACGATTTTGACATTAGCTTCACTTGTGGTAGAGAAAAACGTATTTTTTTCTGTCCCTCTATTCCCATTTCAAGTGTAATAGTTATGTACGAATTCTATCTTGGTAAACAGGGAACGCGATAGATTTACTGTGAGAAAACAGATCGAGACGATAGGAAGAAAGGAAAGGGTAAAGTGATGACGCCGATCAATGTATGTTGAGAAAGGGGGTGAATGACCAAAGCGACCTTTTCTACAACGAATTCCTGAACATTAAATGACAAATGTAATTTTCATGTCTCTTATATAAACGATTATTGAATATGCTTACTTCAATGTGAAGTGTAAAAGTTACGAAATATATAATTGAGAATTGTGCTGACATATTTTTAAGAAATGATAAAAGAGTAAAGATAAAGTCCCCCTAAAAAGTGATATATCTAGAAATTTTAAATACATCCTTCGTAAACCATGGTAACAGTGATAGCTATTAATAAAATCATGAGTTTTTAAAATTTCATTTTTCAATTTATGTCTCTCTCTATATATCTTTCTCTCACTTTTTATATTCTTCCTTTTTCTCACTTTTTTCTTTATCTCTCACTATTTTCTTTATATCTCGCTCTTTTTTTTACTCTCACATTCATTTCTGCGTCAATTTTTCCTTCTTCTACACTAATTTCTGTCTCTTTTTCCCCCCTCTTTTTCCTTCTCTTATTACATCTTTCCTTTTTTTTTTCTTTTTATCTTTCTAATGCACGCATTTCTGTTTATCTTTCTCCATCTCTTTTCCTTTCCCCCTCCCTTTTTTCTCTTTTTTGTCACTCTCATTCACTTCTCTCATTTTTCTTCTTCACTTCTTCACCGTCTTTTGTCTATCTTTCTTTAGTTTCTTTTTCTTCTGTGTCTCACACTTATTTCTTTCCTTCTTTCAGTGTCTATCCCTTTCCTTTCTCTCTTTTTATCTTCTCCCTCGCCTTTTTAACTCATTTTTCTCTATCACTCCGTTTCTCTCTATTTCTCTCTTTTTGTCTCCTACTCTTTTTTCTGTTTCTCTTTCACTCTTTTTTCTCCCTCCGTCTTTTCTCCTACTTACTCTCTCTCTTCTTTCTCTCTCCCATTCAGGTTTTCATCTTTTTTTCTTTCTCCTTCCTCCCTTTTTTTTCTCCACTTTTATCTCTATCTCTTTCCTGTCTTTTTTTTCACTCCCTCCACTGTCTCCCTCTCTCACTTCCTCTCTATATACATATGTGTAATGATATTTAATCAAACTAACCAACGTATTTAAAATTATAATCAAAATATTTTTCTGTCGAGTCTATACCTAAGATGACAATTTTTGGCGAAAATTCATTGTTTTCTTTTAATTGTGGTTACCTTTGGAGAATACAACAGTAACTTAATCTTTGCTTAGAAGATATATACTGAGATAACTACTGACATTTTTTAGTTTCTGTTTCTAGGGTTCACACATGATCTTAGCACACGTGATGGACTGGTTTCTTGCCGCCTTTAAGACTTTATATAAGTGAATGTAGAAATTATTTTGGTGGCAGAGCACCAAAGACGGATATATAAGTGAAAAAGTGTATACAAAATGTTGCATGCCTCCTCTACGGAGCACACTCCCATGCAGTACCAGATTATTTTTTATAGCCTGTTTATAAAATGACTTTTTAATTCACGATTTATTAATTTTTAATTCATTTTATCTGTTAAATGGTATCATAAGCAAAATATAAGATCATGTAAATTGCTTTTCTAATGTTGTTAAATCGAATTACTGACATAATTGATATTTTTTTTAATCGATGCAATTGCGATACCGTTATAAAAAATGCTTACTTTTGTTATGGGCTTCGTTAGCTGCACTACAAAGAAAACTGATCTGAGACGATATTTCTCATATACTACGGTAAGTGTAACTTTTTAAAAACTACATCGGGATGATTTAATTAGCTGTGAAGTACCATAGCTAATAATTTTGATTTTAGTGAGACAGTTATAAGCTTGAGAGGTAAGGAAACAATTACTTTAGAAGTGTTTTATTATTTTTAAAATTTATTTTACTTTAGAAGTTCAAATAAGCATTAACTCACATTAAAGTTGATGTTGTACTGTAAGATGTTTCTTTTTGCCTTCCATGAGAATGTTTTGAACTCATAAAACTTAGATCGATCAGAATCCATTGTCAGTTGAATTTAGCATAAGGACGGAATGTGATGTGTTTGCAGATGTTTCAGTTTTGGTGTTGGGTTTTTTCTGAATATAGACAAAATGTTCAATGTTGCCGTTAGCCATTTGTCATTGAAGAAGATCTTCCTCTCTACAGTCCTTGCTCCCTTCAATTTCGACCTGTTCTTTGTGATGAGGCGATTTAGATCAGTAATATAATTGATTCATTCATACAAGAAGTAAAATGTTCGTGATCTAAATCTGATCTCATCACATCTTTGTAAAAGATAGAGGACCATAAAATTATATTCTACGGATATTGTTGTCTTGTACGGTGGTCTCGGGCGGGGTTCTGATCCCAGTCCCAGATTAGAATCCCGTCACTTGACATTAAATAAGAATGTACCTTTGTGGAGTTATTTATGAGTCCCTAAGGGCAGTGCCCAATTAGAAGGGATAAGGTTTTCCACGTTGGTGGTCTCAAGGCGGGGTTTAAGCAGAACAATTAGATTTTTACAACTATCCCGATTGGATGGTAAGAAGGAAGAGGGGACAAGGATAAAATTAATAAAATAAGAAAAATCTAAAAAAAATTTAGAAGTTGTCCGGTAGTCCAGACGAGGAGAGAAGTCCGACGGAACGTGTTCGAGAGTCCAGTCAAGTCTGACGGGAAGTGTTCCTGTATCAAATAGCACGGCCACACCCCCAAACACTCAGGAGGAAGCCCCTGACCAGACCGACGGAA